>CM057000.1:153680007-154060007 GCA_029891345.1 Dryococelus australis | reverse complement strand
CGATAATGGTGTGGGGGTAACCAATTTGGTTGATAGTGGGTAGCCAGTAAGGGGTAGACACAGCCTGATGGAATGAGGGATGCAGAGGCCAGGTGAGGTGGGAGGCATGTAGTACTGATCTTCAAACCAGACACTTGGTGTGTGGAATGTTACATCTGACCCAAGTTCCAAGCTGGAGGTTACAGTACACTGAAAAGGGCGTCCACTCCATGGCTCCCTGGCACGCAAAACATCGCTGTTTGACCCAGGTGTCACGAAGAGCAGGACGACGGGCAGTGAGGCAGTGTTGTACAGAGCAGAGCTCTCGACTGAACAGCTCAAGACTGTTGCGACTTGAAAAAGTCTGTAGTTCTTTGGGCAGCGAGACATTCAGCGGAGGTGAGCCGTGAAGTCTGGTGGTTCTCTGGTAGTGTAACTGTGCAAGTGAACTGGCGCGAGACAGCCTCACACTGAGGACTGTGGGTCCTATTTATACTCAGCTCACTGTGCCCGAGGTGTGGAGAGAAGAGAGTAACTGTTATACCTTTGTCACTCCAGTATACCACGTTGATATCTGCCTTTTGACACCAGCTTGCAGCCATGTTGGTATTCTCAGGTCTGTAAAGCTTGTTCAGTTTGACAAAAACATTCTCATTTGATGCCACCTCATGCTCGGAATAGGAGAAGATCGTACTGACGTAACCAATGCAGAAAGGTTCTGGTGTATCTGCGTTTGAGCCAGTCACAAACTCTGACTTGCGATAAAACTCAGGGTACAGTTCTTCATCCACTTCTCTCTCCTGGAACAGAACACACAAGTACCTAATTATCATAACTCACAAACACTAATACTTAATAATGCCTGTGTGCAAGTAGTAATACCTCATTATAAAAAAAAATTAATTAAAATTTTTAAGTAAATTTATATCATTTTCAACCTGATAGGTTTCAGAACTTTCTGTTTACTTTTGAGACTAGAAAAACTGTTCAGCAATTCCATTCCAATTCTTTATGCTGTGAATTACCAAGTTGACTTCCAGCAGTACAGTAGAACCACGACCAATCCCAGTTTCCAGAAATAAGGTAGTTACAAGTTCGTCACTACAGATATTTTGGGAAATTTTTTTAGCAGTTTTAACACACCCCCAACACATATAAATTAAAATTTGCAATGTTTTGCATAAAGCCCGTATTCAATTGTCTCTAGTGTGAAAATGATTTGTAATTTTAATTAAATATAAATTAATTTTAATAGGTAGACATCTTCTGAAAATAATTATATCAGAGGCATATACTTAACTCACCCGCTGTCTTCCAAATGTTAAAAACATTGAGCAGCCAAGGATTCACGAAGCACTGTAAGTCCATGTACAATAGTCTCTAGTGTAATATCAACATGACGTTTCAATGAAAAATAAATTTAATTCAATATTCAGACCACTTCTGAATAAAACGATATCATAGAAAGGAACATGCTACATCCTTTGTTGCCAATCAATTACAAAAATCGTCATATTGGAGACATCCTACTTTTCATTCAGAACATAAGATATTATATTTATATAAGGTCATACAGAGTACAGTAATATTAGTATATGCTGGATATATCATTACATCATTACAGTTACTATAATTTTGTCACACACATTATTTTGACAGTTTTGCTATACCATATAAACACACTATAGAAAGTGGCGATCCAATGTGTTGCCCAATGGAAAATATATAAATTACAGTAAAACCCCTCCATTACGACCCCATTTATTATGACTACCTCTCTATTATGACCCAATCGCGAGAAACCGTGAAAAATTTGGGTCGAGAAAATTGATAATTCGAGGCTCGTCTAAAAGTCTTCAACCCACAGAGTCTTCAACCCCGGTTTCAGATATGTGCAGATTTGTTTTTGTAGACATTTTCTCCAACTGCTACAAGTGTCTATTTTCAGTCTATAGAAAACTAGCCTTTACTGATGTTAGTGGTCGAGCATTTCTCAAGCTATCATCATACACTTTGACATTTGTTGTCCCAAGCAGTGTGAAGCAATAAATTACTCAATGGCAGAAGGGGACACTGGTGTATTGTCCGTTGGAGAAGGGGGTGGGAGGGGAGTAGTTGCATGCCGGGTCAGTGAGGATTCTTTGTCCTATTCATCACATGCCTGCCTCTGCCTTACCTGCCCTGTCTTTTTTCGCTTTCATTATCCCTCCTCTTTTGCTGTAAAAACAGTGGCACATTAAACAGACTAGTTTCTTAATCAGTGTATGTATGATAACTTCAAATTTAATTCAATGCCCTTTTTTTAATGATTATTTTTAAGTTTATGTCCGCCCATGCCTACATAATATGCTAACTTTTTCATGGGCATTTGTTTTTTTTTCCTTGTGAAGTCAATTTTATGTGTAAAGTGAATAAGGTATGTAAGTGTGTGCAAATAAAATGTGTTCTTAAGTTACCATATTTTGGCGAGCAACGCTGTGTATGTTTATAGGTGACATCAGAAGTTTTTGATGGAAAATTCAGGATAGTTAATATTTCAAGTAGACCGCACTAAATGTTTAGATTCCCATAAACATTGCCGGGCCTCATAGTGCCAGTGCAGAGGCCAACATGCCGCCTACATTTCGTATAAATTCAACTCGTTGATGTGAATCGCATCTAACGACATATTTTATCAAAACTGGGCTGCTGTTACGAAGCGAACCAGCAGCGGCCAGCTAGCTCCCGGCCGCCAGAATAATCTTGTAGTGACAGACCGACAGCTGCCCAGCCCCAAGGATCTAGGACCAATTGACAGATGGAAGTCGCCGCGCCCAGCCGCGCTGCAAAGGATCTAGGCACTCGCCCAACTACATGCACACAGCAATGTATTCGCTGCTAGCCCCAGCACACGACTGAACCAACGTATCTTCATATATATTATCAATAAATAAATTTCTTTATTTTGCTTCAAACATAAGGCATCTCCAACAGTGTTTGGTTAAATTTTAATAATACATAGTGTAAATCTTTTCACACACTTTCAATGGCCATGTCATACTGTGTTTAGGCCTTCTTTTTTACGACATGGAGTGGTCCAATATGCTTTTCTTGGGTATCAAATTAATCAGGAGACGTCCAGCTATTAAAATATACATACATATTTATACTTGATTAGAAGTGTTTTTTTATGCGCTAGAGACGATTGAACATGAACTACATGCAAAAAATGGCAAGTTTGGGCGCATAGGCGTTAGGGTTGGGGTTGGGTCAAAATTTTCCTAATTTTTTATTACGACCAACCACCGCCCCCCCCCCCCCCCCCAATCTATTACGACCCTATTCTTGGGAACCATGAGGGGTCGTAATAGAGAGGTTCTACTGTATTACACCTGTACACTAAAAACACTCAGTAAAAGTACAGGCCGAGGGTGTAGGGGGAGCATGATGGAGAGCGAGGGGCAAAGGGGAGGGCTAGGGCATGAAGAAGAGCAAGGGCATAGGTGAAAGTGAGGGTGTGGGTGAGGACGAGGGTGTGGGTGAGGACGAGGGTGTGGGGGAGGACAAGGGTGTATGAGTGGGCAAGCGCATGGGGGTGTGCGAGGGCATGAGGGAGGGGGAGGGATAGGGCGAGGGAGGGGGAGAGGGTGACAAAGGGAGGGAGGGGTAGGGGGAAGGGAGGGAGAGAGAGAAGTATAGGGAGAGGGCATGGTGAAGAGAGAGTGTGAGGACATAGGCGAGGGATTATGTGAAGGAATGCGGGAGGGATAGTGTGAGGATATGGGGGTGGGATAGTTTGAGGGCATGGAGGAGGGATAGCATATGGGTGAAGGGGAAAGAATGTGAGGGTAAGGGATAGGGCAATTGTGAGGGGGTAGACGAGGGTGGTGGTGACTGCAAGGTGCCTACAAGTCCAGCTTGAAGGTATAAAAAAAAATTTATAACTTGAGTAGTAAGGTACATATTTCATGATGGCTTGTTTTTACAGTCAGAGCAACACAAAATGTTTATTTACATACCTAATACACCTCAATATGCACACCATTAATGCCCGACAAGTCGTCAAGCCTGTAATCAATCTCTCTCTCTGTGTTGTGCAGCATTGTAAACATAACTTTTCGATAGCTGCATGAATGTGTTGGTGCGAATTAAGTAGAACATGAACTGGTGTTTGGTACACACTTGAATTGCCTGGTGGCTGTTTGCCAGCATGCGTGGCAACTGTTCGCACCATGTATGTGCATAACAGCCATGTGGATTCTACAACAGAAGGTGTTCTGTGCACTTTCTTAAACGGAGTTCAAGTCCATTATGCATGTTAAAAGTCATTTTCAGCAAGAGTATCAACTGCGACCAACTGACAATGTTCCCATGTGCGTATCAATCAAGAAAATGGCACAGACACTTTTGGGAAATTGAGTGTTTGCTTTAGATGTTGGGTCACCACAAGAAGCACATAGTTTCAGAGGCTACTGTTGACGTCATCTGTACTTCCTTCTGGTGGAGCCCCAGGACATTAATATGTCAAGCAAGTAGGGAGTTAGTTACCTTGTTCGACAGTACACAATGTTGTTCATAAAGGGTTGCACCTACAGGCATACAAACTGCAGCTTTGTCTTCAAATCAAACCTGAGGACAAGCCGCAAGAAAGCATTCACTGTGGCAATTGTGGCGAAAATTGAAGGAAACTGATCATTCCTTGAAATGCTCTGTTTTTTTTGTACGAGGCTCCATTCCACACTTCTGAGAAAGTGAACAAACAAAATTGCTGCATATGGGAAATGGAACCCAGCCCATGCAGTGATAAGAGTACGAACATGACACTCCAAAAGTGACTGTGTGGTGTGTATTGTTGAAGGACAGGGTCATAGCCCAATTCTTCTTCGCTGAGCAGATCGTTAATGGAGCAAATTCCCTAAACATGTTGCAGTTGTGCCACAACTTTTTAGTGACATGGTCTTCCAACTAAATAACGCGCCATGCCGTTATGCTGGAATTTCGAGATATTTCTTGGATTGTGAGTTTCCTGGGTGCTGGCTAGAGAGAGGTAGTCATCAAATCTCTTGGCCCCCCAGAAGCCCAGACATTACGCTGCTTGACTTTTTCCTATGGGGGTTTGTCAAGAATCAAATGCACCAAAAACCAGTTCATGATCTACCCAATCTACGCAGCTATGGAAAATGTTATTTATACAATTCTGCACAAAACATCGAGAGAGATTAAATACAAGCTTGACATCTGTCATACCACTAATGGTACGCATATTGAGGTGTACTTGATATGTAAATGAACATTTTGATTTACTCTACTTGGAGAAACAAGTTGTCATTAAATATGTCCATTATTTGTCAAGGTATGAATTTTTATTTTATTATAACTTTAGGCAGGACACACTGTAGAATCATTTATGCAATACAGAAGGAAATAAACACATGCATGAAACAACTATAATATTACCTTGTAGTCAATAGACTTCTTAGCAAAATTCCTCTTCTTGAAACCAAATGCAGATGGCATCAGAAACACACCAGAACCTGGGTGTAATAACATCTTGTGCCACCTGATTAGCTCATATACCACCTACACAAACACATAAACAGATGTATGATTTTGCAATGACCTCACCTTAAAGCCTATTCCACAAGAGCATGTCTGCAGATAAACAGTCCTTGGAGACATCCATACATGTCCCAATATATGTGTCTACAATTACACTGTCCAAAGTTATAAGCTTCCAGACACGGAGACCACAGTGCACTAACTTTGGTACTATCCAAAGCTACGTTTCACATTTTCTCTAAATTTTGTATTCTTAAGGTTTTTATTTCCACAAGCTTGAGAGGCCATTGGCAATGTTGACCTTGGCTGCGCTCCCCCCTCGCCCTGCCACACCATTGCCAGACTAGCAAAGTAAGCGCTGTCACCTTCTAGTGGGCCCATAAGGTCCACTTCTACCTGAGCGCCGGCAACCTGTGCTACATGTGTACATACCTACCTCGAATACCTGGTTGCATTCTGCTCTTAGAGTGGCCTTCCAGCCCAGGGTACTGAATGTGGAGCGAAAATACAAGCTTTCTCCCCTCCACCACTCTACTCACTCTCCATTGGCCAGACGGGTATAAATCAGACTTGCACAGGCCTCTCGGGGTAGTTTTGTTTTCGCCTGCCTACCAGATCTACCTTGCTCTAGCTCACTGTGCTGTCCAGTCACCAAACATCTTCCTTCAAGACTCACCTGCAAGAATGTCTGCCATGCTTTGTGCACTAGCCCATTTCTAATGAGATGCCTTCTTCCAGTCAAACGATACAGAGTCTGTACCATAGCCATGCTAGGTGCCTAGTACTTAACTGTCAGGGGCCACCCTAACCCCACCACTGCTGCACGCGTAGTAGACCTTCTTGCCCGTCAGGTTAACCCCGTCTTTCAGGTGGCCTGAGCACAGGCTGGGTTATAAGTGGGAATTCTCATTGTCGACTCTCAATCTATCATTATTCAGGTGAATGCCCATGCATGCAGGATTTCAGTAGATGAGCGTTCTGACATGTACATCAATAAAATACTACTTTTAACCTTATAAAACTTCATGTTGTATATAGTAAGAACTGTACATTATCTGTGAATACTAATAAACATAATAAAAATGGGCATTTTAGAAAAAATATTATTGTAAATAATATGTTAAAATAACATTTCACCTAAACTTGTTTAAATAAAGAAAATAACGACTCAAAATAGAGTATATAATTGATTGTAATCCGACTCCAAACGCAAGCTAACCAAAAACTTTCACAGTTATCGAACGGGTGGAGGAGGGAGAATTACCCCTCCACGCCGCTACTTGTTGCCGAGAGACCCGACACCTTGCGTCCATGGCAAATGTCTGCCTTTTAAAGTAATTAATAATATTTTACTGTATAGAAAACTTGTAATTTTGAGACAGAAATGAATAAATAAGGGAATTATAATTGATTTCTTCACTGCCTTTAATAATTAATCATTCAAAACCACATCCTCTGATTTTCCCTGTCGTGAGTTACACTGCACTCGGCTCAGTGCTTACCTACCCATTATGAGACTTCAAAATGTGTCTAATAGGGTCTTACATTTGATCAGTTTGTTTAAAAGATGCGTGTCTATTGAAACAAATCAATATAAATCCTGCAATTGCCTCGCAAGAAGTTACTGAAAATGAACTTTACACTTATAATACAAGTTTTTCGATGTTCAAACAATTTTTGGTGACAAGGGGAGGTCAAGTATATGCTTATGGGCATATAATTTTATTCGCGAAGATGCTGCCCATTGAGTTAAATAAATATTATGTTTTGAAATCTTGTTAATTTTACGTCACATAGAATGAAACACCAACCTTGCTGGAAAAATGACCTCAGTTCGATGCTGTCAGGCGGCAGTTCAGTAACATGCTGTCACTTTGCCCGAATGCCACCCAGATATCACGTCTTGCCTGCGCAGAATGTCACGCTGCCCAAGCATCAACCGACTTCAAGTTACCACTGCCTTTCGCAGTCCAGATGAGAGTTCTACTCTACACGACATCACTTCACTGCTTGCCAGCACGTCAAAGCCTGACGTGCTTCCAGCTACCTTGTCGGTCACCTGCAGATGACTCGAGTTCAACTACCACCGCTGACTTGGGGTCGCCCTCACCCCGTGCTGCAGTATCTCCCGAGACTAGGTCAATTACCGGTTGGCAAAATAGGATCAGCTCGTCAAGGTACAGGCTGGTTTATGTGTGGTCAATAAACAGACATAATTCTTGACTTGTTTGAATTGTTCTGCCAACACTATACTTTGTTCTTCTTACTCCTGTTTCATCACCATTCCTAATATTACTCTTGCAGTGATAGTTGCAGTGCCTGTTTGATCAGTTACCCTCCTTATGCATCACCATAGGGTTGGATGGGGTAAAGCAGCCAAGCAGGGGCTACCTCTGGCTGGAGTCCTGAAGGGTAGTGGTTAAGGTGTGTATCAGATATACGAGGAGGAGGAGGTTGCTCGAGACAGTCCGCATCCAGCTTGTCCAGCTCAACCTTGAATCTCGTCTGGCACGTTCTATGTGCAGTTTCTGGGCTGCCTACATTCACTTAGCCTGCTAACGTCACTAGGGTAGTCAGACCCCTTAACGTCGCAACCTCCTATAACCCCTACCAGAGTACCACCTCGCCCATTGCTTGCAAGTATACCCCCACCCCCCCCCAAGTACAGCTATCAATAAGAGAAGTGGTGAAACCCGGCAATATAGGCCCCAAGATAAAGCCTGTATGTATGGCGACCACAACTTCACCGTGATGCAGGCCTTGGCACCGTCCGTCACCAGTCAGATCTACTAAGGGTGTGGTGATCTACTAAGGTTTATACTGTACACAAACTCTACTTTATGAAACCCACATTACAGAAACTCAGCTTTGAACTGACAGTATAAATGTACTGAAGGTCACATCTGTTGTCACAGCTGATGAACCCAGGAAAAGAGAGGAGGAGAAGGTTGAAGTAAGGAAACAAGAATTTATCTGGCTCTCGTCAAGTGTGGTGTACTTGTAGATAGAGGGAGACCACAAGGGGAGGAATACTTGCCGTGGTTGCTGGCCACCAGATGTGATAAAAACCACTGTTGTCCAGAGTTCTATTTGAGAGTCAATTTGTAGGTTTCAAGCAGCTGATGGCTTGTCCAAAAAAAACCACGCATAATAAGTGATCATCAAACAGTTATCAAAATCCAAATTGTAATAACACCTGCAAAGTGAAAAGACACGCAAGCAAGAGTACTATAGCAAGACAAACACGTGTGACGGTAGTTGCATCACGCATGGCTGCCTGAGGTTTGGAGGTGGGCTGAGTCAATAGGTATTGGCTAGAATTGGTAGCCTAAGAGGGTTGGTATCTACTTTTAGATATGCAACACAGCCAGTGCAGCACTCATCAAGAGAAATACTACATAAAACAAACAAAAATGTGCAAAAAAAATTATTTATATACAGATTTCCTTCAAATTTTTCACGGTTCCTCAAAACCAGTTGTTACAGAAGAAGATCACTATAAATGGGGTCGGTAAACAGAATTTCTACAGTAATTAATTAGTCTAACATTGGGGAATGTATGGAGGTGAAAGTTGAAGTTGGTAATTGATCTTGTGAAATGGAACATCGAGACTGCGAGCTGTGACATTAGATGGATAACATGCATCAATCAGGTTCCTGAATGTGGCCTAAAAATGAGCTATAATTGTGGATCAGTCATTACTGACATTTCTTGCACGATCCTCCACAAATAACAAATTTGGATATGTAAAATGAAAATACAGTTTGATCGAATAAAATTACAACTGCAAAAACTCTAAATGCTTGTAGCAAACACTACCGCTAAACAAATATTTCACTTTTATTACTTTTATTCGGAATAAAAGATAATAAATATCAAAATTGAATAGAAATGTATTGTGCTACTAACCATGAACGTACATTATAAACCAAACAAAAAAAATTACAAATTCAACATATTTTAAGACCAAATTTGAGAAATAAACTCAATCACAGTAAGACTGTGTTAAGGAGTTTGTGAAGGGACTGAAAAATTCAAGCTTAAAAACCAGCATAACTCCTTCTGAAGGACAAATTACTTTTACTTTGGTGCTTATTGATCAGGTGCAAAATTATGTAAACTTTTGTCGAGCAAGAAATCTTCTTAACAAGAAAACTCTGAAGAAGGTTTTACTGTAAATAGTAAACAAGTGAAATACATTAATTAATTATTAGAATATTTTCACACTGAAATTTACAAGTGCCAAGCATATTTCGTATTCATGTCAGGGGCTGAGATTAGGTGGTTAGTTGAAGAGTTTTACGGTATCTTGCATGCTCAAAGAATGAATAAATATATTCAGTCTTGCCTCTCATTAACAGGATGGTTCAAAGATGGAGTTGCATACCGGCTTGTAATGAACTTTGTACATTTTTGAACCTCGCCGTAGGACTACAAAAGTAAAACACCAAACCAATTTCAGTAAAAAAAAAAGTTACCTGTCCACAATCTGATTTGTCCAACTTGCTTTTGAGGACAACCAATCCACCATTTTCCTCGTGTCTATATTCACATGCCGGACAATGACTGCAACACAAGATATATATTTTCCTGTTCACACAATTTACAATAAAATGCATGAACACATTCCACTGCTCCTGTGCTTGAACTAAAAATGCAGTTTGAAACATATGACACAGTATTAGTAGTTAATAAAGCAGCTTTTACACTATATGACACCAACTGTCTGAAGGTTAGAGGCTGATGTCTAGCCTCCCCACCGCAGAGAGCTAGGAAACACAGCGCTACGTATACGAGGTGTGTGCTCTACTCACCCTACTTTGTGGAAGGTGCTAGTTGGGCTGGTATCTCAATTATTTTACGTACAGCTGGAGAAGGTGCGGGTTTGAGAGTAGATCTGGTAGGGGCTCTCATAGGTACAAAATCTCAAACAGGTGTGTAGGTTGAGTGCTGAACTGCAGGGCATGAAGGACAGAGTTCAAGTTTTTGTATCATACAAGTGACTACGGGCCGTGAGGCGGCGGCAGTGGCAGGCATTGGATACTGTCCACAAAGACTTGGATTGAAGATGCAGATGTGGCTGGAGGTGTGTCCACATTGGGGCAGGCATGCACATTGCCCATCCAAGTACCGTAGACTCTTTCCTCTCCTTATGATAGACAGTCAGGGTGTTAGACCCTTGCACTACACAGCGTCGGGACTGAGCAGCGAGGATTTGCAGCAGCCATCTGTTGACCCGCCCAGTGTCAGAGCATTGACACAGTTACAATGCAAGCAACTGTTGCAAGTTAAAGATTTTATAGAGGTTAAAATAAAAGAAGGTGATATTTAAATACTACAGGATTTAACAGGTGGACATAGGTACAGGTACAGCTGTACCTAGTGAGATAATTACTAGTGTTTCTAAGCAACGCAGGGCTGCAATGAGCTGACGTGGTCAATCCATGGTGAAAGTGACTCTCCCTGATGCCTTAGGGTGTATGTACCCTGCTTGGTAATATCATAGGGATGTGACAGCTGAGGCATACACCTCCAGACTGACAGGGTGTAAGAATATTGTGACGAACACAAGTAGGCTTAAATTTTTTTTTTTTAGGGTATTTTTCCAATATTTGGATTTTTGTAAAAATCCTTCTTCTTTTATGTTGATTTAACCCTAATGTAGGACAGTCTACCTTCGGGTGGACCTAACTCTCTCCTTTTTTATTCTGAAGCCTTTAATTTCCATGAGAACCCGCTTTATTTTTTTTTTAGAATACACATATTTTATAATTTCCAGTTGATTTTGAGATTTTAGGTTATGTGGTTGTATGGTGAAGATAATAGTTCTTTTTTTTTTTCTTGTGGACACGAATATCCCTTTGGAGTGTTTCGGTAAGGATTTGATTATTTTCTGTATTTGTATTCAGATACTTAACCCCCCACGGTTTAACCTCAACAAGGTAGAAATGCTTTGTTTGGATTCTTAGCCTCAAGTACTATTTTTAAATTGTTATTTTTACTATAGATTGATGCCTTAATCTTTTTATCTAGAAAGTCCTTTACATATTTATTCATTTTTTTTGTATCAAGGTCCTAAATTCACTTTGTCTGGCTGATTTCTAAATTTTTTTTTTTTTTTTTTGGTTGGGGTATTAGGTCGTTCACTTCGATTTCATTAGAATACATTTTGAAGAGTTGAAGAACCATCCAGAGTAGTTTACTGGACGTGTTTTGCAATTCCATGCTGAAATCAGCTTCTGAACTCTTCGTACTCACCACAGCTGCACTTGTGTTCCTTCATTACTGCATCAGTAAAGTGCCATCACCATTTGTCTGTTATTGTGGTGCACGCGTGCCTGTAGATTCGCGGAGTCAACCTGACGAAGGACTTTGAGTAGACAGCTGTAGGATTATGGGCTGCAGCAGGGGATGGGAGAGAAATACTTGCTGCGTTTAGCAGACCAAGTGTAGGCCCCTCAGGGGAAGAGGGAGTGCACTTCAGACTAATCGCGTGTTTGTGAGTGATGACCCGTGTGCGTTGAGTACTGTGACTGGCCGAAGGCCAGGGATCGCAAACCATGATATCAGGCAAGGCCACGTGCGCCATTTAGCAGACCAAGTGTAGGCCCCTCAGGGGAAGAGGGAGTGCACTTCAGACTAATCGCGTGTTTGTGAGTGATGACCCGTGTGCGTGGAGGACTGTGATTGGCTGAAGGCCAGGGATCGCAAGCCATGATATCAGGCGAGGCCACGTGCGCCATTTAGCAGACCAAGTGTAGGCCCCTCAGGGGAAGAGGGAGTGCACTTCAGACTAATCGCGTGTTTGTGAGTGATGACCCGTGTGCGTTGAGTACTGTGACTGGCCGAAGGCCAGGGATCGCAAACCATGATATCAGGCAAGGCCACGTGCGCCATTTAGCAGACCAAGTGTAGGCCCCTCAGGGGAAGAGGGAGTGCACTTCAGACTAATCGCGTGTTTGTGAGTGATGACCCGTGTGCGTGGAGGACTGTGATTGGCTGAAGGCCAGGGATCGCAAGCCATGATATCAGGCGAGGCCACGTGCGCCATTTAGCAGACCAAGTGTAGGCCCCTCAGGGGAAGAGGGAGTGCACTTCAGACTAATCGCGTGTTTGTGAGTGATGACCCGTGTGCGTTGAGTACTGTGACTGGCCGAAGGCTAGGGATCGCAAACCATGATATCAGGCGACGCCACGTGCGCCATTTTTGTAGGAGCTTAGCATTCGGAGTGTGGACGTGTTTTTTGGGAGTCCGGTCCGGAGGAGATCAACAGATGTTTGACAAGATGTGATGAGTATTTTTCTAACTTTGTTTGCTTTGCAGTTCTGAGCATTTTTCTCTGCTTCGTAGGAAAAGCGTTCCGGGCTAGCCTTTAAATAGTAGTACTTCGTAAGATTAAGAGGTTAGAGTAGTTCAAGATCCGACACAGGTTGAGAGAGAGAGAGAGAAATCATGGTAGCCACATTCTAAGGTATTTGGTTAAGAGCAACTCTCGTAGTCATAAGGGAAAGGGGGATAGAATGAGGAACTTTTACTGAAGTTAATGAGCCGTAGCATCCTTTTACTAGATTTTCAACTTAAGCAACCTAAATAAGAAAAGACGTAATTTTAACTGCCGGATTTGAAGGTTTATGAAGTATTCAGAGTTCAAGTGTTTTATTGTTGACGACTATTTTGAGGTTGGCACAAGTGATTAACATTTAAGATTTTTAGTACTCGTGTTTTCTTATTGCCAGAGACAAATGAATAATGACTAGCTTTTCGCAGCAGTAAGCTCTCCCCCTATGAAAATTTTCACGTTTGAATGCTATTGATTTAATTTTAATATCACTGTCGTACTTTTTCTTGTTTGATAATAAATATTCAGGCCAATCCCTACAGGAATAAATTAAAAACAAGTTGATATAGGCCGTTCACAGTAAAGTGAGCACATTTCGAACCTGTTTCATCAGAAATATTAACCAATAAATACTTTTCATTGTGGCCTTGGACTTGTGGTTTTGGGTATGGTGAATGTATACAATGTGTTTATTAACCACATGCCAGGGTTTACATTAACAAGTGGTGGAAGGATATAAATTTGTTGAAAGAAAAAAGTAACTAGGGCTTCAAAAGTGCTCACTTTACCATGAACGGCCTATAGTAAAATAAGAGAAGTAAACAGCTTTTTATGATTTATTGAAAACTTTTACCTGTGTACAGACAGTACGTGCCTTTGAGGTTAGCAACGAGTAGTGAATTATAGAAAGATCCTACATTTCAATAAATAAATAAAACATAAAGGAAATTTAGCAAACAGAAACAAACTTTAACTTAACTGTGCTTGTAAGTTATTGTAACCTACACAGACTACTATAACTCCTAGGACCTGTATTACCACCGTCGGGTAAAGTCCGGAATAAAAGTTATCAGCTAGATAGCACAAAAATGTGTATTATGACTCGCTGATTCTGCCTACTCGGCAGGCTATCAGCTAATAAAGCTATCAGGTACTTTATCCACCTGATAGTTATCTATCAGCACGTTGAATTGTGTGCTTGAGCAATATGGCTGCAGGTGGTGGCAGACGAATTGTATTTGACAGCGATTCCGATGATGTTTTGGATGAAATGTTTCGCTGCCTGCGCTAGAGATGCAAAGGCGACATATATTTCAAATAACTTACCTTTACCGTCCATGTATTCTAATCAATTTTTTATTTTCTATAATTGTCTTTTCTGACCGAAATAAGTTAACTAGTCTGGAATGCCGTTGCAATTGAGTTCTCTTCTGTCAAAATGTATGTATATGTGAGAGTTAGTTGCTAGTTTTAAAGAAATATTATATATGTCATACATTATTTTTGTATTTCATTAAATGTAGACCGTTGTAGGTGCCTTTTTGGAACAGTCGCCTCAGTGAAATGAATTGACATGTGTCTGCAACTTCGTGAAAGTGTTGTGTGCTGACTTATTCAATTTACATAATACTTGAGCTATTTCTTGAAACCAATAAATTTAAACTTCACAATGTAAAAACTACTTTGGGCTCTGTTTATTTTATTGGTGGGGTGGGGAACTATAGTTTAACGTATTTCGCGAGATGTGATTGTTTTGCGGTTATTCTTGTGTGAGAGTGGCGATTGGAACTTACATTGTTTTGATGAAACAGTGGAAAAGTTTATTTCTACGGAAATATCATTCAATTGATTATAACCCAAAAGTTTTAACTTCATCGGATGAACTATATGTGATTAATGTGTCGCTGTCCGTACCTATGCGAGAAATATTCAACACGTGAATCGTATTGCATTTTTTATTTAATGAACTACACTAAAAGGGCGTTTATTTAGGTCACGTACATTCGAAAACATCCCACAATAATAAAACGCAATATACACGTCACTGGTAAACCAATGTACGAAGTATACAATGTAAACATGTTCAACAAATTTAACTTTCTACGTACAAATCGTTAGAAATTCAATACAATAAATTAGGGTAAAACAGTGTTACTTTAACGCACAAATACATTTTGAACATTATAACAACAATTTAAAAAAAAAAAAAGCATTATTTATAAAACATGCAAACCTTCTTCAAAGCTGTATGCCTAATTCACAGACACCACTTGTTTCTGCTGGAAATCGGTCTTTCCCATCGTACCTTGCCCAGTACCCTCTCTCTCAATACATTTTCAAATATCCTAACAAGAACACATTAATTATAAAACACGCAAACAGTCTTCAATACTGTAATCCATAGACCCCACTAATTTATGCTGGGAATCGGTCTTTCCCATCGTGTCTTGCCCAGTAATCTCTTAAAACATATAAAAATCGTAAACATTGTGTGTCCATAGAAGACTAAAACAGAGTCAATGTTGCCAATGCAACTAACCCAACTGTTACTATATTTTGAATCCTAATGGTGATTTATATTGCCAACAAAGAGAAAAAAATACCAGGTATCGTCCAAACTTCCTGATAACTTGCTAATAGCTGTTCATGTACTATCAGGTGGTCGTAATACACAATAGCTGGTAACACACTACTGATAGCCTTGTCAGCTGATAGTTATTCAGCACTTATATCAGATGGTGGTAATACAGGTCCTAACTGTTATAAGAGGCCTACGAGACTATGTTAAAGTAAATGTTGTATATATTTTTCCTATGTAAGTGTTATCGCGCTAAGAATTTCTACTTTCCAAGAATTTTTCTTAATAAAAAAAAACCTGGCTGACAGGCATTAAATTTGTAATACAAAGTTCATTTCTATTCTTTAGATCTACTAATTTCTTATGGCGATTGAACTTAACTATGAAATAAAGTAGTTTTAGTTTTTTCATGTGTTGCTTGCCCAGAACAGTAAATAATTATCTTCAAAGTCTAAATTTAAATTTAATCAGTATTTTCATACTTGAGCTATAAGAGCTATTTCTATGATACTCACAATTATTTTCTTTGCAACAGTTCCTAATTTTAATTATTATTTGTGTTATTTCTCTGTTGTTGCTTATACAGTATTTTTTCCTATTATTCGAACCATCTTTTTAAAATGAAACAAACTTTATTTACTGTTAATGTGTATTAATTATTTTTTTTTTAAATAAAACATCTGTTGTTGAAATTTAACCTAACCTAGTGTTTTTTATCTGACCCTCTCTCTGACCAATTATGAAAGATCTTAGAAATTCAAGGATATTTACTAATAATTATTAAGGTAAGAAAAGTGTCAATGACCTGGCACCAGTTGAACTCAGCCCTCTATGGAACCTGATACATCTCAATCCTGGTTCTTCCTTACCTCTCAAGTCTAGCGAGTAGATTTTGTCGCCGCTCCCTTCCCTACCTTATATCCTTCCCCCCTGCCACCCCAAATCACCCCTATCAATTTTATACTTTTTGGTTTTGGACCTGGTTGATCTAAATTATAATTAATTGTTTTATTTTAAAAACCTTCCTCCTATCCTTCTTAGTGGAGGCCTTAACATTTGGTGTAGTTTGGTAACTACTTTAGTGCAACCCCCCACACCCCCCCCCACTAACCCACCACTCCTTAACACTATAGCAACTCAGCAGAGAGCATCCTGTTCCTCCTCGGAGATAGTCGAGTGAGCGACATAACTGCTACTGAGCTCAACTTCCTCTTGGACTCCCAGTTTCCCCACAAGGCAGCTAGTCAGCCAGCCCAGCCAATTCACCCCATCCACAGTGCTGTCACTTTCGCCGGAAGGAGTGATAAGACTAGTTCTGGAGGTTTGACCCCCTCTGGTCCACACCCACCTCACTGTCAGACATCCGGGTAATCCACCTCTCTAACCGCAGCGCTGCATGTCGTCAATTGAAGTCATCGGGTACAACTCTGGATGGCTTGGTCACGACTGGCATTACATCTAGCTAGGGATCCTCGGTGCCTTATTTTCCTTAGCGGGGCTGACTTTAATACCATCCTTTACGCCATACACCCATAGGAGTGGTGCAAAGTGTTCAGCTAGGAAGGCAGCTACTGCCTCAGAGTCCAATCTGAGCTGTAACCCAGCGCCAACTGCTCTCTGCAGTCTAACCACCCGGGAAAGAGCTCAAGCCACCAGACAACTGGAGAGACCTCACATCCCAGTCCCTCCACGCTCCCTATTTGAGCCACCCTACAAGACCGCAGGCAAGCAGCATCCAGTAATCATCTACGCCAGGGACTCCACGTACCACTGGGTAAATATCGAACCTGTGGTTCCGACCCAGCAGGACCAGCAACCCTCCATGGGCTACCATCACTACCAGCTGCAGCACCACCATCATCCAAGGACTGGACATGAGTTCCAGCCAGCACCAGCGGTCAAGTCAGGAGCTACCCTAGACTACGCTAAGGATGAGACTGTCCTGGCACCTTCTCATGGCCACCACCATCTCAACGTACAAGGTGTAAGTTAGTTGCGCTTGTGGTTGTCGGAGAACAAGGGCAGCCGAGTTCTAATTGTGCTCTTCATTCAAAGCCAGACTCCAGAACCTGACGGGTTGTCAATTTAAGATGTTTGATTTTGAGTTTCCTTCTTCCCCTGGAGAAAGGTCAGCCATCTGGTTAGTTTTTTTTAAGTTGAGTATATTGTTGAGCTGTCATCACAATGTTTACCTGTCGATGATGTGAAAAATCCTTCTTGGCGAAGATAGGGACTGGTGTGCACGAGCAAAAAGTTAATTCAAGTGAATACGAGGCCTTGCCACCACCAGCCAAGGGTAAGGCTTGTTGGCCTGAAGGAGAACTGACGTTGTTAGCAGATATCAATTTTGTGAACAAGGTGCTTGTTGAGACTGTCCATCGGAAAGGGGTTTTCTTGATAGGACGAATGAGTTAATCAAATAGCAGAAAAAGTTGGCCAGGTGCAGGTTGCTGATGGATGAAGTGAAGAGGCAAGAATACCTTGATCCACAGTCTCTGATCACCAAGAGATGGATGGCTGGGGCAACTTTGTTTCACAGACGTTCTTCCGAATTGAAATCTATTGCTATGAGTCCGGCCGAGGGTGAGATTGGTCATCTGTATGTCTCTGACCTTACCCACCAGCATGTGAAGAATCTGAGGAACGATATACAGAAGATGGAAGGTGATGTCTTCACGAGAGTCAGTTGCTGGAGACCATGGAGTTGACCTTGAGTGGGAAGCTAGTTTCTGCTCTGCTTTGCTTGATTGGTGGCTGAGGGCAGTTCTGACAGCGAAAGATGTGGTGAGGCCTCTCTCCAGACCTAGGGAGAAACTTCCTGCATGGTCTAAAAGGGACCCGAGAAGGTCTGAGTATGTTTCAACACAGAATCTTTGGATGCAAGATCGTGGGCGGGTGACATCCCAAATTCTGGATGGCAAAAGCCCAAATGGAGTGAATGAATTTCCAGCAGGACACGGCAGATTGGTGGGCTTCCTTGTTCTCCTCTGGTGAAGGTCTCAATCCAGAATCTTGTGTTCAGCCATTTGAGGATGGCCAATTTAGTTTGGCATGTTCCTTCATGGTTGAGGTGATGAAGGGAGCTCTTAAGGGGCAGTCTGCTCTTGGACCTGATGGTGTGTCAGTTCAAGACTGGGCACAAATCCCAGATGATATTAAGACCAAACTCACTCAACCTGATCTGTCTCTAATGAACATGCTGTCGACGAGACATCAATTGTATTGAGACATTTCCACAAGATCTTACGTCGTCTTCAGGCTACTCTCAAGATTTCACCAGAGCAGCAAGCCTTTATTGAGCAGGATGGACTTGCTAAAAACCTGTCATTACTGGCGGAGGTCATGTCTGTTGCGTCGGATAAGTTTCTACCTTTGTATATGGCGATCCTAGATGTGCACAAGGCATATGAAATGGTCCAGCATGTACTTATCAGTCTTGAGGGCCAGGGGAGCGCCATATATAATTGTGTACCTGGAGAAGTCACTTATGTGATCTCTGCTCCCCAGGGAGTGCGTCAGGGTGACGTGTTATCTCCATTTCTCTTCAACCTGTTATTGTACGAGACGCTGAAGAGCCTGGTGGGTTCTGTAGACTTCTTGTTGGGTCGAAGGTGCTGACAGAACCTCTCTTCGGGGTTGGCTGGCTTGACCTACCCCCCCCCCCCCCGGGATGGCGGCGTGCTGGAAGTATCTGGACATTTTCTTCACGTCTAAGGTGGTCAGGCCCTGCAAGGCCAGTCTTGAGGAGCCGTTAAGAAGGATTTCTGCGGCTCCTCTGAAGCCTTACCAGTGGCTGGAAATTCTTTTTGTTTTTTCTTCCCTCTATAATTTACCAGCTGTCATTTGCAAGGGTTAACAAAGGAATGCTCAAGGCCCTGGACATCTTGGTGAGAGCAGCAGTTAGAAGGTGGCTGCACCTCCCCAAAGATGTCTCTCTGGGGTTTTTCCATGCTCTAGTTTCAGCAGGTGCATTAGGGATTGGTGAGATCAGTGTCTTGCTGGATCCTTGTGAGATTGAGAAATGTTGGGAATTCCGACTCCCTCCAGCGAGGGCTGAGGTAGATGCATCTTTTTGCAAGAAGGGTGGAGTAGGCGGAGTCGGTGGCGACTGTGGATGACAGATGGATTGACACCTCTTTGAAAGTCAAGTTATACTGAGGATCAGTATGGCAAGACTCCGTAGATGGTGCGGACATGGAGTCAACCTCTCATTCGGCGACCGTTTCTACTTCGTGGATGTCCCAGGGAGCTGGTGCAGTGCCCCCTGCTGATTTTATTTCATATGCCCAGGTAGTAAGCAATAGCTTGCCAACAGCTGTAAGGACCAGTGGAGGAAAGAGGTCTTCACAGTACTCTTCTGAAATGCCAGGCAGGGTCAGGGACACTGATATGGCATACAATGTTGTGCAGTAATGAGACCATACACAGGAGGCTAGAATGTTAAGACATAAACATCTAGTCAAGGTGGTTCAATACGAAAGAAGTTCTAGTGCTTCCTATTACTGTCTCGTGGAAGGGTGTGTTGACCCGGGATCGGTGTCATCTCTGCGACAACTTATCAAGAGAAAGTCACTCCTTCGCTCTATTACCACACGTCATGTTTGGTTCACAGATCTGTTGGAGGAAATTCTGTTGTACCACTAGGCGGGTGGATCGTGATTTATGATTATGTTGTTTTCTGACTGTAGGTTTGTGTTAATAATTTCCTTTGTGTTGAACATGGTAAGAGGGGAGATCATTGAGTGATGTTTCTTCGTTGTCTGGTGGGCTGCGCTTCTTTCAGCTTCTGTCAGCAGGTGGAGATTTCACATCCAGAGGGACGTTGATGTCCTCCTCTGGGGATCCGAGTAGGTGGGTGAGAGCCACCTCCTGGGGTTTCCCATGAGCGACTGGGTATACAGATGTGCTACTACAGGGGAGGAGAGAGTGGCACACTCCTATGGGAGAGAATCCCCCCCCCCCTCCAACAGGCGATGCTTGTCAATGGATGTCAGGTAGTCACATCGGGGTGGTACTACCTTCATAGAGATGCTTGAAGAATAAGAAGGGAGGCACATCTTCCCAAATACCTTCTCCTGAGACCCCTCTCCACCTGTTGACCACAGTGAAGCCCAGGACCTATATTACCTGTGTTATTTTTTTAATGTTTTTTATGTTCCGTAGTAGATTATCTCTGAAAGAAGTGTAGTTTTGTTTTCTACATCTTTTGTAGTTGAAGTAATACCAAAAGTTGAGATTCTTCAAAATGAATAGTGACTGTGTGTAAACCAGTGTAGCGGAGGACAGTTAAGCCCAAACAAGACTTTGTGCCGTGTCGCCAAGCCACACACCCCAACGTATATTCCGGCCAGGGTCCGGTTGGAAGCCAGTTAAGTCGAACCCAATAGTTAGCCCGTGTCTCTGAACGGCACAGTTAAACTTTACCCAACCGTGACGTGGTCAGTTTCCCTGATGTCATGTGTCAGCGTGATTATAACAACTTATGTCGTCAGGTCAGGAAATAGTTCTTAAGAAATATAATATGCAACCATTCTTGAAGTGCATTGTGTAAGTAGTGGTATGCATAGAGTACTAACATTTCTGTCATTTACTCCAATATTTTTTAAAAAGTAAAATGGAAAAAAATTTCTTAAAAAATCTATTTAACACAAGTAACATAATTTAAATTTTTTTATTACAAACTGCCAATATAAAGTTATACCAAAAATTTTGATTTAATTTATTTCTCCCAAATTGCTAACTTTTGCATGAAAAAAAAACTAACTGTGAACATGAGCAAAAGAAAAACTATATCTCACCCAAGCTTTTCCTGGTTGCAATCTGTCTGTATGCTGGAGTGAAGATCCATGAACCGACAGTACACAGGATCATACCTGAAACATACAATAATTATAATTAAGTTAACAGATACCATGCTCCTTGAATGTGTGCATGATGAAGAGATCCTATACTAGTCAATTTTCATGCTTCAGCAACTACAATGAAACTCCATTTTACAGTGTTGACACGTGACATCATTATTATCCAACTACAAATATTTTGCCTCATCAGTGCAAACTTCCGTGTCACACCCGATGGAGTTCAGTGTGCCTACTGGATACACTTCTAGTAGCAGGAGCTATTTAATTACAGATGCCAATAAATTGTACTGTTCACACCGACACTGAGAATACATTCCAAGGTCAGCGTGCTACGAGGTGGCACCACCAGTAAGAATACTGACACGTGCGACCTCAGCAGAAACTCTAGCCGGTGGATGACGTCACGCAGCACAGACATCAACACCACCAACCTCCCTCTAGCTCAGACAAAGGCAAGCTGACAAGAGCATATCAACCTGCCAGCAGCTCAAAATGTGAGTCTTGCTCCTTCACCACACTGTACGGTTCCGAAGGAACTCCAGTAGCTAGCTCAATCACCAGGTGTGCCGGGGCTCTATACTCACACCCAGGTCTTCACGATCTACCACGAGCACATCGCCAACCTCGCCAGTCACTTCTAGATCTCCAAGAGATTCGTCAGCAGCTACTCTAGAAACTTCTGGACTTACGAGAGTGTCTGCAGCCTAAGAATCTCCAAACCCTCTTTTAGTGGCCACCCTTCTGGTGACTGCAACCCTCAATCTAAGTACGTCTCTGTTAAAAGCGATAGAATTTTGAATTCCAGACTTAATGTTGGGAAACTAATAACCAGGTTTGCCTTTACCTGGCATCAAGTTACATTTCGCATATGCCGGGCGTCCTCCTTACCTTTCACAAGTCATCATTTCATTTATTTTGGACAGCTGGCATCCTGGATTTTGACAGCCTTCACGATGAGCAAGGCTGTGCTCCCTGGGAGGGAGACATTCACAGTCAAGCGCACCCTGGGGTTTAATTCCCCCCTGACTTCCCGTCACCCTTCTGTTAAGCGGTACCCCCAGCAAGGAATAAAACGTGGGCCAAACCCCAACCTGCCAGGTAAAACACCCATCAAGCGTTAATTCACCGCCGAAGGAAAATTAGCACTTTCAATTCAGTTCAATTCAACTACCCATCAGCAGCTCTACCCCACATCACAGAAATCTTATCTAAAGTAACATCGCTCAAAATTGTTTTATCATTCACGAATTTAAAATAAAATTTTCTGAGCAAATATTTTTTTACCTTGAAAATCTGAAACAGAAAATCAGCCACAGAGAAGACAAACTCGACCTGCTGAATCAGTAATAATTTCTATTTAAAAAAAAAAATTTAAAAAAAGGCACCTTTTACCAGATACTGCTGTTGTTTGCTTAAACTCTTGACACACCCTTTCGGTGTAATTTATTATGCATCTTCATCTCGCGTGCCACGCCGCTTTCAGAAACAAAGTTTGAAAACAAAGGGACAGGGTGTAACACGTGCAGCATTGCCACAACTGTGTCGCTTGGCACATTAAAAAGTTATGCTTACGTTGAAACCACATTAAGTGTCATTGAGTAGTTGTGGTATTTAATAATTGTAAATAATACATTTTGCAATTTTAAAGGATTTTATAATGCTACGGAGTGTTTGTAGAACTCTTATGTTGGCGACACTGATTTTTAGAGTATCTGGAAGTAGGCCTCCACTAGACATTTTTTAGTTCCTTGTGATTTTTAATAGGGATGGGATCCTCGATACTGCAATACCTCAATACTGTATAATATCAAATGAGAATATCCAAAAGTATCAAAACATTCTTTTGCTCATACCATAATTATGGTACAAGCACTCAACTTTTGGAACAGGCAAAATAATTTTGAAAAACATGCCATAACTTACAGAGTGTATACAATAATTTTGAAAATCATACCATAATTGAAGTACAAGTGTACCACAATATAACATATTTTATTCATAGCATAATATTCACACAGTGAATATTATGCACCTTAGGGGGTTTTTAGACAACCCATACAACATTTACATTAATGGTACATAATTGGGTTACAATAAAAAGGGGTTGAGAGTTGCGAGCAAGAGCCAATACACGTGAGTGAGCAACTTGAGTAGTTACTGTACATCTAATACATACCACAATTATATGTTGCATCAAAATTTTTCATTTAAATCATTTTTATCTCATTAATGACTTTTATGGTATATATTTCAGGTACAATAAAAGCAGGCAGAGAGTTGTGAGCGAGAGCCGATAGGCATGAGCGAGCAAATTGTGTAGCTTTTGTACATCCCATACATACCATAGTTATCTGATGAAACTGCATTATTAAATATTAACAAAAATAAATACCATAATTATCTGATACCTGTCGTAGCATAGCCGGTGTATTCTGCGTGCTAGGTCATGATGGTAGCATCAGAAAATTACATACATTTATTTAACGTTAGTGTCGCAAAATAAAACTTAAAAACTGTGAAATCGCAAAATAAGACTATACTGAGCTATCATTTTCCTCAAAGTTTGATTACAGCTCTTACAGTGGAAATGTGATTCTATAGAATCAAAGGAGACTGTGTTGGTTTATCATTGGTTAAGGATGTTTGGGTTACAAGCCATCCACCATTTGTTTCCCGTGATGTGGGTTTTTATATAGTTTCAGTGTGTGTCAACGACACTAGTAAAATGAGCAATTTTCTTGGCCAAGTTGTTTGTGTTCATGACAATTTTAACTTGGTATCGAGAAAAGTGTTAGTATCGAGTATCATGAGAATGTTTAAGTATCGAAACTGGTATCACGTATCGAGAAAATGTAGTATCGGCCCATCCCTAATTTGGAACCCAGGTGGTTGCAGAGATTCAAAATGAAGAGACACCATTATACGGCGAGTTCAAAAAAAAAAATTAAGTATACCGATGAAACTTCTAACCTTGCTGCTCAAAGACATTTCGGTATTGACAAAACAAATGTTTGACAATGGAGAAAACAAAAGGAAAAACTCCACTTATGCCCAAACAAAAGAAAAACATTTGGGGAGCCAAACAATGGATGCCATCACACACTGGAGATGGTTTTGAAAGATTTTAACACCCAGCAGGAAAAATGTTTGCCAGTAAATGCAGAAATCATCCAAACTAAATCACATGAAATCGCCTGGGCTATTAAAATTACCGATTCTCTTCACCGACGTACGTCAGTTGCACCAGAAATTACCATCGGACTACGAAGAAAACCTGACAAAATTTCAGCATTACATCATGAAGCTGCCACGAGAAAAGAATTACCTTCTTGGTCAGATTGGAAACACTGGTCAGACTCCAGAGTATTTCAACATGACTGCAAATTACACTGTAGCCAATACGGGAAGCCAAGAAGTTAAGAGTTTGTCTGCCAGCTGCAAAAAAAAAGCCCATGACGGTGATATTGACGTGCACAGCTGATGGGCATAAATTGCAACCATGTTACTTTGAAACGCAAGACACTACCAGACACATGAAGTGGATGCATGATGCATTCCTGTGCATCAGACATGCGCACACTACATTACGACTTCACCCCATCATCAAGTCATTACATTCACATGGGCAAGTCTCAACCACGCCAATTCTATTGATCATGTGCCTACAGGATTGCACCCAGTCTAGTGAGGGATTACAGACATGTGGTTAAATTTAAAAATTGTACTATCCACCCAAAGCCGCCAAGCGGTCGCCTATTTCCCGCCCAAGAGATTGTACTGTTCGACGAGTCGTCAACATCCTGTCCGCTGAGAAGCACGTTCCAAGGGTTGTTGCAGGATGGCAGCTCCCAGTCTACAAGGTCGCCACGGCCACCAGCACCTCATGGAGCAGCGATAGATACGTCAACAGTCTCTGAGGGGATAAAAAAAAGGATGGCTCGGCCACCAAGCCAACAAAAAATTACCCGTCAAGCAAGGCTAGTCACTTCCGCACCCCTCTGACAGTTAATAAACCAGAAATTTTGGTATATAAGGAGGTGGCAAATCCTAGTTCAGGACAGTTGCTGGCGCTCCAGCTTGAATAAGACTGAGGGCAACACAGGGGAAGTGGCTGCAAAAACTCGAACTCATTTTGACGCAGGGTACTGAACACTAGGCCACTCGCGCCGAGGTCACCATAGTGAAGTCTCCGGGGTAAACAGTTTGACTCCTACCTCTCCCAGTCCACAATGACTGGAGGCAATGTGAAGGAGCTCAACCACTAGACCACTCGCTACATGTGACAGTCTCCGAAAACATCTGTCCCAACACTGTAGCACTCGGAAGACACCGCCACAGCAGCCAGAGGTATCACGACATCCCCACCTCTTCCTTGCCTGAAAAGTCTTTTCCCATCACCTCAGCAGAACAGGTCGTGCCGACATCCTTTCTGAAGGGTACCCCCCATATCTTTTAATTTAGAATCACTTAATTCTGAAGTCTAATTAAAATTAAAAATTCTCATTTTTTTATATACAGGTTGCCTTCACCTGCCTTAACATTCACTTCCATTGTTTAATTGAGCTATGCATACTTCTAAATAAAAATACGCGAGTTTGAACTAGCACTTGTAACCTTACTTTATTAGCCTGGAAATCATTCAAAGTGATAAACTGTGGCAAAGATCTCTTTGGCTCTAATAAATATAACAAATTCCTCTTGACAGGTGTGAACAGATCGGGAGTCCTTGGATTATCTCCAGATTGCAAAGGCCGGGATAAGTTATATTCCCCAGTCTGAAGAAGACCAGAATACAGTAGAACCTCTCTATTACGACCCCTCATGGTTCCCTAGCGACATAATAGGGGGGGGAGGGGGGGGGGTCATAATAAAAAAATTTGGAAAATTTTGGGCCGATTATGACCCGCCCCTAACCCCTATGCCGCCAAACTTGCCATTTTTTGCATGAAGTTCACGTTCAATCGTCTCTAGCGTATAAAAAAACCACTTGTTAAATTAAATATATATACATATGTATATTTTAATAGCTGGACGTCTCCTGATTAATTGGATATCCAAGAAAGGCATATTAGACAACCCCTTGTCATAAAAAAGGAGGTCTAAACATAGTATGACATGGCCATTGAAAATCTGTGAAAAGATTAGATTATGTATTATTAAAATATAGCCAAACACTGTTGGAGATGCCTTATGTTTGAAGCAAAACACAGAATTTTTTTATTGCTAATATATATGAAGCTACATTGGATGACTCATGCGCTGGGGCTAGCAGCGAATACATTGCCGTGCACACGTAGCTGGGCGAGCGCCTAAATCCTCTGCAGCGTAGCTGGCAGCGGCGACTCGCATCTGTCAATCAGTCCTATATCCTCGGGGCTGGGCAGCTGTCTGTCAGTCACTAAAAGCTGGCGAGTGGCATCCAACCATCCACAATAAGATTATTCTGATGGGTGGGGGCCAGGCGGCCACCGCCAGTGCCATCGTTACAAGGCCGGTTCACTTCGTAACAGTGGCCCGGTGTTGATAAAACAAGCTGATAGATGCAATTCACGTCAATGTGTTCAATTTATACTAAATCTAGGCGGTATGTTGGTCTCTGCACTGGCACGTGAGGCCTGGAAATGTTTACGGGAAAATAAAAATTTAGTGCGGTCTACTTGAAATATTAACTATCCCGAATTTTTCATCAAAAACTTCTGATGTCACCTATAAACATACATAGCCTTGCTCGCCAAAATATGGTAACTTAAGAACACATTTTATTTGCACACACTTACATAC
Source organism: Dryococelus australis (assembly GCA_029891345.1). NCBI lineage: Eukaryota > Metazoa > Arthropoda > Insecta > Phasmatodea > Phasmatidae > Dryococelus > Dryococelus australis. The sequence continues at coordinate 154,032,929 of CM057000.1, read as the reverse complement.
CTTATTCACTTTACACATAAAATTGACTTCACAAGGAAAAAAAAACAAATGCCCATGAAAAAATTAGCATATTATGTAGGCATGGGCGGACATAAACTTAAAAATAATCATTAAAAAAAAGGGCATTGAATTAAATTTGAAGTTATCATACATACACTGATTAAGAAACTAGTCTGTTTAATGTGCCACTGTTTTTACAGCAAAAGAGGAGGGATAATGGAAGCGAAAAAAGACAGGGCAGGTAAGGCAGAGGCAGGCATGTGATGAATAGGACAAAGAATCCTCACTGACCCGACATGCAACTACTCCCCTCCCACCCCCTTCTCCAACGGACAATACACCAGTGTCCCCTTCTGCCATTGAGTAATTTATTGCTTCACCCTGCTTGGAACAACAATTGTCAAAGTCTATGATGACAGCTTGGGAAATGCCTGACCACTAACATCAGTAAGGGCTAGTTTTCCATAGACTGAAAACTGTGGATAATAGAATCTTGTACTGCGGTTGAAGAAAAGGTCTGCAAAAACAAATCCGCGCATAACTGGAACTGCGGTTCAAGATACCGCGGTTGGCGAGGGATTACTGTATCTACTTTTAGACGTGCCTCAAATTTTTGACTTTTTCAACCCAAACTTTTCACGGTTCCTCAGGACTGGGTGGTAGTAGAGAGGTAATCGTAATGGAGGGGTTTTACTATGTACAAAGTACAATCCAGGTCGTTTGACCTCCAGCAGGATTCAAACCCAGGATCCCAAGTTATTTTACTATCTACCGTCTCAGTCCCTGACTGCAGTAAAGGCCAGACCCAGGAGACTTGGTAAGCGTGTGCTCCTTTTTTTATTGCTATATTCGAGGTGTCTACCAGATCTAAGAAACAAAATTCCCTGATTTTTCCAGGTTTTCCAGGACTACAAATATATTTTTCCAGATTTTTTAAAACACTTACCGAATTCCACCAGACTGTAGAAATACACATATTATATTGATGAAAAATTGTAATTAGCAAATACAGATGTACAATAACAAATGTGTTTTACACAGTAGGATATTAGCACGCACTTTAAAAAGAATACACAACCCTTAAAATATAATACATAACTACAAAAATCTAGCCAAAAATAAGCTCACTCATTTAAACCACCGATTTTGAATACAACTTCAAGCACTGTTTCCTCAGCTGTGTATTTAAAGCCACACATGGACATGAGCAGGGAATTCCCTCTGCAAGTTTCTACTTCAGGGGACTCTTGTCTTGAAGTTTCATTACAATAACCTTTAGACATCTCCGAACATTACTTTTTAATAGCACGACAGCCTTTTCTGGTAGTTGATGACATGGCGTACTGCATAACATAACCTAAACTAACATTACTCACAGTCAGTAAGTTTTCCTGCTGATCTAAATCTAATAGACACACATTCAGTTTCTCCTTACGGCTCTGCAGTACTTCTGATTTCACAAATTTTTTCCACCAGGGCTAATAAAAGTCTCCCAGTGAATTATACAGAAAAGGCGCTATGGGTGCTTCACTTTGAAATATTGTAAAAACAGTTCCAGCTCTGATGCCAAAGAGTAGAAGACAGTCAATTTTACCTCCAGAAGATTGTCTACAAGAGAACTTTTCACAACGTTAAAAGACACAGAAGAAACAAGACACTTCTATAACAAATTTTTCAAGGTGAGGCAAGATTGTCATGGCACGTTCAACAACTTCCACATTGTCTAGCCATCTAATAGAACAAAACTTCTTGGGAAAAAGCTCTGAACCTGTGGTTTGAATGTAACCTGCCCTCTTTGCACGTACATTCTTAAACAAATAATAACAATGTCTCAAAAAAAATTTTAGTTTCCCATTTAGTCTCCATAAGATCAAGTTTTTGTACACTACTGAAACAAACATAAATAACAGGCATTTGCAAAAACTAACCTGATACACGTTAACAGAGTTAACTTGCTCGCATGACGAGGTTAACTCAATCACCATAGGGTTACCAGATAATTGGCGAACACACTGCTAATGTCTGTTAACTAAAATTCCCTGATTTTTCTAGGTTTTCCACGGGTAGTAGACACCTGTATATTTTATTGTGATGCCTTTTTTAACATAAGGACAAGCCAGCCAAATACGTAGATTAGCCCAACAGGCATTACAAAGAGCATTAGATTCTCAAAATCGAACAGTAACTCAGCAGGCAAATAACGCCATTCCAACCACTTGTAGTGAACCGTTATTTGGCACAGGGATAATACTAACGGAAATCCCCCAGAGTTTGAAGCTATAAAACAAGGTGGAGATTCCTTAATTGGTCTAAATTGGCACTGGCACACTGTGTCGACTATATCGATACCCCCACTCCATCTTTTCCCGCGCCCGAACCAACTGCTCCATCTAGATCTGACCTATCAGTAAGAGACCCCATCGCCACGTGCCAAGTTCCCATGGCCACTGGGAAGGTCATCGATATTCACATAACCCCCAAGGTAGCACAAATCCTCGTAGGATAGTGTCCGTATTCTCCGACTTCGTCCCAACTCGTAAACCAACCCGACCAGAACCATATAGAGGAGACAGAACTCAGACTCCTCAGAATAAGTCTAGACTCATAGTTGTACCTAAACTCAATTTATTTACCTGTGAAAGCTGGCGTCACACTTATTGACAACCTTCACTGTAAGCAGGATCAATATCCTAGAAGGGAGACCTATTTGATCAAACTCACCGTGGGGTTTGTTTCCCCTCGTCCTAATAAAGTCTCTCAGTTGGAACAGTGTAACCCCAAGTCTTCCAGCATGGGAAGATCCCCGACCTAGACAAGCAGACCTATTACATTCCCTTTTGGCACCTCAGGAGAGACTCAGTTACTTCCAACCGGGAGTGGAATCAGTGTTCTGATTTAATCAGGTTAGGGGAAATCAAACCCATTTCCCCATTTTCCCAAACGCGTCAACGTCTTTTCAACACTGAATGAACGACTTTGCCTCATCAGTATGCATGCCTTTGACGCTTGCTTCTACAAAGTTTGATTGTTGGCACGTATCACGAGACGTCAGGAAATGTACTGTCTACCCAAGGCAAAGGATGGACGGCTCCAATGACAGATTCTATTATTCACCAGCCGAGCCATCATAGCTACGCATTGAGATCATCCAAGTCCTCCAGCGCGCCGTCTGATGGCACTACTAGTACGATCGCCGATGCATGAACCTGGATGCAGCACAGCCCACTGACGTCACATGCCGAGAGGATCTACGTCTCGTATAACTCCTCTCTGACTCCGTCGCTCATGCCAAAGGAACCATCGGCTCCCTGGTTCTCATCACACTTCTTGTGTCAAGGATCAACTCGAACTACCTTGCCTTCACCGTATTCGTTGCTGAAGACTCCTACCAACACCTTGCCTTTCCTTCATCATATTCTGTGCCGAAGTCTCCCATCCTGTCAATGCATAGCAGCTTCTGTTAAGCTCCCGTTGCTGTTAGGAGGTAGTGCGACACCACCCTGTTTATTTCCATCACTGGAATAAACTGATATTTAGCCAACTCAAGGGTATCTTTCCCGTTATCTAGAACCTCTCCCAGTAGACATCAGGCCCATCTGAGGGATAGCAGATGACCAAGGGATTTAATCCACACCACTATACACCAGTAGAGTACCCATACACATTCTGGACGGCCATCCTTTCTGTGCACCATGGTGTACAGAACTGTAAAAGCCCCGACACTAGGTACTCAGCCTCCTGAAGTCAACTTGTCAGCTTGGTGCATACCCTCTCCACTGTGCTCCTTGTGCCAGAACCACGTACTGTGTTTGCCAACTGAGTGGTATCCCAGAGCGGGTTAAACGGGCAAATGCTACCTCAGAACACCAGCAGGAACTTAACACATTCCTCACCACACTCACGCACGTCCTACCTTGGGAGCGGGTTCAAGAGATACGTCACCTGTAGAGACCAACCACACCGGAGATTTCCAAAGATTTCTTCACAGCCCCTGTGTCTGCTTACACACCTATTTAAGTGGACAAGAGACATCCTTAGAGAATGCCTATCTACGCTGGTGGGTATTTCAGGTAGCAGAGCCGACCCCAGCAACCATATAAACTAGCAAGCACCTGATCACCACGTTCTAACTAACCCAAGCCAGAGTGCAAAGTGGTACTTGCCGTAACAGACTACGTGCCCTGCCGCAAAACTACCACGCCCATACTATATACTGGATGTACTCTGGTACCACGTAAGGACTAGAGTCCTAAACCCCGAACCCGGGTGCGACTTACCTACCAATTCCTGTATCCCTATCCCAGTACTCAGCACAAGAAGCGCAATGAATACTGTGAGCCAGGTCTCACTGGCGAACAGTTCCAACATGGGAGTGAGTGTCTCAGGAGGATCAGTTTACCCCAACTCAGGGAAAGTGTATATGTGAAGATCGCCTACAAGAAAGAATGCAGTTTTGTAGGAGGGTATTTTTATATGAATGCTTATATTTGTATGTGCTTATGTTTGCAATATCTTGTGGCACCTACTCAGGATAACAAAGACTCTGAGCGTTAAAGCTCTACAAATCTGGTGCAAGATATTTTTAACTTCCAATTTTGAGTGTTCATGTCTATTGTAATAGGTGACCAAGTGCGCACAATTTGCCACAATAGTCATGAATGTAGTGTACTTGCTTTGTATTCGTTTAGCCGATCTACCCAGTTACTGAAGGGCCTGTGGTTGTCCACCTCGCAAATCTGTCACTCGTAACTATTTAGCTTGCTGATACACACAAAGGTTCCCTGGAAAGATTTTCCTGTTTTTTTTTTCTTCCATAACTCAATGCAGCAAGCTCCAAAATAGTACTGGCGTTTCCCCGCCTGCCGCGAGTAAGGCTTGTGCATAATATAATTCTTACTTTATTCCCCCCATTTTGACATGCCATTGTTTTATATAAGTTTTCTTTCAGGATTTTATGTACGATTCCATAGTAATATCTACCAATGCTATGCTGGTTTTTTGTCAATGGCACGCATATGAAATGTAGGCCGGTGGGACACCCGACACACGCGTCTTCCTAACCCCGTAATCTTTGCAATATGGAGGGAATACACACTCTCGCCGCATCAGCAAAGCCCAATCACCAAGTCGAGGGGCAGAAAAGGACACCGCCCAAAAGAGAGCGAGAGAATCAACAACGCCAGCCGGCCGCCGCTAGTCCACATGTTTCGCTTCGCCGGCCGTGCAACCAGAGCGCACAGAGCACGTGCCGCTACAGAGGTCAAGCACCCCAAACTTAAGGGTCCTGCCTACCAGTGCACAATTTTTTTTTTCATGATATCTGCCTCATCACGTCTACTGACCTTCTAGACCTTCCAGAGAGGGGACCTTCGCCTTTCTCCACGACCTTTTCCACTATGCGTCTTCATTGCAACAGAAAAGGGGGGGGGGGGGGGGGGGCAAACTAATGCATGCCGCTCATACAACTAATCTAATACGATTATGACTCATCGCCAAGAGTAACTCTTCCACCACTAAAGACGTTAGTGACACGTTGCCTACCCTACAGGCCGCAGGAACTTACGAGTGAATGCTTATCACCTGGAGGATATGCAACCCGGCAGGCACCCCCCCCCCCCCTCTGCCAACTGAGAACCAACAAGCTGCCAAGACCTCGGGCAAGGCCGAGCGCCACAGCTGAGGCACGAAGCAGAAACGCTGACCGGAGTTTTCCCACACCAACCAGCACAGGAGGACGTCACACTTCCCCTGCACCCCACACCGGCAGCCTACAAGCTTCCACTATATAAGTCAGGATGATGCTGAGCTCGAGAGTCATTCTTGTTCCATCTCTTGCGACATCCCACAGCAATGCTGCCAGAGCTGGGACCGCTAGAGATCTTCGAAGTTTTGAGTACGCCCCCTGTGGCTACTTCACCGCAGATGACCAGTCAACCCGGCAACCAGCAAACATGCTTATCAACACGTTAAATTCACTTTGTCTCCTCCAGACATCTTTATTTGACAGTTTAGAAGTATTATATATTTTCTCGTTGAGCTAATTCTTTCCCATTCTCCATTAAAACCAGGTCGCCTACACCTGGCCAGTGTAGTAACCTTCAGCACTCAATTGCCTGGTAGGAGGTAGCACGCATCACATGTTTAGTGAGACTTCAATAAACATACTGTTGTTTCCTACCTTTCAGCTTTTATTTCTTACAGTATCTATCCGTTTGCCTGCTAGATACAGGTTGCTACGTACACATTTGACAAGGACTGGGGAATTTATAACTACTGAATTAACTTCAGCCATGGGCACCCTTCAGGAGTCAATCATATTTTCACACACCCATTAGACGGCTATCTGTTGCTTTCCAAACTACCATAGCATTGCTTCAAGTGCCGGTGGAGAGGAACAGAGGAGCCACAACCACTAGTAACATCTTCACACAGAGAGTGGCGGCAATCTTGAGTTATTGCCTTATCTCACAGCATTGCTGCCAGTGCCAGGATATACCGTGGCTTGAGATCTGCCGTCCATTCCTGTGTGGACCACAACCAGTGGCGGCATTGGTGACCCAACCAGCTCCCCGTCTCTGATCAGCTCGCATATCGTAGACGATCAATGAAGACTTTACAGAGCCTGGTCAGCAAGCCAAAACTGGACTTACACTGTAAATTGTATTTTAGTTTGTTCACGTCAAGGTGTACCCAGCAACCTGTGAGCAGAGACTTGATGCCTTTCAACCAAAGGCGCGGACAAGAATGTAGGGAGGGACACGTAGCACTCCTTGCCGGCAGACAGTTGAATGAGTGCACTTCCTAAACCTACACCAGAAAGGCAGGTGGAACAGTACTGCACCGCCCAACCCAGGCATGAGTCAATATAGACTGCTCTGGTTGTGGTATTATTAGTGTATAGGCTATTCACGATAAACTTTGGAAGTCCTCTCATTTGGAATAATAGTCAATAAATATATTTTATTTTAGCTCAGACGCTAACTTTTGAGTGCGGTGGAATATACACATTGTGTTTATTACTTACATGGCAATATTTATTTAAAAAAGGTGGTTAAAGGATAAAAAAATCCGAAAGAAAAAATTAACTAGGGCCTCAAAAGTGCTCACTTTATCTTGAACAGCCTACATATGCATTCACCCACCAAGCCATCCCGTGGTAAGAAGATTGTTGACTGGTACAGAAGTTCGATTCGGCTCGGACAACCTCCACTTCTGGACCAACGAATCTCACCTGTGGAATCGCAGTTTTGGTGTGGGCCACTCGCCACCTGTCTAAACTCCGGGAGACATCAGAGACCTCCTATGGAAGCATCCTCAGCAGTATTAGCTGTGAGGCGACCTTGTCTAGTCCCACAACAATCAACTAGGAGCCACGTGGAGAATAAAACTAGAGCAATTTTGATTTAATTTTTTAGCTATAAATATTTGAACTGCATAGAAATATAACCTAACATGTCAAAATTTACTTTAATTGTAACAATATTATAAATTGATGATACCTGGGATAAAATTATATACACTAAAGTAAATATCTCTTAAGAAGTTTCTGAACGCACTGAAAAATTTCAGCTTTAACCAGGGAAACTTCTTAATTCCTAGGATGGTCAAATTACTTTAGTGTTATAAACCTGGTGCAAAATTGTCAACTTGATAGGCAGCAAATTTTTTTCAAAAGGAACCTTCTTAAAAGGGTTTTTAATGGATTAACCAAATTGTAAAAACTCACAGTAAGAGTAGCTGTACCTTTTCTGGCAAAAGAAATTTTCCCCATCAGCCAGTAGTTGCTCTTCTTTGGACACAAGGCCACCCAGTGTGCTCCAGTTTCCTGGTGCATACATAAACTTCATATTGGTTTTCCTTATAATGAAGTCCAGGCTACCATCTTCACATTCATCTGAAGCAAATAGTTCAGAGTGATCTGACGTCTCGGCTAGTATCGTCTCTGCACCACGACTAAAAATACACACACACAAAAAAAATTTAACTTCTCAAAAAAACCACTTGCAATAAAAAAATATTTGCTACTTCTACATACATTTCATATACTGGGAATGTCTTAATGCAGTAACTGACAAACACATTTGTCTAAAATCAAACACATGGAAAAAGAAACTACTAACACATATGACACACCAAAATTTACACATTATAAATCAGTAAATTTTCTTATCGCTGTGTGAGAGAGGGAGAGAAAGAGAGAGAAGGAGAAGGAGTTAGGAAGAGTGGGAGAGATATGTAGGTTGGCAGGTAGATAGATAATTAATATGAATTTCAATCCTTATTACATGAAGCAACAGGTACAGCATCAGCTACACATAGAAATGAATCTTATGTATGTATGTATGTATGTATGTATGTATGTATGTATGTATGTATGTATATTAGAGTTGTTCAAATACCATGTTTCCCTATACCAATATCGATACCCCGATACCAATCTCCTTCACATTGAATTTTAGAAAAAGTATTACTGTACATAATACATTAAAATATATTTCTCCTAAACTTGTTTAAATAAAGAAAATGTCTCAAAATATAATATATAATTTATTGTAATACGACACCAAATGCAAGCTGACCTAAAACTTTCACACCCTATGAAAATGAAAATAATATGACAGTATTCCCAACCTATTTTCCGAACCTGGTGTAGGACTGCGGACTCCCTTTACCGGATGTATGTACGTCAAAACAATAAACATTAGATGGCCACCCATACTGTGCAACTGGTGTGCAGTACAGTAGAGCCCAACCATTACGCCACAAACACAAGGTGGTCAGTCAGTCAGTCCAGTTCATTCACACATCCACCGCACTGAACTGTCGCAGTTTAGAGACTCTGATTGGCTCGACCTCGGTTTGGCTCAACACTTGGTTAGGGTACTTTGTCAACTGCTCCTCTCTTGCTTGATTTTAATGTCGCTTTTTCGATCGACTGTCTATTCCTTCGTTATTCAAACTGAGGCCGTTACATTCCTACTCGATACCAAATTAAAATTGTCATGAACACAAAACAACTTGGCCAAGAAAACTGCTCATTTTACTAGTGTGGTTGACACACACTGAAACTATATAAAAACCCACATCACGGGAAACAAATGGTGGACGGCTTGTAACCCAAACATCCTTAACCAATGATAAACCAACACAATCTCCTTTGATTCTATAGAATCACGTTTCCACAGTAAGAGCTGTAATCAAACTTTGAGGAAAATTATAGCTCAGTATAGTCTTATTTTGCGATTTCACAGTTTATTCAATTTTATTTTGTGACTTCAAGGAAATTACTGTAACATTAAAGCAGTAATTATTTAAAAGGCTCCAATTTTAAAATAAAGTATCATTTTGGTAAATTCAAAAACAATTTTTCTGGAAATGCAAAGAAAAGTAAAAAAAAATTATTATTTACAGTAATAAATTTTAATATCATATAAGTTACTTTTAAAAAAGTCTTCTCAGACCAATTCAGGTATGTTTTTGTATTAATTACTTGCACACTTTACACTAGCCTTTGCACTTTTCTTTTTACATAAAATGTACAAATAATAGATATTTTACTGTCTTTTAAATCACCTGCAGCATTCTCCATAATTTATGAGACTACATATTTAATGACAACAGTCTGTTTAATTTATCAATTTAGATACTCTTCCATTTCATGCACTTGTGTCCGCATGTCAATGTAAACAAGCAATGTCTCGACCATAGATTACTCCACACATTCTAGTAGTGAGTGAGTGTTCACTTCGCACGATTGTTAGTAGCGCTTGGAGGCGGTTTGTTGTCAAACTACTGTAGCTTATCTCGAATTTATTCATCTAGAGAATTTCTCGATATTCCCGAGACTCGTGCGTGTCTAGATTTTTACAGTGTCAAAGTAATTTTGTGAGTATAACATGGGACAATAGTTCATTTCTTGTGGAGAAAGCTCATTTCGAAAGATATCGCGCATTTGTCTTATTTCGTGTTAATTCACAATTTAACTTGTGTTTCGGTGCTATTTTGTTTTATCACGATTTACCCGAAATCGTGCCTCTAGTCTTAGATAATGTATTTGTAGTAATGGGTTTTTCATGCTTCAATTCTCGGACTTCCGATTATCGATTATACAATTCTTCAAGAATCACGGGTATTGAGGAATCGAGTTTGACATCCCTAATATCGAGAAAAGTATCGGTATCAAGTATTGTGACAATGTTTTGGTATCGAAACTGGTATTGGGTATTGAGAAAACGTAGTATAGAACCATCCCTAAACAAAATAATGACAAAAAAATTATTTTCAATCCTTTTCCCTTCAAATTTTTTAATTTTTAACAAAATCTTTAACAGTTTCCAAAAACAAGTCATAAAAGAGAGAGAGTCACAATGAATCAGGTCAAAAAATTAGACTGAACAGTCAGGTTCAATAGTGTAAAAAATATTTGAAAGGCTCCCGTGCAGTTAAGAAGAATCATACCAGAAACTGCAAACAAGTTACTGAGCTTACATGAACCAGCAGCAGTGGAATTTCTTCTCGCCATTAAGAAGTTGGTACATGTGCACCACTTGACCCACCAGTAATGGATCACCAGAATTCTTTGGCTCCACCATCACACAATCCCCTTGCTTCACCACAAGTTCACCAAGTTTCGCAGCACTACAACAAGAAAATGACACATCTTACGAGAAAAACTACCACACATCATGTCAACACTTCCCCGTTCAAAAAATCAATAAGGTAATCTAAAATTTGTCTATAAATGAAAACAGTTCTAAATCAAGTAGGGTTACTCAAGTTGAAATGACACTGACATACAAAACAAAAATCTGAAACTATAACGAACTACAAACATCAATGACACCGACATCACAGCGTAAATTGCTGGCAGGAATGTGATGCCAAGTTGTATTAAGAAGCTCAAAATAACTAAATGGTCATCACCGTCATCATCATCTGTCTAGTGATCCATCTAAGGACCAGATACATATACTTTAGTAACATGGAACTTAATGCGTGCAGCTTTCTTGATTATTACTAAACAAGTACGAATCATCAACCATCACATATTTGACGTAACCTGAGGAAGGATCGAACCCAGAACAATTCACGAGTGCCTACAGGATCGCTCCCAGCCTAGTGAGCGATTGCAGACACGTGAATAATCCAAGCAACTCCATTTACGAGTGCCGGCAGAATCATCCGTGTTATGAAGGGCAATCCTAGACACGTGAATGGGATGTTACACAAGCGGTCAAGAAACGCACCTCCCCAGCCTCCAAGAAGTGCAACGAGAGACACCGAGCCATCACCTGTCACAAAGCAGCCCGAGCGCGGCCGAAGCCTGCCCAAGCCGAGTGCCAGACAGAGAGGGTAGCCACCCCTTCCCCTACCAAGCACTAGAGGGATGTCACGAGGCGAGGTCACACCTCCCACTCCAGTCTCGGTGTGGACTGACCAGAGCACTATAAATGCCAGGATGCAACCAAAGACGCCAGTTATTCTTTCTCCAGTAGCTTGTCTCAACACCTTGTGTGCTGCGGTTCTCTACTGCTATCCAGCTCTTCTGAAACTTAGGCCCTCACGGCCCTCTCTCCAAGAACTCCACAGGCTTCAACATCGCCTACCAGAAGTTCCAGAGGCTTCTCCCAACAGCCACCAGCAGCTCCAGAGGTTCTGCAGAATCTACCAGATGCTCTCCAACAGTAAGTTTGCAGACCTCTGCCGAACATCTACACCAGCAACAATACTTCTGTCGTCGTTCCTCCTGGTTCAACAACCCCCACTGCTTCTGGTAGTCGTAACTACACCCACTGCCCTTCTGGTCCTAGTCTCTTCTGGACACCCCAGCATATAGTAGCTGCAATTGAGTTGTTTTAATAGCCATTAAAGTAATTCTATACCTCGCCAGATTAGGAACAGGTCTGCTTCACCTGCATTACTGTAGGATACTTACGTTGAAGTTTTGCTTGGTAGAAGATAGTGCACATCACCTTCTTTATTCTTATGTAATAAATACATTTTGTTCCTATCCCAGAGTTGTTTATTCAAGATGTAATTTCCTACTGACCACTAGACATACTATACTTTTACAGTCGAATCTTGATCTATCATTCAGGGGACTACCACAAAATGGGAAAAGGCATGGCTCACAGAGGGAGCAGCAAAAGGCCTATACAGCGGCTAAGCGAGTGTGCATATCAGACCTCTCTACACTTAGCAGACAAGCTGAACAAAGAGAGCTCAAACCGTCCGTCAACTGGAGAGGCCTTCCTCTCCAATGTTTACTTTTGAGTATTTCCCTGCACACATTCGCCTAGCCCAAGCCTACCACTCCGTGGTATGTGTTCTACTTGCGGGCACAGAGTTAGGTATGGGGAGGGCAACCCCTTGTTCTGGACCCAAGAAGCAGCAGAGTTCAACGCAGTACCAGCGCACACCACCCTTCTCCAATAATCACCAGTTCCAGCCAGCCAGCAACGGCTTCAGCTGCAGTGACTGAAGCAGTCCCTGGTAAGACAGGTACACCAAACCGAACCAGTGTCCCAACCAGACCTATCGTAGTTCCAGCAGTGGTTAACTTTGTACCCAGTCGCCAAACGACACAACCAGTATGAGTAGCAAGCAAAAACCTAACTCAAAAGCATAACTCCTGTTATAACCAGAGTGTGCCTTCCCTAGCACACATAAACCACATTGACCATGTCTGTGGTTCTGTAGGGCAACACGTATCAATAGTAAAGTCATTCCTGCTAGTGGTCCAGTGAAGGTGCACATAATTGCAAGATCGAAGGTAGCCCCAAACAAGAAGGTTACTCTCCCCAGACAGGAACTCTGTGGAGCACTGCTTCTAGCAAAGACCATTCGTTATGTGATGACAGTGCTCGGTAACCAATTACTAAATGTTAATGACATTTTTGCATGGACTGAATCGGCAGTGACGTCGGCGTAGATACAGTCATCATCTCACCATTGCAAGACATTTGTTGCCAATAGAGGGGTGGAAATTCAGGCCAACACACCACCAGAATGGTGGCACTATGTTTGGTCAGAGGACAATCCTACGGACTATGCCTCAAGGAACTTGATGCCATCACAGCTGATCGACCACCCACTCTGGTGGACAGGGCCTTCGTGGACGAAGGGCAGCCCAATGCCCTGCCAGCCAGTTTGTGAGTCTGAAGAGGAGACATGGAGGAATGCTTGTCTGCAGAAAGTCATGCCCCAGTGTCTCTGATTGAAGTGTACAATACATTGATTTCATTGCTTGACCGATATTCATCTTGGTATAAGATCAAATGAATAACTGCATATTGCATTCGCTCCACTGAGTTATAACCAGGAACACCCTATATGGCTTCCAAAGAAGTGTTGCTTGGTAGAACTGATAATCAACCAAATGCATAAAGAGCTACCTTATCCAGCACCGCAACACTTGTCTTATGCAACAGCAATTCTGGGTTGTCAACAGGCGAGATGTGTTTAGACAGCGGTTGCTTCAGTGCTCGACTAGTTTTCCTTGTCTGCCCAAACCAATTACGCCTGTAATGGCAGGTCTTCCAACTGAGCGGATCATTCCAGCAAAACCATTCTCGAAACCAAGTGTGGATAATGCAGGATCCTTCACCATCACAATCGAAAACCAAGGACATTCGGACCCTACCTCTGATTGTTTTTCAACCACGACTCTTCATCTTGAACTGGTATCGGAACTACATACGGAGGCTTTCATGGCAGCATTCTGAAGATTTGTGGCTCAACATTGTTGCTGTACAGAGTTATTTAGTGACTGCAGAACAAATTTTGTTGGGGCTGGTAGGAAGATCCAGGCCCTTCAAGATTTTTCCTTTGATGCCAAAAACAACACAGAGAACCAGAAATCATTATGTGACCAAAACATCAAGTGGCACTTCAATCCTCCAGCCGCAGCACATTTTGGAGGTTTGTGGGAGGACAGTGTTAAATCAGTCAAGGTGTACCTACGGAAGGTTGTGCGAACCCAGACCTTGATATACAAGGAATTCTACACTGTGCTTACGCAAATTGAAGCAGTGCTTAATTCTCGTCCATTGTCGGCACCATCTACAGCCCCTGATGACCTCTCCATTGACACCAAGTAATTTTCTAACTTTGAGACCATCACAAGCTGTTCCTGACAGGAGATTTCACAGCTGTGCCTTCTGGTTGTCTGTCAAGATGTAATCTCCTGCAGCGGTGGTATCAGAACTACCTGCACCAACTGCAAGTTCAAAGAAAAAGGACAGCTGGTCCAGTCAATCTTGAGCCAGACACTCCTGTCTTGATGCAAGATACCACTGTGCCACCTCTTTGTTTGGCGACTTGGTCGTGTGGTCATGACATTCCCTGGTGCAGATGGAATAATGCGAGTGACTCAACTCCGTACCACTCAAGGACTTCTGATGTGCCCAATTGTTAAGCTGTGCTCCCTACATTGATTTATTTTGAAATCATAATTTCAAGGTGGGCAGAATGTTCAGTGACCTAGTGAAAATACGGAAGTAGGTTGAGACTACATTACCTCACAGCATGTGTGTGGTGTGCGTGTGAGGCAATCACCGATGTTAGATTAAACTTTGAGCTCGTACTTGGTGAAGGTCAGTTATGAGAACTCAAAGATGGCAGACATGGCAGTGTCTGGTAGTTGTGGAAATTGTTGTGGTTGTAGTAATTGAAGTTCCGCCACAGAACAAGTGGAATATAAAAAAACATTAGTGCTAGTGTTATAATGAGATACAGTAATAAGAACAGATAAATGGTTAGGCCTAAACATCCTGTGAATGAAATGGACTATAACAAAGAAATGTGAAACCACTGTAATTTACAAACCTGTAATATGTTTTTCGATTACTGCAACCCAAAGACTTCCCCAACCATTTAATACTTCTTTGTGACTTGACTTCCTGCAACATGTTCTTCCTGTATCTTCTCATTCTCTCTGGAGATGGGGCATACCTCTCATCTTGCCCTTCATCTAGATCATTATCACTTTTACACTTCCTGGTCTTGTCTCTTCTTCATCATCAGAATCAAGATCATCAGCATCCCGGATAGCAACTTGAGGACACCTGAATTAAGAGTTGACGTCATTACAAATACTATTCAAGTACCAAATTAATACAAGGATACACCCTTCATATAATTCCTACAGAACACAATAAAAACCAATTCATCAAGGAAAAAAAAACAGTAAAATTTTCACACAATGTAATTCACACTAATGCAACGTCCACTTTAATACACAATTTCCAATTCCCTTGTAAAAAAAATATGTAAACTATGAAACAATATTTCACTTTATACCATTCTAATATACATTTACTTTCAATACATCAAAGATAATTTTACCTTATGTCCCCCAAATTGGGATTTATTAAGTGTTTATACACAGTTTTTACAGGGAAAGATTTTTTTCAACCATTCCCGACTTAAATTATGTTTGTTCCTACCAATATGGCACATAAAATATCACACCAAGACATATTCAGTGTTTTGTTTGTGTATGAGTTACGAATAACTGATTCTTAGTGTCGACTCACAAAGCCACTTATGTCGACCTATATTAACAGCGCTGACATGCAGCATGCTTTTGAATTCTTTCATACATCAAAAAATGAATGTATAAATGGTTAGCCGTAGGCATTATCTGATACAGTATCACATAATATACACAAGAACCGCTAACCAGAATGACTGTATAATTGTTACCATCGTCAAATTTGAAACTGATTTATTTAGCAAAATCTAGACATTGCATGTCTGTAAACATTTTCCCATGAAGACCATGTTTTAACATCTTCTGCATTAAACCTAATGACTTTTGTATAAAATATTACCTAATTTAAATCAATAGTTGAATAAAAATATACCACAGAAGCATACATTTTTCTTCCTTATTTGTGAAATGTTTATCAACATCAAGTGTAAAGTCAATTTTGAGGTGCTTCTCGAAGAAAAATAACGAGGATTTGTTACTGAAATATGAATTTATTTCAAAAGATAAACGTCTTCCATAAAAAAATGTTTCCAGTGTTATTTAAAGGTAGGTGGAGGAATTTTTTTCCAAAGAACATTTATCTGTTACAATGTTCTGTGCTACGTTAGTTCAAATATGTGTGGTCTGGTTTAAGTAGTTGCTAAATGTTATTAAAATTTTTTATGTGAATAGCATTATAGTTAATTGCATGAAAAATTTATAAAAAAAACGATAACTCTGGTCCTGTTTAAGAATACACAAATCTTTTCATGAAGACAAAGCTCACAAATTAAATTTTTAATCCTGAAATTATCATTTAACCATAATAAAAGTCTTCACTCTATGTATGTTTACTGAAATGGTTGCTTAAAATGGTGATACAAACCTCTTCCTGATGCACACTTTCTTTGGCTTGCCCTTGGGACTGGCTTTGGCAGTGTACAGACACGAGATGCACACTCCGCAGTCCGGCTGCTGGCACACCTCGCACGTGCCGCAGCCGGCAGCTCTTCTGCCCTGCAACATGGTATATGGAGACACAGCTATTTTTTTATTGGTACAGTTGTTTTGTGATACATTGACGTGCCACAGGTGTCGTCATTCACCTGCTCTAGCCTCGTCAGCTGTAACCCACTTCTAAGAAGAGCCATTAAGCAGCACACGTCAAAGCACGCCTTGCAGCCCAGCGTTGGCTCGCCCAGCTATCGCCTCCTGCTGCGCCGCATCACGTCACCCCACTCTTACCCCTCCAGACTTCAGGCGCATAACAGGAAGTAACTACCAGCTACGGCCATTTACTGGCTCTCTTATCTCTCTCCCAATGTCTCTCTACCACTACCTCCACATCCCTTGCACAGACCCTGTGCGCCATGTATAAATAGGGTCTGTGTCCTCAGTTCAAGGCTGTCTCGCATCAGTCATTCACACGTCACTACGCCCGAGCACACACAAAGAGGCTGTCTCGCGTAAGTTTAGTTGAGGGAACCTCGTGCTGACCGAGCCCCTACTGAAACTACACATCCTTCACAGAACATCACTCTGCCTGAGAGTCAACCAACTTCTGCAAGTCGTCACTGCCATTCGCAGCTTGTCGAGAGTCGTACTCTGCATGACATCGCCTCGCTGCCCGCCAACACGCCGAAGCCTGCTGTGCTTCCAGTTACCTTGTAGTACACCCACAGTTGACACGAGTTCCGAGTACCGCTGACTTGGGGTCACCATTACCCCCAGAGCTGCCACGTCTTCACAGCTTAGACTACATACCAGTTGGCAACCTAGGATCTGCCCTTCAGGCCCTAGTCAGGGTACAGGCTGGTTAATGTGTGTTTTACTAGCAATCAATAAACAGACATAAATCAACTTGGTTGCATTGTCACTCACACTGCCCCATCGCTTTCTTCATCTTGCTCCTACTATCTCCTGTTTCGTCACCAATCCTAACAACACTCTTGTAGGGATAGTCATGAGCCAGAACCATGTTCCCTACCTCACCCTTTGAGAACTGTCTCAATGTGGAGCTTGGGAAGCCCATCTTCCTGGGCAATACCAGAGCAGTTGTCACTTTGGACTATCGCCCCACCAGTACATGTGTGGGTCTGCCAGCAACGTCTCGCTCTAGAGGTGACTTGCTGGAGAACGATTGGTCAACCCCCGACAAGGAGCCCCATTTCTTCATGATGGTTGAGTCTGCCAGCGACGTCCCACATGCCAATCCACTAGACTGAAGACCAGTAGTCAAGGTTGCCTACCATATCCAACAGCCAACTCCTTACTTGCCATCAGGCCATGCCTACCCCTTTTTGGACACTCACTGTCTGTGTATCTGTTCTGTCCCCCCCCTCCCATCCACCTGCTTTACGCCACCTGTAGGGCTAGGTGAGGTAAAGCAGCCAAGCAGGGGCTAGCTCTGGCTGGAGAGTAGAGATTCAGGTGCCAGCCAGGTATACACCTGGGAGGAAGAGGAGGCTGCTCGCCAGAAGGGGTTAGCTACCAGTTTGTCCAAGCCATCGCAGAGCCTTCTTTGGCACATGTGCTGCGCTGTGTCGCCACTCCTGCAGACACCACAGAAGAAGCCAACCTCCTTCACATGGCCAGCCAGCGCTGACAAAGTAGTAATATGCCTAAGTATTTCACCAGGGTACACCCTTACACGTGTGCCAACCCAACCTGCCCTGACTAATGCACCTCCGAAGACCCAGCGCTAGGCTACTGAAGTGGCCAAACCTTACACCACCGGCCCCAAGAACAACCCTGTAAGAGCTGCGACCACTGCTTCTCAGTTGCCTGCAGTGGTAAGAGCCTTGGCGCCACCCACCAGCTGCTGTACCCAGTAAGGGTACGTGTCGACATAACACGTGCTTGTTAATTTAACAGGGTGTTGTAAATAAATTAGCACTGAACATGTAAAGTGAAGTTTACAGGTTTCTAGAAACCTACATAGGAAATTCAAGATAAGGCAATACTAAATAACCTTATGTACGTTTGTTATATATATTAAGCTGTGATTACTTGAATATTTTTAAAAAAATACAACAAAGGAACTGAATTGTCACACACTTCATGTTATTCTGTCAACCTCCACTCTAAGTAAAACTGTTAGATAATATGTATGGTCATCTCTAAAGCTACTGCATAACGTAACATGCTACATGCGACTAATGTGCACTTCACTACAAGGCTGTGCCCATGTCTTACAAAATCAAAATTAATAGCATGTTATTAAATTTGTGTAAACTAAAAAATATCATGAAAGCTTACTCTAACCATTTTACAAAAATCTGAACAGTTTAGAAAGTTTTTCATTACCTATCCTCTAACACAATCAACTGCATACATATTCAATTTCACGAGGACTCCAGTGGCGTAGTAGTCATACTTGCATGCGACCAACGCAAACTGGGTTCAACACACAGCGAGATCACCTGGGTTTTTGCATGTGAGAAATCTGGCAGATGCCAGTGGGTTTTCTCAGGGCACAAGTCATTTCCCAACCAGTACATTCTGCCATTGCTCCATCTTCACCTCATATCAAGACCTTGTTGTAGAGCAATAACCAAAACCTCTCCACTGAATTTAAAATAAGAAATAAAATTAGCACCATAGCATCCAAAGCCTTTCAATTCATCAATACTTCTAAGATATTTTTTTAAAGAACATATGAAAAATTAAATTACATGGATGAATTACACAAGGAAAAAATAATGCAGAACCCCACTGATCAGTTCCCTTACGGTTTCCCAGAATATGTTTGTTAGTGAGGCATGGTCTTAGTACTAAACAGTCTGTAAAATTCTACAGATTTTGATCCACCCTGGATCCTATACATTAACATGGGGGTGTCATCTATTTTTAGATATGCACTACTTTGAGTTAAGTGTTTGACAAGAAAAACACAATGCGATAAAATTTATTTTCCAACTGATTTCCTTTAACTTTCCAATTTTGTACAGAAGTTCTTGTAGTTCCTTCAAAAATGGGACTTTAAAGAAAGACGGTCATAAACCTAATAAAAGGGGCTGCAACAGGGAGGTCCCACTGTAAATGCTGTAGTAAAATTATACAGTAACTCAATATTCTGCCAAAAGCTCTAATTTAATTTTGGTTATTTTAATTTGATTATTATAAACACAAGAGAATGCAAACCAAAATTTTATTCATTAATCAACAGAAGGAGCATTTGAGAGTGGAGTGGAGAGGTCTGGGTGGTTCTTAGTGGCGTCTTGAGATCCTACGAGGGTGAAGCGAGGTGAATATGGAGCAGCACCAGAATGCAAGGGCAGGGAAAGGAAAGACCCCTGAAAAAGAGAGGGAAGAGGGAGAGGGAGGGAGAGGGGGAAGGGAGAGGGGGAGAGGGAGAGAGGGGGAGAGGGAGAGAGGGGGAGAGGGGAGAGGGGAGAGGGGGAGAGGGGGAGAGGGGAGAGAGGGGGGGAGAGGGGAGAGGGAGAGAGGGGAGAGGAGAGGGGGGAGGGGGGAGGGGGGGGGGGGGAGGGAAGGGGAGAGGGGGAGAGGAGGAGCAAGAGAAGGGGGGAGGAAGAGAGGGGGGAAGTAGAGGGAGGCAGAGCAAGGGGAGAGGGAGAGAGAGTGTGTGTGTGTGTGTGTTAGATCGCCACACTGGTTGCTATAAAGGTATGGTTTCCAAAAGTTCTGGTACGCTCGTATCATAGTTATGACATGAAAAATGGGTGTTATAAAACGTTCATGATAAAGTGAGCACTTTTGGAAGCCCTGCAAAAATTCTACTTTCTTGCCCATTATGTATGCTTCCACCACATGTAAACAAACATTGCCATGTGACTGCCATATGATTGCCATACGATTGCCATATGTTTATAAACTCAATGTTTACATTTTAAGACTGCTGAATGTAACATGTATATTATATATAAGACGTGTACCATATATGATGTATATGACACATGATATATATCATGTTTATATATATATATATATATACACACACACACACACACACACACACATACACACACACACACACATAAAATATGTAACATATATAATTGGGTAATCTCACAGCTCCGATAGACAAAAACTTTACACAACAAACAATTGAAAAATGAACACCCTAGCAATGAAGTCATGGAAACTGTGAAAACGCAAACATTAAACTTTGGTGGTGAACAAGGACCAACACGACATGTTAAAAAAGGACACACAGTTAAGCCGAAAAATAATTTGGAAGGGCAGCCAAATACAGATTTTGAAATAGACTGGCACTACTGCACATCCAAGGTACAACACCACTTGTCACACAAATTACTAAACATTTAAAAACTGTACCGCAAACTTAAACGTTTCCCATGACTCACCGTTTTCTAAGTGCCCCATCGCTCTGTAACGTGACAAGTAAAACGTCAGCTATAAAACATGGTCGCTGTGTTTGGCCTCAGCTGACTGAAGTTAGGTGCAACTAAGCCATCAGGAAAAACATACATCCTGCAGGTATAAGGTAGCGGCGTAACGTAGCATATGTCTGAAGCGTATAAAGTAGACAGAGCGAGGCCATGCAACGACTTAAATAAAAAATGACAAATCAAGAAATAATGACCCACGAAGGGGAAAGGGGAAGGCAGGGAGGCAAGAAAAGACTAGGGGATTTGAGCCAAGCAAAGAGTACACCACTGTACAGAAGTAGATGGTGCTAATAAACATGACGGCGCAAACATGGCAGTATATAGCTACGCGAAATTCCGATCCGGTGATGGCTACATTTCCGGTGTCTCTTGTGGCTCAAATGGGTGCGACATTTCCTTTTTGTCAAACCCACACAGACCTCAAGAAACCAATTTTACAGGTAAAGTGCATGGACTCTCATCATTGTTGTGGTTCCTTCATTGCAACGACTGCAGCAAAACTGAAAACTTAAATGAGAAAAGTATTTAAAGAAAATTACTATACTTACAAAAATGGTTCATGCGTGCACACACACAGCTGAAATAAATGTCTTATTATAAATGTATAACCAATACATATCCACAAATGACAGCAAAATGATAATGTAAAGGACAAATTATAAAAGTATTACTTACATGCAAGTTACTGTGCATAGCGATAAGCACTTGGTTTAACTTTCCTTGTTACTTTAGCAGTGCGTCAATAAACAGCCAATCAGAAGCCCCGACACTTATAATATTTTATCAATTGAAAAACTTATTTACAAATAAAGAAAGTGTGTATTTTGACTTCATTCCTCGGGAAGATATTTTCTTTTGTTTATTTATGGATAATCGCAACCACGGAAGTTTTGAAACGCTTTTAGGTAACGTTTAAAATAAAAATTGAAATGTAAATAATTTACCATTTTAAAAATACCTCAGATCAATTGAAAATATTAATTTTTGAAAAAACCCACTACCAACTCTATGTACAAACCTTAATTTCTTCGTTACAAACGTAGCATCATAAACAAACTAATATTATTATCGTTATATCAATTGTAGCCAGGTCACTGTGCTTTTCTGTTTTGTATGTGCTTATCACTATGACTGTGAATGTGTTAGGTATGTCAATTGTAGCCCGGCCCTTATTGAAGGCTAGCTCATACAGCTTCTTAAGAAATACTTAATTTAACACGTACACTATGGGATGTAATCTAACCTTTACAAAACATGCACTCGCAAGTAAACAGGAGCTCTGGGAGTCTGGGGTGTTAACTATGACGTGTAATTTACAGTTACATGACATTTCTATAACTATAATATTTTTGCATTTAAAGTGGCAGATATTACAAATAATTATGCCTACTCAATAACGCATAGTATTTTTGTTGATATTTCTCAAAAGGTAGCAAGTTGTCTTGTCGAACATCCATTTCGAAATATAAACATGGAATTGTTGTATATGCCTAACTGTTGACAATTAATTGTAAATAGTTTTTAATTCTTGTTACGGCAAGCATTACCAAATAAAACAATTAGTCCTACACTTGCATCACGAAAGAATGTCGGCAACAAGCACAGCTATAGGTCTATAGTTGACAAAACCAGCTTCAATATTTTATAGTTTATGTGTTGGAACACCTTTGGTGTAGCATCGAACTGCGACGTTTATGATATGTTAACAATAGTAAAACTTAACACTGTAACTTGGAATAAATAACTACATGAACACAAGTTTGAGGTTAGGCCTACATTACAAAATAACACAGTAATTTCATAACATGTCAAATTAATATATAATTATTGACAGGCACATTTGCAATTGTTATCAAGGCAGATTTAAGAAAGGTTACATGGCTGGTCGTAAATAGATACGTACAGATGTATTTGAGGTTAGGCCTACATTACAAAATTACACAGTGATATGAAAATGTGTAAAATTAACGTATAATTATTGACTGCCAAATTTGCACTTGATATAATGACAGATTTGAAAGAAAGGTTAAACAGATGGGCGTACGTAGATAGGTACAGATAAATTGTAATATTATTTGTCAAACTTAGGATATAACATGTACTTTGCAAACTCACATGAATATATTAATGTTAGGTTCCTGCTGTCGTTCATTTACTTTATAATTGTTATTTAACTTTCCGTTTATAATATCACGTTTCTAACTGTCCATTTATAATTGTTCATTCTCACTTTTTTTACTGGGGATAAGCGTCGAAAACACGTCGTAAAAACACATTTGCATTTACCTCCAGACAGTTGCAGTTGAAATTTTCATCATTTCTGTAACTCGTTCGATCACCTTGCACACCTTCAGCTCTCCTCGACGAATTAAAGAATAAATACTTTCGGCGAGATTTATAATGTCGTCCTGATGCTGAATATTTGTACGTAGTATGCTGGAACTCGTGACTTTACACAGAATCACTACAACACAATTAAGCACTATGCAACCAATAATAAAAAGATGCTGATTGCAGATACTCAGAAAAATAAATTAGAAGTATTAAAACACAACTTCCAGTTTCCCAATTTGTAGTTTGCCTCGCAACCACTGCACACAAGCAAAGCCAAGCAACAAGCATGAAGGAACCACAACAATGGATCATTGGTTTTGACCGTTGCACTGATCACGTGACACAATATAATTATGAGTTACAGTAAATACATTATCTTTACGCCAATAATTACTTTAGTGTATAAAATAAACTTCAAACAGTTTAAGTAGCCATCAATTTAAACATTACACTTGCAATACCACGTTATTTCGTAGAACTACTTTTCACATTTCACTGCCAACATAACTGGGTGTGTTCATCTCCAGCCTGTGTGGTGACACATATGGTTATACATACGCAGTTGCGGGCAGTGGTTTTTTCTCAAAGGTTGATTTCTAGAGTGCTCACTTTAACGTGAACGGCCTTTAGCTGCAGATTAAATTATAGTGCGCTTTTTGAAAGTATTGTACGCATTCCGAAAGTTATGGTACGATCTTACCATAATTACAGCATAAGAAAATGGGTGTTAAAATTCGAAACTTTTGGATATTCTTATGCGATACTCGATACTATAACGTATCGAGAGTATCGATGTATCATGGTATCGAGGATCCCCTCCGTATTTATTATTCATATTTATCTCAATTAGAGAATGCCCTATAAAGATTACAGTCGACTCGATCTATCGAACTGCCAAAAAATGTCCATATATGCGGGATTTTTCAGTAGATGAGGGTTCTGAAATGTACATCATTAAAAAACAACTTATAACATTATAAAACTTGATGTTGAGTATAGTAAGAGCTGTACAATATCTGTGAATAAAGTTTAGCTTATAATCACAATAAAAACGAGAATTTAAGAAGAAATATTATTGTATATAATACATTTTTTTTAATTTCACCTAAACTCATTTAAATAAAGAAAATAACATCTTAAAATACTGTATATAAAAGATTGTAATCCAACACCAAATGCAAGCTAACCTAAAACTTTCAAACCCTCTCATAATGAAAATAATATGACACATTGGCGACACCTTGTGCTCGTGGCAAATGTTTGTCTTTTAAAAAGTTAATTATATTTCACTGGAAAGAAAACTTGTAATTTTGAGACAGAAATGAATAAATAAGGTGATTATAATTCATATCTTCGCCATCTTTAACAATTAATCATTCAAAATTTCAAAACCACATCCTCTGAGTTTCCCTGTCGTGAGTTACACTGCACTCGGCTCGGTGCTTACCTGCACATTATTAGACGGCAAAAGGTGTCGAATAGGACCTTACATTTTATCAGTTTATTTAAAAGACGTGTGTCTATTAAAATTAATTAATATAAATCTTCTGATTTCCCCCAAGAAGTTACTGAAAATGAACTTTATATTTATAATACAGGTCGCTCGATGTACAAACAATTTTTGGTGACAAGGGGAGGTCAAGTATACGCTTCTGGACATATACCGTATTTACTCATGTATAGGCCCTTTTTTCCCAAATTAAGGGAAAAATTTCTGGCGCGAGCGCTATACACGAAAGAAAAAAAGAGGAATTTTTGGTAAGGGGGGGGGGGGGGTGTGGAGAGGTAGCCATAAATTGTCGGGGATGTTGAGGGAGGGAAGTGGTGGGGCTGTCTGTTGTCTCATCTCACGCTCTTACATCACTCCTCTCCCTTCTTTCTCAGCGGCCCTTCAGTTATGTGTAGATCAAAACCCCGCTTACCCCTCTCCAACTAATGGTATCTTGTCACGCCAACCAGAGCTGCCACATGTTTACAGCCCTCCACCCCCTTGCAATAACACCCAGATATTGCTGGTCGATAATTCCACCATTCCTCTTTGTTTCCATGGCAGAGGCAAGCGAACCATGTACGGGGCAGGGGGGGAGGGAGAAGGGACGAGGAGAGCCTTTTTTCTTTAGATAAGAGTAGTGTGACATTCTAGCACAGCAAAAAAAACAGCCGGTCACTGTTAAAAGGAGAAAGGAAAAAAAAAAAAAAAGAATTTGGAAATGTTTAGTAGGAGGATGAGGTTTCCGGAATTATTTCTATTTTGGTTTTTTGGACCCAAGTCATTTAATTCAAGTATTTTCCAAAAATATCACAATCACCACACACATAAATGTAAAAATGAATAATTTGTTCCATACTTACTAACGGGACACCACAAATTTTTGATGCGTTTTTATTTAAAACATTTTTTTCCCCTGGAACTTGCTGCAAAAATCACAGTGCACACTATACACGAGTGTACGCTATATACAAGTAAATACTGTAAGTATATTCGCAAAGATGCTGCCCCTTGAATTAATTAGATATTACGTTTTAAAGTTATGTTAATTTTATGCCAGATACAATTAAACACCAACCTTACGGGAAAACATGACCTTTATTCCCAAAATAAAACATCTTTGCAACTAATAATTCCTCGTTAAAATGTTTTGCGTAATATTTTCAAACAAAACCATTTTCTTCGAAATACAAGCCATGATAGGTGCAACTATTTAGAGTGACGCATAATCTTGATGAAATATCTATGCTTGCCTGGCACACATTTGATTTATTCTGGCGTGTGAAGGCTAGCCCATGCGGCGCAGCTGAGAGAATATTTTCCTTTTGCTAGACACCAGCTCCCCCTCTAGTGGCTCAGGGCATGTGAGGGGAGGGAGGAAGGAAGGAAGGTGCGCTGCTGAGAGAGACAGAAAGAAGGGTAAGAGAGAGTACGCTAGGTCGCCACACTCGTTGCTATAGGATCACTTCCCATCTCGGAGGCGTGTAGGGGAAGTAGCAAGCCAGACTCGCACATTGCACCACGCCTCAGTGTCAGGCAAACATGTTGGGAAGACACTAGATGAAGTGCCATGCACGTCATCTAGTGTTTGCATAAACAACCAGCTTAAAACCCATAGTTGTGGGAAAAATTAGGTGAAGGGACCCGAAATATACTTTGTTCTGTGCTCCATGCAATAAACTATACAAGCGGCTTATGTTAACATTATTTACATACGAATTTCGCCAGGGCCACAAAATATTGTTGGTGGATGCAGTTTATCGATACATGCGATAACAATACATTGAGAGTTGACTGTAATGAGAAACAGTTAAATAATTGTCTGTGTACTGCAACATTTCCAAGCTTATTGGCTTATTGGCTTCATTTTGCATACTCTCACTAAAGAAAACACAACAATTGTTGGTGCTGGCAAATGCACCATGACAGTTTGTTTGGTGTTACAAATCTCACCCCCCATAAAATGTTTTATTTCACTCGCTTTCACACCACTGACCAATATCTGAGTGTCATTTCCCCGGTTTCCTCCGAGATAGGCAACACCATTAAGAATCACATGCTGAATTACACTAAATTGACAAGTATACTGGAATAGGTACAAACCACACATACAATACAATTTTTAATAAGGTTTAAGAAAGTTGTTATGTGTAGAATATTTCCCATATTTTAGCTGGCACTTAATATACAATTCCAGTCCCTTTGGCTATCTAAAACTACAAAAAATTTAACTTACTGTAACAAATAAACGACCCATTAGTATTTTTGTGAACCTACATATGACATCCAGACAAAACGAATGAGACTTACCTCAATACCATTTTCTCTCTTATCTAACTGGTCATTGAAGAATTCCTCAAAAACATTCTGAACCAGTGGAGTGACAGTGGTTTTAGATGGAGACTTAGGTTTCGCTTTTGACCTGCACTTTCGAACCATTTCATCAGCTGCACTAGTTTGTCTGTAAATTAAAAAAAAAAGCATGGCTCTTCAAACACATGCAAGTACATTTTTGAAGAGGAAATTTTATTTGATACAATTGAAAACTACTAACATTACATGTCAGTATACAAGACGTAGACTTTGACTAGTCATGTAAAAGAAAGGTTCCATTATAATTACAATAATTTCCAAACCTTAAAACTTAACATGGCAACCAACACCGAAAACATAACATGGCAACCAATACCAAAAACATAACATAGCAACCAACACCAAAAACATAACATGGCAACCAACACCAAAAACATAACATGGCAACCAACACAGACAACTTACATAACAACCAACACTGGAAACACATACCATGTTGCCATCGCAATCTTCAGTGACTGGTGGAAGTCACAGAGCCAATGTTCTAAATAAAACAGCAAGTCACACAAGTCAAAAAAACTATCAAATACACTAAACAAAGACAAGTTCCATTTCACTATTTACATACAGTTCTTAGGAGGATCACTAAACCAAAAGGTTCTTTGGTATGCTGTGAAATGTAATAAATTGTCTAATTACAATGAGTGACTTTCTTGCACTAAAACTAAATACTTTCACCTACCACAAGTACGTGCACACATGTACTTCCAGTTATGTTCAGGAGTCACACAGTCACCTTAGTACATTATGTATTTGTCTATACAGTTCAGTTACCATCCGAGGCTTCCTTATATTCAAACATTTTTCTTCTAGATTGCTATTTCATGTACTGTACAAACAAGAGTGGGTCCACGAGGCAGAGCTGAGGGGCTTGAACCCTTACCTTACAGCTTTATTTTACACTGAATAAAATGAGATTATCCTCGAAAGAAAGCACACTATTGATAATTGTGTTAATACTATATATACACTTGGTATAGTAACAGAAAATTTAAAATGTATTTATATTGTGTACCCATCAGTTCCCAACATTTATATGTAGTATTAAAGCTGACACATGCCCAATTAGGGAGGTTCTATTGACTAGGGCTGTTCACGTCAAACTTTGGTCCACAATGTTTGAGGTTAGGTGTAATACAAAACTTGGTTAAATTACTTTTGAGAAATGAAGCTTTCATCGCGGTTAATTTACAGTTTTGGTTTGTGATGCCAGAATAACAAGAAATATAAGAGGTGCCTTGATATTTCATAGGTGCTCGGCCTGTATAGAGGAGAGGTCTTGTGGCCTGTCTAGTCGGTACAAAATCAGTAGCCATGGTCACGACCCTGCGAACAGGCTGGCCCTTATTCACTGGATTACCTGGAGTCTTGGTGATCCTCCAAGGTTGCAGCTCCAGGTGACGTGCAGGTGGCTGGTTGCCGGCGATCTCCTCAGGGCGTGCCGTGCCGCTGGGGGGTACAGGTGTCAGAGACAGCTGGACCCCAAACCACAGACAAGTTAAGTCCAGGGGTTGCTCTTCTCCCCGGCGTATTGTCTCTAACTGTGGGCGGAGGGAACAGTGGCTGAGGTAGGGCTGAGAGGTAAGGCCTCTCAGATGTGCAGGCGGTGAGAACTCTGTCCCGCTTAGGTGAAGTGCAAACTGCAATTGAGGAATTGGAATTACAAGGCAAGCTGGTTTCAGAGGCGTAAGTTGCCCTTCCTAACTTTCTCTGTGCACCGCCCCTCCAGGTGTACGGGTGAAGAGATTAAGGTGTAAAACTATTGCCTCGCCAAAGTGGAGCAGGCGACACAATTCCCTAACATGTACTTCTAAGGATCGCAGCCGTACAGGCGAGAGTTATGCCCCTTGCTCCTTTCATTCGGCTCTATAGAGAGTGATGGACAGAGCGGCGGATTGATTCAAGGTGCACGACTTGACACTTAGGTGCGGTATCCGCAGGGGGTCAGTCCATCAAAGCTAGTCTTATTGGCTGATTCACCTAGTGGAGGAGTTCTGAGTGATTGAGGCTCTACTGAACTCTACCCGCAGACAAAGTCCAGGGTGCTGTCTAATGTGTGGGTATTTAGCTTACAAGCACTTGGTCTGCCGGCTTCACTTTGACACTCATAAAATACGTGTTGTTTCCAGAGAGAATAAAACACAGTGGATATGTACTACCTCCTATACTAACTTGGATTGACACGGGAAGTCAAAACTATGTTCAGCCAGGTGAAGGCGACCTGGTTCTAACCTGTAGGGGACAAAGGTGGTGATATCTGCTATGTAGTTATTACACTGCCCTCACTATCAACCTGTTTTTCCTAAGGAATCAAGAGGGTGACTACCAGAAGGGTAGTGTTGATGACTACCATCACCATCTGGTGGGCAGGGCAGTCCCTGCAGCACCCTGTCTACTTTGCACCAGAGCCAAAGGAATGGGATGATGGTGCCACCTCAGGATTTTTGAATTTTCAACCCCTGCACCCCTTACCCCAAGCGCCTATGTGAGATAAGTATAAAAGGTCTCGCATAGCCACAATCCTTCTGTCAGAGCTCCTCCACTGCTCTTGTATAGGGCCGGAGGTAGCCTTCAGGTACACGACCACTGGCACAGGCACAGATTCCACGACTAGCAAGGGCCGGAATCTCCACCAGTAGAAGACATTGCCGACCAGAAGCTCAACACCTGTTCTGCAGCCGCCACAGATCCCGCAGCTTCTGGGAGACTGCACTTATTAGAGGCTCCCGAAGACGTCGCTCCACCTGTCTTACCACCTTCTGATGTTGAATCCAGAACCTACCCCGACGTCCCTTCAGAACCTCCACCCTGCCCACCAGACGGTACTTGGCAACATTTACACTACTCTTCTAGTAGTCATTACCAAGTATTCATTCCTTCAGGAAAACCCCAAGTCAGTCAGGAATTAGTCCTTAAATACTAATTTCACATAATCATTTTATTATCGCCTTTAATCATTAATTACCAGGCCGCCTTGACCTGGATTTGTTTTGGATTTTCTTCCGTTTCAAAGTCTAGTTTAGGAGGTAGCACACTGTCACCGTATCTTATTACTCTGATAATAAAATATATGAAACTTAACTACCATATTTTGGCGTTTATAGGCTGCACAATTTTACAAAAAAGATTACTAAAAAAAGTGGAGTGATGCTTATTTACGAGACATTGGCATTAAAAAATGTTTTACCCTCAAAACATGTTTAGAAATTTGTCAATATACGGTACATTTTAGTATTTTAACTTTGTTTCTAACGGAGTAAAAAAAAAAGAATAAATGAATTGCTTTTCACTAGTGCAATAATTTGTTCACTCACGTTCATATAATGTAAACATTTTGGAGCTCAGCCATAGTTGCTGTACATGAGAAAATCATTTTTTCTGCTGTACAAGAGAATACCTTACGTAGTTCGCATGCCAACTACCGCTCCACAAGTGCAAATTTATAGATGCCATTTTATGCAAATATATATCTTATATAGTTCACACGCCAACAGCACATTAATAGACATAATTTTCTGTAAAGATATCTTACGTAGTTTGCATGCCCACCGCCGCACCAAAAGCGCACATTGATAAAACACCATTTTGTGAAACATGTTACTGCAGTTTTACTTTCTCAAGTCGCATTACCACAAATGTTTTGTAGGGGAGAAATTCAAGTCAGAATTTATTACGTTTGTACGGAATCATGATATAACAATACCGTATTTCAGCATGTATAGGCAGCACGTTTTAACCAAAAAATATAACTCAAAAATGTGGTGTGCAACCTAATGTCAAAATATTGAATTTAAAAAATTTCAACCCTCAAAAATTTGTATTAAGTGATTATTTATAACCACATACAGTGTAAACTCGAACCATCTAACTCGGTTTGACCAAAAATCCGTGTCAACAGAGCATTTTCTGTGGTTCCGAGACAAAATCCCTACGTAAACAATGCTAAAATAGTTAGTTTTTGCATAACCCGAAATTCAATTTCTACCGCCAAAAAATTACATTGCCCGATCATTACACAACTAATTATTAACAACCAAAGTATACGTATGAACTGTACTCACCAATGCATACAAGTCGGTATACACAGTACATTATGTACACATGCACCAGTAATACAAATGGATAACAAAAATAAAATAAATTTTTAACACACATATTTTGGCTTATGTCTCACTGCCCAGCATTTAGTTAAATTTATGTAATTTACCACTTCCTAAATAACCTCTTGTTGATTTAATTGCACACTCGTTCTTTGTAGCAAAAGAGAAAACAAATAATAGCAATAGACGTCTCAGACTACACATTTTGTATTTACAGAGCAAAAAAAAAAAAAAAACTGACAAAATGTAGGAATACAGTACATACGTATATTATATATGTACTGTAGAATTTTATTAGATGTTTAGCAAACAATATTGCAATGTTTTTGGCAGCAGCCATGTTGATAACGAGCTAGAAGCAGCGTTGCTATATTTTCAATATATTGATTCACGATGCGACGTTGCCAACAACACTCACAGATTTTCTCTTGAATATTTTTTTCATAAAAATTATGAATGTATTATGTATAAAATTGCAACTCTAATAATTATTCTAGGAAAGTTAGAAAAAGGCAACGAAAATTTAAGGTAACCCTATTCACTGCACTTTATCACTCACAATATTCAAGACGTACATGAGAAAAAAATTTTGCTGCTATACAAGAGAAAGATATCTCGTATAGTTTGCATGCCTGCCGTATTGCTGCGAGTGCAGATTGACAGACGCCATTTTGTGTGACATGTTACCAGGGTTTTGCTTTCTCAAGTCACATTAACATCTGTGGAATAGTAATAGCGCAATGAACATTCGTAAACAATGTACATAATACAAATTTTCTGTCACAAA
This sequence comes from Dryococelus australis, assembly GCA_029891345.1. Lineage (NCBI taxonomy): Eukaryota > Metazoa > Arthropoda > Insecta > Phasmatodea > Phasmatidae > Dryococelus > Dryococelus australis. The sequence goes on along the minus strand of CM057000.1, from coordinate 154,001,002 downwards.
TGTTTTGTAGGGGAGAAATTAAGTCGAAATTTATTATGTTTGCACTGCAATCGATATTTTCAGGAATACAAAAATTTGGTGTCACCTGTACTTGAAATATTAATTATCCCTAATTTTTTTATCAAAATCTTCTGGTGCGGCCTATACATGGGAAAATACGGTACTTTTTTTACTGACAAAACTCTATATATAATTTCTTAGTGTTGTACGAATGTGACTTTTTTTTCTCACAAAATGAAAACAAAAGCTATGTTATGATTTATGAAACTTAAAATGAAAATGAAAAATAATGTCATTGAAGCGCAGCCTTAACGAAAGATTAACAAATTTATTAACATTTTAACACGTTCTTCATTATAACAAATTTGTTGCAAAATCAAACAAAAAAGATGTAGTATGTAGAATATTTACCACACAGAGTCTTGCATACATTTAAGTTTTAGTGTTATGTAGTTATTTCATTTCTTAAAATAATAAATACAAACAAGATGATTTACAGGCAAAACTTTTCTTTGCTGGTGCACTAAATGAACATTCATTTAAAACCCAAAAATTCATTGAAATCGAGAATTTTTGTTTTGTTACAACTTTTGGTAACCAAATTTCTTACCAAAATGAAAATTGCAATTTTTTGTTTCCATTTCGGTATGACAAATATTTGCACACAACCGTACCATATCTATTTGTGATATATATTAATTTTTAAACTAAAATAGTGTGCTTACAATATGCAAACATAATGCTAAACTTTTATGGGGAAACAATATGTACAGACAATCATCCTTTTTTCTTATCAGGAGGTGTACGATGAGTAATGGCCCTAGTGCCTCAATCATCTGGGGAAAAAATTACATAACTTACAACTGAAGCTCCGGTAGCATATCCTATTTGGTACCCACTGCTGTTGGAGAGGTGGTAATGCTTATTTCCTGAGAATCTTTCAACAAAATGCCAAGCACTCAACAAACCTCTTGTTGAAAGAGAAGCCAGACAACTTGATGAGGGTACGCATACAAGGCGAAGCAATGAGGGGATCATCATCCTCCACCTCTGCAGCATCAAAGCCCACCACTTGACTGCACACAAACTCAGCATGGCGCATTAGCACATCTTCCGTCAGTTTGGCCATTCCGTCCGGGACCACACACTCCTGTCAACGTTCATCCCACATTCAGACTAATCAAATTTTTCACTAAGTTAATATTTACACAGCTAGAGTTTCAAGGTGAAATTGTATTTATCTAAAATCATTAAGTTGGAGTTTCGTAACTACTTAATACTAGATTATAATATAATTTCTCAACACTGGAGGTACCTAAACTAGCTAGCACATTCTACAAATTACAATATACAGTAACATAATACATATACATACAAATGAAAATATACTCTACGAAGTAGACTACTGTAATTATTTGCAATTTTCTTTAAATAATTGCATTATGGGATTGATCCCAAAATGTCTGGTGCCGTCCATGTGTTAATGTTAATTTAATATGAAATAATGGGTTATTTCCAGAGTTGTGACGATTCACAAAATTATGCTGATGTGCCAATTCCCTGGCATACTGCAGATGTGTGATAAAGCTATTTGCTTTTATTTAATTGGAATTTAGGTTACTATTACACTTAAACAATGGTATTGGTGAGGTGCAGTGCAAATAAAAGCAGTTTTTAACTTATTTCAGTCTACGGTGTCCAAAAAGTAACTAGAGTAATGTAACAATTCATGCAAGTTCAAGTGAAGGAAAATATAAATACAAATATCTTAGTCTATATTTATAAAAATACTTATTTGTGAACACAGAAACCAGAAAGCAAGCATAACGTTGTTTACATATTCTGTTGCTATTTATCAACAGTCAAGTGAAAGGCCTGAAATGAAAATGGTTGATTAAATGCATTGGTTCTGAATAAATAGGATCAATGTTACTTGCAAAGTATGTGATCTTAAAATTATTTCGCCAAAAAAAAATGTAGGCTTGACGCGTGACGTCCTATGGGCACAGGAGGTACGTCACGGCCCCAAGTGCAAGGGCAGACGCACCCGGGGTGAGATTGGATCTTTAGTCCTTTGAAGGAACTGGAGCCCAACCAGAATACAGGACTGGGCGTGTGGCTTTCTGGCAGGGCATGAAATCTGGTACAGCTAGTATGATCTTACGCTTCAGTGGGACCACTCTCACAGGGATACCTGGACGACACTTGACCTGTGGATGCTGCTGGACCTGCTGTGGTTCAGACCATGGTGCAGCGGGGTTGGCCCCCTGAATCTGGTGTGCTGGTCGGCAGGCGTGCGTAGGTACTGGTTGACGTTGAGGTAAAATGACTGATCAGGGTACCTCAAAACCACAGGTTAGCTAGGCCGTGAGATGTGTCTCATTCACTCAGATAGGCCAATAATACTGGGTGTGAAACGCTGTCGAGTTTGGTGGGTGGTGTGAGAGAGCTGGTTCGTATGCTGGTGAGACTGGTCTCTCTAGCAGGTGGATGGCTTGTGCTTGCTCCCGGGAACTGAGGTGCTCAAGTCCGGTTGGGATGGGGCTAAGCTCCGATTGGTAAAGATAGTATCAGCCCTTTTTACCCTTTTACCAGGCCAAGATCGCAGCCTTTCTCAGTACACAGCACCAGGAGTGCGGTGGACGCTGAGAGACAGGTTACACTCTGGCTGGCGGTCCCAATATGTAGATGTGATCGGCCCCTCAGACCTGAGGAAATACTCCTTCCCGCACCATAAGTGCAGTGGAAAGAGCTAACCCTAGACTGACAGTCTAGCCCCAAGAGGATGAGTACCTAGTGTAGGGGCTCTACCATACTATATACCTGGGTGCATAGAAAGGGTGGTCGTCCAAGGTGGTGTGGGGTTCTACTGGAGAGTGTTGGCAGTTAGGATAAAATTCCCGGTCATCTGCTGTCCCTCGACGGGCCTGAGGTCTACGCGGGAGGATTATATTGTTACGGTAAAGATATCCTTATAGAGAAATAAAACATGTTTATTTCGATACGGAAATAAACAAGGTGGTTCTGACCTACCTCCTATCAACGAGAGCTTAACGGAAGCTGACTACGTTAGACAGGTGAAGGCCACCTGTTTCTAGGCTAGTGGGGTAGGTAGGAAAGCAGCTATGAAAATAACTCAACTTAACCCTAACGTACCGTGTTTGTCATTACTTCCAGTAGGAGTGTTAGTTACTGGTATGTCTGAACTTACCTTTGTCACACTTTCTGCTTGTGAAGATTGCCGAACCAAATCTTGAGGCTGCGGGATTTTAGCAGCCGCACTTTTATTAAAAAATACCCTTAAACTAACTGATTTGGCACTATTACTAATAGCTTCTGTGTGCTTCTCCGCCATGTGGCTAGAGATTGCCCTCTTACCCATGTTACGAAGCGAAAAAGATGTTTTGCAAACTACACAATATGCAAAATAACCATCATTTGCCTGACGCAACCACACAGAGAAATTACTGCCCAGCAATCACCATTCATTGAACACAGTTTTCTTATTTTTTGAACAAGACATTATTTGCAAAAAAATGTTCACTTCTAAGAAGCTAATAATGGTGACTGCCACAAATCATATTCTTCCAGCGGGTTTAGACTGCCTGTCTTGTTATATAGCTAATATTAACAGAAAAAAAGTCTCGAGATGAAAGGATGAAATTCTTGAACACTAGTCACCAAAACACTGAGCGGTAAAATAAACATGACCATTTGAAATTAGTAGCGTTATTTTATTTCAAAGAAGTTTTTATTATATTGCACAAGCGTAAAACATTGCAAATGCCAGCTAAAAAACCATTCAATAGGCGTATTGCATGCCATTTTAAGTAGCATACACTTAGCAAGTCGATACAAAAAAATGCAACGTCGTTAAAGTCAAACATACACACTTCACATAGTAATTATATAAACTGTTCTGCTTATAGATACTTCAATACAAATTTTTGGACCAAAATAACCAACAAAACCACAATGCAATAATATTTGCAAATCATAATAATTTCCAACAAGCAGCTGGTGGTGCACTGATCAAAGTTGCCAACAAAACAAAGAAATTTCGCTATGGCTCTGACTAAATTCAGACACTTTTCACTATGGAATCACAGAAAGAATGTGTGCTGATTAGCAATACCACATCGCTCTCAATGCAAAATAAATTGTTTTTCAAGCAAAATAAAAATTTGGTAAAACAAAGAACATCAAAGTTTTAAAAATGGTTTACCTTACGGAAACAAATTAGACAAAGAATGTGCCTAACAAAACTAGAATTGACTGATTGATATACGCTCTGAAGAATGTTATTAACTGCACAGCCGATCCAAAATAAGAAACAAAATAATTTTAGCATTACTAATTCTGGAAAAGATATTACTCGTAAGCAAAAGTAAAAAAATAATAATGCATACACAAAACTAAACTATTACTGCCTCAAAAATTCCCCGACTTTTTCCGGTTTCCCCGAAGCGTGGCCACCCAGTTAGGGAAAGTTCAGTCAGTTAGCACTACTTATCACTGCCCTTCCTATAGCTTTGTGCAGGTCACCTCCACATGCTTCTTCTAGTACGGTGTTAACCTTCCGCAAGCTCTAGGGGATAGGAGGTAGAACCTTCACCATCTCTATTTATTTCCCTAAAAGGAATAAACACAGACTAACTTACTTTTGAATATCACTTCCGTATCCTAGTACCCATTCCCCGTAGACATTAGACGTAAACGGAGGATGACAGGAGACCAGGCTTTTATCAGGGTGTCTACTCTCAACCTAAATGAAAATACATGGATAATTCTTCCAGATTTTCCTGATACTAATTCACAATTTCCCAGTGTGTTTCCTTTGCATCTTATAAGTAATTTAAAAGCACAATTGACTAATTAAAAGTAAATTACTTCTACAAAACCGAAAATATCAAGCATCATCAAAATGGCGTCCATTGCAATGATTTGCATCACTTACAGTTAAAATAAGTGAAGATAAAATCATACACAAATACAAAATATGTAGACCTAGAACATCTCCTATAGCAAAAGAGCACAGCTTCCTAAGCCTTGCAAGTTCATTGTCAATTTGACTGGCTTCTGCAAGAGCTGCTTCTAAAATTGTACATATTTTAGACTCTAGTTCTTTCACAGCCAAAGCACTTTGCTTATGACATCTAGCTTCATCCATATGAGATGACATAACATTTCTACATTCTTGCAGGGCTTCTGAAAAGCATGCATGTGCATTGCAAACTGTATGGAGGTTAGACTGTGTTAGGGGCACTGCCTGGACACCACCTAAATAGCTAACCGCATCATACACACATCTATGAGCTACAAGTGTCTCTTCTTTCATATTTTCTGTGAGAGAATCTGCATTAAGAGAAAATCCTCTTTCGACACTGGCATTACCATGTGACATAATGAGCACTATTTTGAGCACTTTTGAAAGAGCTTCCTTCAGTCTTTGTTTCCAAGGTACACAAGTTTTTCCAAAAGCTATCCACACGATCTCTTGTCCTAACAAACTTGTGAAATGCATCAATTGACTCCCTCTTTGAGCATATATGCTTGTACTGCTGCACTGCTCTGTCTGCAGTAATGCAATCTATCCATTTATTGTCAACAAGAATACCAAGCAGTTCTTGAAGACGTTTGCTACCAATCTCCACTTCTACAGCAACTTTCGGTTCAAAACATGACAATGATCTTGTAAGATTAAATTTCAGTGGTGATCGTGTCATCTTTTTAGCAAATTTCTGCATGCCTTTTTTTTTTTTACAATCGCTACGAAACATCAAACATTGAAGCTCTGTAACCCCACTGCACTGTTTGATAGCAGCACTTATACTACAGCCTAAGTCTATTTTCTTGACTGGAAGAAGTTTGTCTTCATCTTCAACGTCTACAGACATTGCGAGAGTTGTTGGCTTCACGAACCTTCCCATGATAGTCTGTGAACAACTGAGCTCAGAGCACTACGGACAACTGGCACAAGTGGCCACGCTGACTGAAATTCTCTCAAAAACTGAGGCAATAGTTCTGAAGAATGCTAACTTGGGACCAAGCAAAGGGCCTTTTATTTGAGTTTTCAAAACAATGGTTCAGATTTTTCTTTCAAGCCAGTTTCAACGTAAACAATTACATGAGGCAAAATATCAATAGCTCTTTGAGGAAAATTTGCATTCTCCAGCCAGCGCACAGCACAGAATTTGAGAGGAAATTTTTTTAAATCAGTGATTGATTTAAACTGAGCACGCTGGGATGGAACATTCTTGAAAACATTATAAAGTGCCCTCAAAAACTGCACTACATTCCATCCTGTGCCATTAATTCCAGCTTTAAAGGCACAGTGCATAGTATGGAGACCACATGTACCAATATCAAGTGGTACTGCATCATTCTAATCTTCTTTCATTTATTCCTTTTAATCCCTCAGAAATTCAAGTTAACATATAGGCCATCCATGGAAATCTGGAAAATTTTCTTTGTATCCAACGGTGTAACTGCTTGTTGAAAAGTCTTCAAAAAGTTCACTGCTCTTGACCGGTCCAAAAAAGCAGACGTCGAGTACAATACTGCACAGACACCTCATCATTAGTACTGTCCCGGAAATGAATATTAATGTCCATTTGCTGTCACTGACTTACTTTTTTAAGCATTCGTCGAATCCAACCACTACGCAACTAGTACTACACAATTTGAGAAGTTCTTGCCTGAAATATGGAGCTAAAACAAAAACAATAGTATAAGAAATTTTATACTTTTGTAACTTAATTTTTTTGGCAATCTGACTGTCAGGAAATATTTGCAGGAAGAGACGGACATCTGCAGCAGCACTTCGCATGGATTTGTGAGTCATAACTGATTGCAATGCCCACAGCACTTCAGCTCTCGTGAGATCATCATTAAGAAAAAACCTCTCAAGACTGGCAGGTTTGATAGTTATTTCAACAGAATGCTGTAAGTTACAGCTAACACTTGTTGCAGCAGAAGTAGTAGGTGCTGAAATGGAGCTGCAGGGCGGAGTTGTAGAAGTTACAGGAGTCAAAATGGAACTAGAGAGCTGAGTAGTAAAAGCTTCACTGTTAGAAACCTTAATTGCATGTGATGAGCTGTCATTTCAACTTAAAAATACTCCAATGTTCAAGGAATGCTGACTGCTCGGGCTAGGTGCTTCGCTCCTCGCATAGAGGACAAACAAAACATTTTATTACACAAAGAACAAGAAGCTGAAAATTTATTACCTTGAACTTGATGAAGCCATCCCTTAAAATAAGGTTCATTGGGCCACTGTTCTTGGAATGAAAACTTACCAGTGTGGCCTTGTTTGGTCATTTTTGACATCATTTGGATTTTTGAAAAAAAAAAACACCGCACTAAAGTTCACTTTCAAATACACTTGTGCACTCCCAAGTTAATTTTTAAATGTTCCAACTGAAAATCACATGGTCAGACACAAAGCTCTCAACACAAAGGTTACATAGTGGACAAGTATGTGTATGACAAGATTAACACAAAAACACACATCATATGTGACGTACTTTTACCCAAACACTACGTTCACATTGAATAACTTCTCTACAAAAAACAAATACGCATGAGGGAATTATTTCCAACTAATATTGATTCAGTTATATTGCATGTAATTTCACGCGTTATCACGTCAATATTATGGCAAGAATTTTTCGATTTCACTTACGTAAGACACCAAAATAGTAAACCGATTACAGTCCCAACTGACCGAAATACAGCGCAAATATACAACACTACAGGCAAAGTGTAACCAACAGTAACATTGTACTGTTTACATGAAAATTATGGTCATTTACGTAAAATACTGTCGTTTCACATCTTTTTTTATTTATTCTTAAATACTAAAGCCCCCAAGATATTACCAGAACTACATTAAAAATACAAATTTATAAAGATAAAAACTCACGTTTATTAGAAATAACAAAGATGTTAGAAATAATAACAGCCATATTTATGATTTTACCGCACTCATGTGGCAGTTTCTGAAAGCTTTTGAACAACAGATTGCAAATGTTAAAAACTGTTTGATATGCGTCTACACGATGCTGGGATAAGATCCGACGTCCACAAAACTGCCAAATATAGATACTTTTAAAATAATGTAAATATATGTTTTAGTTATAAAACAAACGTTAAGAGGAAGCTAATAAAGAATACATGTTCATGGTGAACATGCATACAAGGTGAACATGCATACAAGGTGAACATGCATACAAGGTGAACATGCATACAAGGTGAACATGCATACAAGGTGAACATGCATACATGGTGAACATGCATACAAGGTAAACATGAAAAAACTTTTATCCCGAGCAACTGGCAAATTTCTGGATTTTTCCCGTAATTTTCCAGATTATTAAATATCCTGGGTATTTCCAGATTTCCCCGGCCAGTCATCACAGTGTTTATTCTTCCCTTAACGGCCACAAAACACCTTGGACTGCCACCCATTCACTCAGCACTAGTGATGTGAACGGTAGAGCCCTGCACTAAAATACAGTTCCATAGGGGTTGGACTGGCAGTCTAGGGTCGACCCTTCTCATGGCGCACTACTGGCACTGAGAAAGGTACTTCCTAGGGTCTGGGGGGGGGGGGGGCTGCACCTCCGGGACACACACTGCACCAGGTTGACACGTTCTTGGTGGGATCTGCTTGTCGACTTCGAGGTTGCCTTTCTCAATGCACACTAGTGGTGCTGAGAGAGATAGCTCTGTGGGTCTGGGGAGACCGCCTTGCCGGGACCTCACTGTGGTGGTACCACTGTTGACGTTACGCAGCTTGACTGACTCCCCAACCCTAGTGAGGGAATTTGAGAGTGAGATTACGGCATGATCAGTAGCCTCAGCACCTACACTGTCGCCATGTTACACGTCCACTGCCCCACTCCAACCAGGTCTGATCATAGGTATTAGTCCTAATGCCATTTACCTACAGTGATGGTATTCAAAAGAGGGTAGAACGGGCAACGGCTGCCTCTAGATCTCCCTAGGGACTTAAATTCCTTCCTGACGGGTTCGAACTACTAAGTCCACGAGAGCAAGCCGCACTACTCCGTCCACTTACCGTTCTAGCTCAGCCCACTGCCATACCAGCAATCTTCAAGCCGCTAACCAGGATAGCCCAAGGATACCTTCCTGTGATTCAAGCCATTCTCTTCGGCACCTACAGTTCTTGCGGAAGAAACTTCCCTCAGTCAGTGGGGCACCCGACCAGTCCAGCACATCATATGCCCACACAACAGACGCCACACTAATCGAGAGCAACTGGTCCACACAGACAACACCTCGCACGTCACCCGACGGGTCAACACCCGCTCAGCCCCAGAAGACACATTGCCGAGGTATACCCGCACGAGCCAACACACACCCGCGGAGTGGTCATAATCAAACCAAATTTCGTACCCAGTCGCCAGCCAACGAGGTCAACATTGTATATGGGCAAGGCATCCGTCCTGCACAAAGAATAAGTCGCATGGCCCCCAGGACGCGCCTAGCCTAATGTCCGACTAGTCACTTTGGGCCAGTGACGGGACTAACCACTAGAATCCATCACACATCAAGGTTATGAACAATATTTCTCAGGCCTAAAATCCAAGTCTGTATTTCTCGTTTTCCCACATGCCTCGTTTTTTCTTGTTGGCCTACTGAAAACAAATAAAAAAGGTTCCACTGTATACTCTGACTTCATGTGGGACTACCTAGCAGAGGGCCACATGGAGAAGGTGCACATTTCAGAATTGCCATTCTCACCTACATTATATTCCACACCAGTGTGTCAACAAACCCGAAAGCACAACAACCGAACTTTGTGTCATGTTTGATGCATCTTCAAAGAGATCAACAGGTGTGTATCTTAATGATGTTCTCTTAACTGGACCTAAGTAGCGGTGCGACATCATTGATGTGTTGAAGGTCAGGCTGCATGTTAATGTCTTTACAGCTGATATGAAGCAAATGTATAGACAGATAGCAGTATGTCCTAGAAATCAGGATCTTCAGTATATTGTTTGGTGCTTTGATGATAGTGAATTGGTGGAGGATTATCATTTAAAGTTGATGACGTATGGTGTCTCCTCCGCTCCATACTTGGCACATCACACCTTGCAGCAGCTGGCTGACGAAGAGAACGAGCAACTCTTCCTGTTGTTGCAAATGTGCTGAAGTCAGGCGTATATGTTGATGACACGGTCACCGGCTCTAATTCTGTTGGTTCTGCTTTGGTCCTGCGAAGGGAGTTGATTTCATTGCTTGCTGTTGGTGGTTTTAAATTGTGAAAGTTTGTCCGCAACCATCCTGCCTTAATTGACTGGGTCCCAGTGGAAGATATTGCAATCCCACAAACCCTGTGATTGGATCAAGACAGTCATGTTGTAAAGGAGTTAGGGTTGCAATGGAATCCCAGCGTTGATGACTTATCATACAAGATACAGCCTAGTTGCAAAGAGACCACCAAGAGAAACATCTTGTCAGAAGTGGCAAGGATTTTTTAATCCTCTTGGGCAGTGACCCTCCTGTTCTGAAACATTAGCCTGACACGTGTCTGATTACACTCACTGGACACGGTAGTTAAATATTTTACTCGCTAGACCAAAAGCAACTTATGAGGCGAGGAGTGTTGGCTAGTTCTGATACACTCTCACCTCTATTTAGGTAGTTGAGGTAAGTTTAGTCTTAAGCAGGGTGAATGCCTGCACGAATGGTCCAAAGTCGGGATTCTTTCATCCAGAAGACCAAGTTGTCCCAACCTAGACAAACTTCCACTCCGTTTAAGAAGCCGTAGACAACAGGGTGGTACTTGTAGCTGGTATGGACACACGGTGGAAACTCAATTAATATTACCGGTGCAGGCGCGACTGCTTGACGTCTGAGTTCGGCGGCACGGACCCGTTCCACCTGTCTATTCTGCAATAGGATAGGGTAATACTATCCTCAGACAGACAGCAGGGGGAGCCAGGTGTGGCTCTCTACATCTCCTACTACTCCTCTCATGAGGCATAGGGTAACAGTTATATAAATCATGCAGTGCACTGAAACGGAAATACTAACAGTGTACCTCAATAGTGACTTGTCGGCCGGCTCGATAAGTCCCCACTGATCCCCCACCATTGGCGGACTGATCAGGGATGTTGAGCCGGAGTCGCGCCAACCCTCTACTGGTTGTGCGTCCACCCAGAATACCCGGCAGCACTGCAGGTCACAGTCACCGCGCACTAATAGTGAGAGTGTTGCGAAGCAACCTGAGTGTGTAGTGTCTCCTGGTGTGAAGGTGTTACTAGTGGTTGGGGCGTTATTGTTTCTTCCCCACGAGCACTAATAGTTCTGTGTGTTTGATGGGAAGAAACAGGTAGCCGTCTAATGTGTATGTCTTAGTTCGGTTTAATAACTTCCCCGGATTCCGTTGGCAGTGCACAGCGTAATCTACCTCCAACTGTGAATACAGATATATACCCTGGAAATAAAAGTGGCAAAGTAGAAAGCAACGTGTGTTTATTGAAACTTCAATAGACACATGACTTATGTTACCTCCTACCAAGTCGAGGATAGCTGAAGGTAACTGTGTGGTTCCAGGTGTAGGTGACCTGGTTCTAAATAAACGGGAAAAGCTGATTCTAGACAAAAATAATTGTTATAGTTAAACTACTAATTAAGGGTGTCTAGAGGAGACAAATGAAGTTAAAAGAAGAAAGTTAGTGTTTGTATGTCACCGGGTTGACTGGTCTTCGGCGTACATAGTTGGTTGCCGCGAAGGCGTACTTGTAGGCTTCGAACTTCTCTAGAGCTCCCGAGCACTAAGAGTGCTATGGGCGGTGTAAGAGATGCGAAAGAATAACTCCAGAGCTCGGCTGCGGCCGGACTTATATAGCAGTAGCTTGTAGGCTGCCAAAGCAGGGAGTGGGGGAGGCGTGATGTTTTCTGGCCCTGGGTGGCGTGAGAATTATCTCGTCAGCGGTACTGGCTTAGTGCCTCGTCGGGTCTGCCGTGCCTGAGGTGATGAGAAAAGGCGCGGGGGGGGGGGGAGTACCTGACGGGATGAGTGCCTTCCAGGTGAGAAGGAAAAACACACACAGAAGTTTCCGTTGCCTGTAGGGGTAGGCAACGTATTGCTCCCGTCTGTAGAGATGAAAGCAGTACTCCTAGGCTATGCATCAGAGTCGTATTATAATAGGTGTAGAAGCAGCATGCGTCGAGTCACTGACCCAGTCCTGCTTGAGCAGGTTAAGGTTTTACGAACATTTGTTTCAGCTGACGAGTTTGACAATCTGCTCTCACATTTTAGCAGTTTGACAAAGTTGCTTCGAGTGATGTCATTGGTGCTGTGTTTTATTCACAACTCCTATCCCCCTCATGCAAATCATCTGACTGGGCTCTTTACCCCTAGTGAGTTGTACACGTCCCTTCACGTTCTATTGTTGCATGTGCAGTCTGTGACATTCAAAGAAAAGCTTGCTTCTGGGCAGAAGGGTAAACCTCTTTCTCCCTCGATTCGAAAACTCAATCCCTTTGTTGATGAAACAGGTCTGTTGAGGGTGGGAGGTAGACTCCAGTATTCTGACCTCCTCGTTGATCACAAGCATCCAGTGCTGCTCCCCAAGACCCGTGTGTTGACCGACCTCATCATTGGACACTACTATGAAAGGAACCAGCCCCCTGGTATTCATACTCTGCAGCGGCATCTTGCACACGTGGAAGAGCTTCAGCCAGGAGGACATAGTATTGCACAAGTCGCTACTGTACGCACTACCAATGGAGTCTTTAAGAGACCAATAGTTAAATTGTGCTCATTACCCGAACAGTGCTAATTTTATTGAAATTTCAGCATTTCAAGGTGGGCGGTATGTTTAGGATTTGTGACTTTGTAAATATGAATTGGTTAGAATTTTAGATCAGTAGTAATTTCAGGGCAGAACTTTGTGTAGTTTCTTTTACTGACCTCATAATAATTGTGCAGGACCCATTTTAAATTTCCCACGCGCCTGACTTGGTGCGTATTCATCTCAATTGTCAATGTCTAAAGGGTTGGAGGTCCTGAGCTACAGGAAGAAGAGAACAGTTTCGTGTTGGACATCATGGCGGTAAGTTGAGTCATGTGCAGCTGCTGCCAGTTAGTCGTTTTCTTGCTGAAATTTGTGTACAGTCCACTAGCGGCAATTTAATTTTTGTAGTGTTAAATTTGCCAAAACAGTGAGAAAAAGTGTAAACGTGACATAAGTGTGAGTGAGAAAGAGACAACGTATGTGTGGGATAGAAAGATAGCGAGTGTAAATATAAGAATATGCTTGTGAATCATTCAATATAACATACATAAAAAAATGAAAAAAAATAAGTGAAAGTGAGAAAGAAAATCAGTAAGTGAGAGAGAGAGCATGTGTTACAGAGAGCTGTAGGTAGATGTGCATGTGTGCATGCATGCATACATACATATGCACATGCCCATTGAGTACACGCTCGATTCTAAGACCTTTCATGATTATCAGGGAAATGGTTGTTATTTTGAAGGGGTCTTTACTGGAAAAACCTTTTCAATTATATTTTTATGGTTTCCCAAAAAAGTGAGTGAGTGAAGATATTTGGGTGGCTCTTAATGGTGAGGTCTTGAGAGCAGATAAAGGTGATTAAAGTGAATATGGAGTGGCGCCGGAATGAAGGGGCAGGTGAAACAGGAGATCCCAGAGAAAACCAGCTGACCAACAGCTTCATCCGGCACTATTCCAACTTGCAAAAATCCGGTGACCCAGATGGGGATTGAACCCGGTTCGCCTTGGTGAGAGGCAAGCGTGCTATTCGCTTGGCCACCATGGCCCCTTCCCAAAAAAGGGTTGTTATTTCAAGAGGGTTGCTATTACACGAGTCTTAGAAAAGAGAGTTAACTGTGTATGCATCTGGTAACTATACAGAACTCTTACAAAATATTTCTTATTCCATACAAGTTTCTTGCTCTACTTACCCCAAGTTTCTCCAGCAGGTCTGAAAATGTTGTGGTGGGATCTTCAACCAATATCTCAATGACGGACTTGCTGATGAAGGCTTTCTGATGGATGGCATTCATGAACGGCACATAGTCAGGGCTAGGCTCCATCAAGATATATTCTGCATAGTCTGTCGAGAGGCCAATAATGGCGTTCTCCCCACCATCGTATCCAGACAGCCACCACTGGTTGATAGGACCCAGGTCTTTGGCTGGAACACCACCTGTATTTCAACACATACATATTGATATCAATGATAGAATAGTCCATTTTTCATCCCACACTCCATTCAACTCTTTTCAAGGCAGGAGTGATGAAATAAAAGAGACAACTTTCAACTTTTAACTCTCTAGGTTTTACTTTAATGTGAAGAATGTGCTCCATAAATGATGCACACAAATAAAACTGTGGCAAACGTAAAACCACCTAAACTGACAGCTTTTGTTTGCAGCCAACTGCAGTAATACAAATATACAACTAGTGTAGTGGAGAGTTTTGAGTGGCTCTAACACTGCGGTCTTGAGAGCAGATGAGAGTGAAGCTAAGTCAGTATGGAGCGACGCTGGAATGCAAAGGCGGCAGAAACAGGAGATCTCAGAGAAAACCTGCTACCCAGCAGCAACATCTGGCACAATTTCCACCAGCCTCCTATATCCTGTGCAACATTACTAGATGCACATGAAACCAAATTTCAATATAATCTACAAACATCATACCTTTTGAAACAATTCTCTCTCACTTCACCTTCCCACCACATTAAAGCATGTCCGGGGTTATGAGGGCACTAACGCCCATACGTTAGTTGTCACTAAGACTCTCACATTTAAATAGTTAACACCCGGCTAAGGTGGGGGTTCTCCACGTTGGGGTGAAAATTACACTTTGGGCTTATTTGCATCAACCCATGACCAACGACTAGGGAAATTAAACAATATACCAAGTTCGATATAACACGTTTTCTTATACGAAGATTTAGTCTTGGTCACTGAGTGTTCAAATATTGCGATGTCAGAATCATGAGGAACATTACGGAAAAAGAAACAAACAGACAGGGACCTTAAGTTATCTTGGATGTCCGACCGGTATATAGAATAGGCCGTGTGGGGCGCCTAGTCTGTACAAAATATGGGACCACTGTCACAACCCTTCGCCTTGACTAACATAGTACCTTTGGTGTGATGGGAGGAGGGGTGTTCTCGCCTACACTTTGTGTTGCTAACATGGTGTACTTCCGGGTACTCAGACTTGTGATGTGCAGTAACACACTGTGTTCTCATAGTGTGGCCTTTGCAAGCGGTGGACAGAACTTTCAGCAGCACATGTCACTTCCTCGCTGAGACCTGGGTGTGGTATCCACAGGAGGTCGATCAGGCTAAAGTATTTCCAGCTCCAATCCGGCCATATGAGCAGCGGAGGCGGAGTATGGAATACCTAGTCTGGTCGATTCTCCTAGTGGAGGAGTATCTAGTGCATTCAGGAGGAGCCGAAGGTCTACTTGGCAGAGCTCAGTTTGCCTTTTAAATGGTGTATGTGTCTACATTTGTGGTTGTAGGCTTGCCGGCTTGAGGCGTGATTACACTTACCAAAAGAGAAGGGGGTTTACTCAAATTACACACAAAAGAAATTAAACCCACAAGAAAATACTTTGTAAATAAATGTATTGACTATAATTGGAAAACAGGGTGGTTCCACACCAACTCCTACAAATTAACGTAAATTACGGAACTTAATCCTAACCTTGAATACAGGCGAAGACGATCTGGGCAAATGTTAGACGTATATCGCGCTGAGCGAATTCGAACTGACAAAATAAAATCCAATAGCTAACACATTTGACAGCGCCTAACTATCGGAGATGTTCTGAAGGAACCTAAAGAAGACAAACTATGAGGGGTAGTCGCCGTTGCAGCACCCTCCGGTGGGTAAGATGAAGCACAGAAGGGACATTGACATAACCTGCTACCAAGGGGTTCTTGGTGTCAACCAGGAAGGGGTGGTAGGCAAAAGAGTGATGTCTTCAGGAGCCTCTGGTACAGTGGAGTCTCCCAGAAGCTGCGGGATCTGCAATGGCTGTAGAGGCGGGTCAGCAGCTGCTGAAAGTGTTAAGCTTCTGGTCGGAAATATCTTCTGACTGGTGCGAGATTCCAGTGGTGGGATCTCCGAAGATACCAGTGTCCCGCATCCTGATGGCTGCCTCCAGCCTTTGCAAAAAGTGGAGGAGCTTCCTGTAGAGCTAAACAGTGTTGGCACTTTTATACTGTGATCATCTAGAAGCTTGGTGACCGCTGGGTACGAGGGAAAGTAGCCTCATTCTCGGAGGTTGGGATTTCTACTGCTGAAGCGGCGCTATCCATTTATCTCCTCTGCAAGAGGCGTGATCCTTTCTTATCCCCTGTGTGAGAGGCGCTTGGAGAATGGAGCTGCTGGAGTAGACTGGGTCCTACCCTCCAGTGGAACATAATTTCCTTCGCTGGAGAGTGCAGTTGTGTCTGCCAACAGTACAATTCTACACTGGGGGTTGGCATTGGCATGAAGGCTTCTTGGAGTTTCTGGGCGAACAGTACAATCTAGGACCACGAGTCTGTAGTCACTCTTCAAGTGCGTCAATGTACCCTGTAGGCAAATAACCCTCAAGTACTGTTAAGAGTAGTAACCAGCCTTTGTACTGAGTGTTGCGCTCAAAGATGGGATGAAGTCGTCAAGTAGAGTGCGCATTGTAAATGTGCAGAAAAGTGTCACGTCAATGAACACAGCCAGAAACTTGTCACATGTTTGAAGATTGTACAAACTTTAGTATTGTTCTATTTGACAGACATGTATTTGAAGTGAATAATAATACATAATTTAATTTATTAAATGGAGGGTCGATAAATATAATAATTAGGAACTGTTCCTTTACTATCTTCAATAACTGATCATTCAAACCTACTCTTGCACTTCCCATGAATTATACTGCATTAGGACTCTGTATTATTTGGCACAAGGGGTTTTGTATATGCCCTTCCATGATATCAGTTAATTTAAGACATGTATAGACTAAAACACATCAATATTTCAATCACAAACCCTCTTATTTTTTACAAGAAGTCAATCAAAATGGACTTAATACACTGTGACACATGACGCATTCCTGTGCATTAGCCATGCACATTCTACTTGCCCACTTCGCCCCTTCTTCGAGCATGCCACTCATAAAAAGGCAAGTCATAACCCTGCAACAGTACTACAGGACATAGTCCAACAGGGTACATTGACACACGTCTGCAGAGACTACAGACACATGGACCCAGATTTTACTTTTCACTCTACTTGCCACGAAGTAATCATGCCGTCACCCTAACCCCGGCGTAGAATTTTACTGTTTGCCGCTGCACCCTCCAGGAAGGCAAGCTAGTTCCACAGCTCGCCAACACCCATTCCACTGGAGCAATTACAGCCTCCAGAGCCTCCCACCGAGGAGATAAAAAAATGTCAAAGCCTCCATCACAGGAGATTTAAAAAAAAGCAAGACACCCCTTTAGAAGCAAGAATTTTCAACCCCTGCAAAGTGAGGCTAGCTTCTCCCTCGCCGCTCCGAGAGCCAACAAGCTTTGGAAATTAGTATAGAAGGGCCAGCATAACCCTGGCTCGAGGCAGTCGCTGTACCTCCCAGCTTGCAAAGGCCAGAGACTTTCATAAGGGTGCTGACCACTAGGCCTCTTTGTGAGTGTTTGCATCATAAGACATCAACTGGAAGCCTACCGCTTCACCAGCAACCTCCAGTAGTCTCCAGACACCCCACAGATACTGCAGCTGCCAGAAGACACCACCATCCAGAGGCTCCAGAATACATCACCCAGCATCTACAACCCACCTCCTGGTAAACCACTAGCAACCCTTGGTAGATGGCCGTGTTGACATCCCTTCTGGACCTCTTGCTGCCCACCTACAGTAAGGCTACCATTCTGGTAATTTTTCAATTCTTATAGGTTCCTTAAGAACTTCCACTTAATAGTTAGCAACACAATTAGCTCTTGCTCAGGTTGCCCTCATCTGAACATAACAATAGGGTTGGACTTTCGTAGCATAGTTAAAATCATAGGAGTTAGTGTAGACTCATCCTGTTCTCCCCAATACGTCAATAGTACGTATTCTAAATTGTATTTTGTGAGTATTCATTTATTATATTTGTGAACCCTGACACGTTCCGCTTATACCACTATTAATATGATTATGACTCATTGCTAAAGGTGGTAGAAAATAGTTTTTGCGAATTTTCACGATTAAATGCTATACAGTAGAACCTCTCTATTACGACCCCTCATGGTTCCAGAGAATAGGGTCGTAATAGAGGGGAGGGGGAGTTGTAATAAAAAATTTGGAAAATTTTGGGTTGATTTTGTCACACCCCTAACCCCTATTCCCCCTAACTTGCCATTTTTTTGCAATAAAGTTCATGTTCAATCTTCTCTAGGACATAAAAAACCAGTTTTTAAATTAAATATAAATACATATATATATTTTAATAGCTGGACGTCTCCTGATTAATTTGATACCCAAGAAAGGTATATTGAACGACCCCATGTCATAAAAAAAGAAAACCTAAACACAGTATGACATGGCTATTGAAAGTGTGTGAAAAGATTAGATTATGAATTATTAAAATATAACTAAACACTGTTGGAGATGCCTTATGTTTGAAGCAAAACACAGAACTTTATTTATTGTATATGTGAAGATACATTGGATCACTCATGTGCTGGGGCTAGCAGCGAATACATTGCCATGTACACGTCGCTGGTTGAGCGCCTAGATCCTCTGCAATGCTGCCAGGAGTGGCGACTCGCATCTGTCGATTGGTCCTAGACCATCGGGGCTGGGCAGCTGTTTATTGCGACAAGATTATTCTGGTGGACGGGGGCCAGTGCCGCAATACCACAGGTGTAGATAACATGGTTCGAAGTAAAATGGAAATACTGGTTCTAGAAGAAAAATAGAGAGTTAAAATTAAACAGCTAAATAAAGGTGTCTAGAGGAGACAAAGTGAAGTTAAATGAAAAAGTTTGTGTTCGTACTTCGTCGGGTTGACTGGTCGTCGACGTACGCAGTAAGTAGCCGTGAGGGTGTACTCGAAGGTTGGTAACTTCTCTGAATATCCCGAGCACTGGCAGTACTGTAGGGGGTTACTAGAGATGCGAAAGAATGACTCCTGAGATCGGCTGCAGCTGGACTTATATAGTGGTAACTTGATGGCTGCCAGTGCGGGGTGCGGGGGAGGCGTGACGTCCTCCGGCCCTGGGTGGCGTGAGAATCCTCTAGTTAGCGATTCTGGCTTCGTGCCTCGTAGGGTGTGCTCGGCCTTGCCCGAGGTCTCGGCAGCTTGTAGGTGCCAAACGTGACGTGGGGGGGGGGGGGGGGCAGTGTGCCTACCGGGTTGCGTATCCTCCACGTGAGAAGGAAAAACACAGAAGTTCCCATTGCCTGTAGAGTACGCAACATGTTCATGCCTGTAGAGATGGAAGAGGTGCTCTAGGCGATAGTGCGTAATCATATTTGAATACATGTAGAAGCGGCACACTTCAGTACATATAAGTAAAAGACATAGAATGGCCCTGCAGGCCGCAGTTAACGAATTAGTTAAATTAACTTCAGCTAATACAATTGTCAGTGACAGAACTACATCTCACCCCTCACATCAAACTGCATCTCTATTTGGATCCTTATTAAGAATCCCCGGTAATCCACACCCGGCCATAGAGGCTATCAGACAAGGCGAGGCCCTCCTGGGTATTGACTGGCCCTGGCGTAGGGTCTCTCTGCCAGAGCCCCAGCCTCAGGTATTCCTCTGCGACCCGGACCTTGCTCTCCACACCTCACAGAGACTACACCAGCACCACAGCTCACTGGCTGCATGAGCCCTGCACCAGGTACCGTGTACAAAACGGCATAGGGTTGTAACATTTATTCCGGACATTGTACCCACTAAGACAGCCAACAAGACAGACACTGTATAACGGCCGGGCACCTCATAAGCCTAAGGTCCCGGTCTAGTTTTGTTAATGCCCACCGTGAATCTGGCTTCGTGGTATTTGAGATTTCTTCAAGTGAACAGGACCAAAACTTCTTATAAGGGAACATAACTGATTAAATTCACTTTAGGGTTTAAACTCCCTAATCTACTATCTCATGTTAATGCCAAGAAACCCAAAGCCTAAAATTCTCCCTGGTGTGAGGAAACAGCACCCTAGCCAGGCAATTTAACTCTGCACCCGGTGCTTAGCCATTAAATCACCCTATAGAGAGTGCGCTAGATGGCAGAGAAGCCCCAAAATAGTATTCAACATTGGACCTAACCGCTTCCCAACAGTTCTGTTACTGACTTGAGAGGGAGATGCTTCAACTGTTATTGCATTTGGTGAAAAAAAGAAGTCCAGTATTCATCTCTGGGGTATCATTTTATTCAGAATAAGTCTGCTTCTAGAGTTTAATTATTTAAATTAATAGCATTTTCACTTTCATACCAGAGACCATTACAAATGGACTTCAGGGAAAAACTCACTTTACATGTGATTTTTAAATTTTTTGGGATCCAAATTGGTTAATTTGGCTTTACGATGGCAGTAATTTTACAAAGACATTCTTGGGAATTGTTGCACTTCATAAAATCAGAGGTATACTGTATATCTTGTTTTACACCACGCAAATAAAACGTGGACTGCAAAAGAAAAATAGAATGATTATATGTAATGATCACAAGTAAAATTGCAGATTCACCAACGAATTCTCAACTGCGCCACTTACTGCCATGATGATGCACGAACCACTGACTGCACAGGAAATACAGCAGCCAAGCAGGCATCACTGAGCCAGTAGCATCGTGGGACATTCAAATTCATAGTGTTTCAGTTCAATAAAACCAGTATCACAAAGTCAACAATTCTGAAGCAACACTTTTCTCATACACATCACACAGAACAGGTTCATTATACACAACTAAAAAACTTGAAAGACAACAAATCAGATTCACTTGAAAGTTGTATGTTCATTACAAGGAAACTCATCCAAAATGTTGAGCTACAATCTTATCTTTTACAGAATAAGAAATGTTTGTAGATTTGTTGCTTTGATCTGTGGAAGCAAGTTTTATTTATGTGATCAAGAAAATGTTCTAAGCAGATATGCATCAAAGCTCTCCCCACAAGAGGACAACAGTACCATCCAAAATCTGGCCATAGCCTGAAAGTTTAAGAACTCTTAGATCACCTTGGGTTCATACTACATTTTGAACGGGTCACTAACTATTTTAGGAGATCAACAGCAACAAAGTCTCTCAAAATGTTCACAAATGTTAGTACAGTAGATTGGGTAAGTGAACAAAATACTGACAGATGCACACATGACTGGGAGATGATACATGCAAGACTGGCACACAGTCTGACGCAAAATTACACACACATGGTGGTCAAATGAATGCACGCACAACAGTGGAACGACTGGTGGGCAGACGGATGCACACGTAACAGTAGAACGAATAGTGGGCGGACAGATGCATGCATGACAGTAGAGCAACTGGTCGGTGGATGGACGCATGACTATAATGGATGTACGACTGGGACGGACAGATGCACGCACGGCGGACAGACAGATACAAGTACAGCGAACGAACAGGCGCACACATGGCTGATGAACAGACACATGCATAATGGATGGACACATGCATGAATAGATAAACAAAAGAATGAATAAAATTTGTTTTCATTATTAAATATCCACAAATACTACAGTAAATTGACACAAGCCTTAAATGTAGGAGATTACCTTCAGGATCCGTTGACTCCTCATATATAGCTTTAAGGTACCCAGAGAATAACAACTGTACACCTTCCTCCACAAGACAGCTGTCCAGAGGACACATGTGGCCTTCTTTGTCATAAACACTGCAACATGTCACAGTAGAAAATAATACATATGGCTAAACAACTACCACCAAAATGTACAGAAAACGTGTTCTAAATATACGTTGAAAATTAGAAAATTTATAGACACTGCAGAAGTTTTCAGAAAATAATTATTCGTAAGTTACTGGGATGAAGAAAATGGTAAACGACCGTTATATACCATTTCATTCAACTGTTATACACAACGCCACAAGTTTTTCAAGTATAGATTCACACACAGATCATATCAGTATACTAAATTCATGCTTGCAAACTTTCATTTAATTATTGGCAACGTGTCTTTTACGTAACTTGACCAATCAGAATTAAATCACTCCAACACTGAACGTTGATGTTTTGCAAGCAAAAGCTTAATTTTACAAATACACTTTAAATATGATGTTAAGGACATGAGCTGTCTGGAGGTATCTAGTGTATTAGAGACCTGGAAGTATGGGAGAGCTAAGTGAAACCTAGGTACACACACTGAATGTCTGGTTGCCTGTCAAGCCCAAGGCATTGAACTGGTGTAGCCTTTCTCTAGTTGACTTGCCTCTATATGACTCTCAAACCCTAAAATTTATGGTAGAAAGACAAATGTGTGCTACATATCCCCTATGCTAAGTTAAATAGCCTGTACCAGAAGTTTCACGTTGTGACAATTTGATGACTTGTCTCGCTGGCTGTGTGGTGCACTGATCCTCCTCGGTCTCCCCTCCCTGCCCCCTCCCTCTGGCGGAGACAAAGCTTAGGTGCCATACTGCTCAGCAGGTCACTCCTGCCTGAACTACCTTCCCCGTTGTGTCCCCGCCTACTACCTTCGCCACAGATATGGAGGATTGTTTGACGCTTTCACATCTTGGGTCTTCCATCAGGGCATTCGACCATGGGTCTGCTAGTTGATTGTATCCTGTGCTGGTACATTGTTAGCTATTTGGACTGTCTTGCTGTATTTTGATTTGCATGCATTCCTGGTAAGTCACTACAGTTGTGATGGATTACTTAGTTGATTAGAGAATTGTTTCAGGGTTAGGCGTTCATTTTGAGGCCTTGTTATATTCTATATTTTGGTTTGCCAGTAGAAATTTTGTTTGTCTATGTGGCAACTTTTGGTTGATTGTTTGCGCTTGTTTTAGTTGAAACAATTTTTAGTACAGATTGCTGTTAGCGGAAATAGAAGGTTGGTTCACGACTCTATTGGCACTAGACTGGGGCAGTGTTAAGTATTTTTTAATGGTACCAGTAATTATGTTCAGTTGGATTAAACCAGAACGCAAAGTGAAGTTATATGCTTTAAATGTTTCTATTGGCAAGTGGGCGTATTTGGTGTTTATTTAGGATCCTATGTGATGGTTTTTAATGTTCTTTTATAGGGTAACGGCTTTAATTGGACAATTATTTTGTTGTCCGTGGTTCCCTCTTTTTATCTGATGTTAGTTGCTTGGGGATCTCTCATTTCCCCCGCCCTTTCATTCCGGCGCTGTTCATACTCACCTCAATCACCCTCATCTGCTCTCAAACCTCGCTGTTAAGAGCCAACCGAATCTCTTCACTCACACTATTTGTGGGACAGGACAGCCGGCACCCAAGATATAAAACTACTTTCCTTTACATAGCTGCACATTAAAATGCATGCTGTTTGGAAAGGCATTCTATTCAAAGTCTGATTTAGACAGTGGATACCTTAATCGCAAACCACCAGCACAGTCTAAGTGATCCACAATATATTCAGAATACAGGGCTCAAACTCAGAATTCACAATTCTAAAACACATCAGCAGTTAAAAGCATAACATTTCACAGTGAAATATACAGACAGGGCAATACTGCAGGGTCGATAGAAATACTTTCTGATGCATGATGCATTTCAGCGCATTGGGCATGCATGCTTTACTTGGCAACTTCACATAACATCGAGCACCAGCGTTCATATGGGCAATTTATACTCTCAACAGTACAATTAATCACATGCCTACATGGTCGCAACACTGCACGACACAAGCAATTACAGACATGTGGTTGGATAAGTTGTACTGTTAACTCAAAAGCCGTCATGCGGTCGCCCTAACCACAGCGCGGGATTTTATTGTTCAGTGAGCCATCAACATCTTTCCCAAAGATACGTAAGCGAGTTCCACAGATTGCTGCAGGAGTGCAGCATGCATTCCCCTGGATCTTCACAGCCTCCAGTGCCTCGTGCCGAGGCGATATATGTCAACACCTCAAGAACAGGAGATAAAAGGGTAGCGCTGCCAACAAGCACAAATAAATATTCAGTATACCAAAACGAAAACTGACAGCTTTCATTTCGGTAAGAAATGTGGTTACCGAAAGTCGTAACAAAATAAAAATTCTCGATTTAGATGATTTTTTGGGTATTAAATGAATATTCATTTAGTGCACCAGTAAAGAAAATTTTTGCCTGTAAATATTCTTGTTTGTTTTCATTATTTCATAACTGAAATAACTACATAAAGCAAACATTTAAATGTAGGAAAAACCTCCTGAGGTAACTTGCTATGATATGGCTGAGCTCTAATGATATTATTCTCATTTTCTTTTCAGTTTGACGAAAGTTCACAACATATATATTTTTTTTTTTTCCTGAGGGAAAAAAGTCACATTCCCACAACCCTATAAATTACCCATGTGGAGAGAGGCTAGCCACACCTGTACCCCTCTGGAAGCCTACAATTTGAAAAAGTTTGCATAAATAGGAGCCATCCCTGGCTTGGGGAAGTTTCTGTCCCTCCAGTCTAAACAAGGCCGAGGGCCACAGTAGGGGTAAGTGGTCGCTCCCCTCTCTTCCAGTTTGCAAAGGCTGAAGAACTACGTTACAGATGTGATGACCACTGGGCCAATGGTAAGTGGTAGCTAATCCTCTCTTCCAGTCTGAAGAATGGTCTAAAGGCTAAGACTGACCATTGGACCACACTTAGTGTGCGTGTATTGGAAGACATCACAGAAGTCTACCATCGTAGGTGACCTCGCAGATTCTTCTGCCGTCAGTCAACTCTACCTTCCAGAAGCTCCAGAAGATGTCATAAACTCCTACCACCTTTCCAATTGGTAGCAGATCGCAACAATGTCAAATGCAACACAGGCTCCTTTAGAACATTCCCAGTTAGGTCAGGCCTAACTATATTAAAAGCTGATTTGCTAATTTATCACTCTAAGACAATTAGTTTTGCCCAGGATACCTTCACCAGGATAAAAATAGAAGCCAGCTTCCTATTATTTTTCTCTTACCACGTAATTATTGTACTTTAGGAGCTGATGTGGACTCAATCTGCATTTCCCTAAGTACGTCATCATAGCGCGTATTTTGAATCCATTTGGAGAGTATTATTTATTTTGCCATAGTTTGAACCCAACACTCTTTGATAATTATGATCTTTGACGCAATTTTTATCGCAAGGGACGAGCCAGTAAAGCGCATATAAACCTCTAAGGTAAATACAACACCTCCTTTTAGAAAGGCAAACTGAGGCCTGCCACTGCGTAGTTTATCGGCTGCGCCTCACACCACTAGGTACTCTAATCCACATAGAAGTTGACAAGACCACGTGTTCTACTTCATTTTTGTTTCCTGGGGAAAAGAAGTCACATTTGCACAACCCTAGTTTATACACTACAAAAAATAATATTGGCTCTACTACCAACACACTCCACACACCCAGAGAATGAATGGCCATAGAGCAGACACCAAGCAAGCCATAGCTGGAGCAAATGTAAATTAGCAGGAGAAGCCAGTTACAGCACATGCAGCATCTCACAACCAGAGTAGTGAGGGTTCTACCTGCTGATAACAACAGTGCAGAACTTTTGACGCTGGGAACTGGCTCACTTATAAATCACCAAATCCAGACAGACACCTGACTTAAACATAAGATAACCACTTTACCATAATTCTGTGAGTTTCACCAATTGACAAACCACCGCTCAACAGACTGCAATGCGTCCATGATAGGACAAAGAAGTTTTATGTAACTAAGACAAATATTTCAACAGGAATACAGATAAAAATTCAAAATTAAACACATTACAGATGAAACATGTATTGTGTGGTAGAAAAATTCACTCGTGGATTATGGGTGTGTGTTCAAGAATCAAGAATACAATGAAAAACAGAATGGGAATGGTTCATTTTCCTGAAGTGTAATTTTCTGCATCCACACCTTCACTGTTATCGTAGAGGTGGTCCACCTCAGCTGTCAAAACGTAATCACAGTCAATATCTGGTAGTTACCTTGATGCATGATGCCTTCCTGCGCAGTTGGCATGCACTCTCTACTTGCGACTTCGCCCCATCATTGAGCACCCTACTCTCATTTCGGCAAGTCCACAAAGCATTATTATATTAAATCACGTGCCTACAGGATCTACAAGTATCACGACAACTGAGATTACAGACACATGGTTAATAAAAATATTATAACTAGGGATTTCAAAATATCCATTTTCCTCTATTCTGATTCTTGATTCCAACTGCAAAACCTTTCACTTGATTCCAGCTCAATTCCAATACCAGAAATTAGGATATAGTAATTATCAAACATGTGCCTACAGTCAATGTATCCTTTAGAAATTTTGTTTTATAGGTCAAACTAGACGACACAAATATGAAGTCAATTACAGAAAAGACTTTCTGGTCTGCTAAGAGAAGTTAATTTCCTATATTTATGTAACATTCAGACTTATCTAATTAGGACTAACAAGTTCATATCAGTATTTTTGATAAATATATGATTTATATGAAATGAATATAGAGAAAGTATTATACAAAAAAGTTAAATAAAAGTTCTCAACTTCTCAATGCAATATTTTAGGTCAACTTATGAAGCTAACCAATATGTACACAAATATTGATGCTATTCAGTAACGAAACTGAAATACAAGTAACCTTTCAATTAGCACTGCTAAATGAAAATGCTTCTACCAGACATTTTAAGTTGCAGGGACACTGGATGACTTGCTGCTACATGCGTCTTTGCCCAAAAGATCTTCTGAAACATCATTATTGGCAATTTTCTTGTATTCATCAAGTTCACTTAAGAGTTTTCTCATGTTTCTAGTTGTGCGTCTAACCCCACTTCGGGACATTTTTGCAGAGCACAAACTGCAAAATGTGTAATTTGCGTCATTTTCATCAGCTGAAAAATAATTCCACACTGCTAGACATTTTCTTCACGTCTAAGTAAATAAATCCTCAGTACATTGAAAACTTTAACACTACTTACTTTTAGAAAGAAAAAAAAAATTTTGGTAAAGGTAAGCACGAAAAAAAAATTGCTTTAAATCTTGACTACCTCAGAAACGAAAATGTCACAAACAGGAAATATGTATGGTACGAAAAATGTACCTGTTCTTTATGTAATATACCGTTAAATAATAGGTAAACAAAATAAAAAAAACCAAAAAATAATAGGGCCTATCAGGATTATTATGCTACCACTAGTAATAACTATTGTGCAACAGACTAAAAGCCAATGCATGTTCCGTGTCAGTGACCCGCTGGAACATTGTTCTAGTTAACGCCACAGCCACATAACAATGCTAGTGCTGTTTTGTTAGAGTGAGAAAGAAAACTTATTTCAGCTTTTGGACTGGTTGTGTTTTGGAGCAAAATGTTGTTATGTCTGGGTGTGCTTATTGTGTTGGGAACAGTAAGAAACAGATTCCCAGTTTATTGAGAAATGTTTATTTCGCAAATGGGTGAAAAGAGTGGCGGATGAGAATCTGGTTGGATTGGACAGTCTAGAAAGTTACAATAATTATTTTGTTTGAGATAACACTCGTCCAACGATTGCAATTCTTTACTGATATTACATCTGAAAAGCAAGTGCAGTGTAAATTAAAGTTTATGTACAATTCAATATTTCATGTATGATATCTTTCTTAAGTGCACGTGTATGTATAGGCTATTGAAGGTAAAAGAGCACTTTTGGAAGCCCTCTCATTTGGAACAATTGTCAAAAAAATACATTTTATTTTAGCCTGAGATGTTAACTTCCGAATGCTGTATAATATACACACTTTGTTTATTGCTTATATGGCAATATTTATTTTAAAATGTGGTAAATGAATACAAAATGACAATGAAAAAAGTAACTAGCTTAGGGCCTCGCAAAAAGTGCTAATTTTACTGTGAACAGCTTTATATTACTACAGCTCAATTTTAGGTTCAGATTCTTGTGTTAATTTTACCCTACCCTACTATGTCAGTCACGATGCTGATATATAATCCTGATTGGTCTTGCAAAGAAAAGACCTAGATCACATACAACATGTATATCATACCTTCTGTTCCACCTGTGATATTGCTATAAGTCTAATTAGTTTTTTATTAAATAAACAGGTTTTACTGCACGATTCTTAAAATATTAATACAGTGGCCAGGATGTTTTACCAAAACTATGTTCGACACACTTAACCTAGACCTGCTGATGGTTCACTACAAACACATCGGGAGAGTGTAGAACATTTGAATGACCTTACCTGATGATGATATACTAGAGGCAATAGTATACTGGGTTATGAAAATCACGGAATGCAGAACGTAATGTTACAAAAAATAATGTAAAAAAATTGGACACCAATGAAAGTAGTTAAATTGTCAAAAAGAGAGTGTGATTTGAGTATCCAATAGGTGACTGCTCATATCAGGTGTATGTAGTAGATATCTTGAGTGTTAGCCTAATGCATAAATTGAAGGTTCAATAGCAAATCGTAGTGATGGTAGCCAACATTTCATTAAGCCTAACAGGAATTCATTTGTAAATGAGTTTGGTTTCTGCATGGCAGCCTTTGCTGATGGACATCTTGTTATAACTGTCTAGGTATAGTCTATTCACGGTTAAGTGACCACTTTAGGAAACCTTCTCATTTTGAATAAGTCAATAAATCTACTTTATTTTAGTGTTAGACATTAACTTCGTAGTGTAGTGGAATATATACATTGTGTTTATTTCTTAGATGGCAATATTTATTTAAAAAGACTGTTAAAGGAAAATAAATGGCTAAACAGAAAAGGTAACTAGAGCTTCAAAAGTGCTCACTTTACCGTGAACAGCCTATACATGTAGATATAAGCTGTTATGGTCATTTGAGCAGCAAATGTAACTTCAACCTCTGAAACCTGCCACTGCCGCTACCCACACAATATTTCAACGGGCTCACTGACTAGCTTGCGTTCAATAAAGTTTGTAACATCTGAGAATATCCTACGTACTTTCATGTCTTAATGTTGAATTTATAAAGCGAAGTACATATTTTGTGAATACTAAATTCATTTATTTTGCTTCTTGTTTGTAAATGCATTTTTAAGTGCAAGAAATAGTATTACATTTTTTACATTTGTAAAATGTATAAATTTCTAATAATTCCAGTTTCACTTGACTAACATATGGTGAAGGAATACACAATGTGAAGAAAGTAGATCTTAGCAGGTCGTTTAAATGTGCCGAGTTTACTGTGAACAACACATAGCGTTGTATTGTTAGGTTCAGTGCTAAGATTATTAGCAAATTGGCAGGGAAATGTGCAACTTTATACATATATAAAATAAGTTCACAGCCACAGTTCTGACCAATGTGGTTGTTACATTTATTTAAACAAAAATAGTTGATTAGGCATATAACAATATCACAGGTGGAACAGAAGAGAAGATCTAAGTGTTGTGTGCAATCAGAGTCTTTCCTTTACAAGACCATTCGGGCTACAGAGAGAAAGAGAAAGAGAAAGAGAGAGAGAGAGAGAGAGAGAGAGAGAGAGAGAGAGAGAGAGAGAGAGAGAGAGAGAGAAGGGGGGGGCAGAGGTGTGTGTGTGTGCACGTGTGTGTCTGTATATATATATATATATATATATATATATATATATACACACACGCGCGCGCGCGTTAATTATATATTTCATAAAAGATATCTTGGAAATAACAATCAAAGCGTACATAAAATTTACAATGCACTTTTCAAGGATATTGTAGTGTTGGCAAAGAAAGCCTGTTACGCCTCTTCGTTCCAAGACTTCTGCAATCGTTGGAAAAGTGGTTATCACATACAAAATAATTATTGTACATTTCTAAGATTGTCTAAGCCAACAAGTTTCTCATCTGCCACACCTTCACCCATTCGCTAAATAAAACATTACTCATAAATCTGTGTTTTACTGTTCCAGTCACATGAACATACCCAAGAACGCAGTATTTCCAATTAGGCATCATGATTGAATAAAAATTTACCTGAAAATACGAAACACACCAAACCAAAACTATAATATGTCTTCCATTAAGTACATTATGCCCCATTGAGTTAATTCTCCAAGGCATATATTACAACATGTATTTTGAAATAATATAGATGATTCATTCCTGCAATTGAAAATAAATTAAACATGTGTAAATATATTTTTTAATTACAAGCACTATACCATTAAAATACATTCATCACACATTTAAGTAGTGTGTTTAACATGTACACACACAGATTTTGCGCTGCATACAGAATTTACAAAAATTTAAATTTCATCATAGATTTGAGCGGAAGTTGGCAGTATGAATTCAAACTTCCCGCCTCTGCGAATGTAGTTCACGCCACTGCCACCGAGCACTAGTAACACGGGTTCAGATGGCCTGCTGGGAGTTAACCTTCTATAACTAATCTCTTTTCTGTGACCTGTAACTCTAGGAGCTTGCTGCTAACAAGGGTTCTTATCTACAAACCACATCTGGGTGCACACCGACTGACTTCCATTCCTGGGAGCGGCTTATGAACTAACGCTGGTCACAACACTTACACGCAACAAAGTGCTATTATCTCCAACAGTATCCGCATGTGCGGCGGTGGTCTTTCATCTGTGACTGCCAGTTTGTTTTAGTGTTTTGTCTAGGTGGACATTTACAGGTTTAGATATTGTGCGTTAGATTTCCATTTGCATTTGTAGCATTCTTGCAACAGTATAAAACGTAGAACTGAATCACGTCAGAATGTGCGCAAAAAAGAAAACGAGTGCAATTTTCCCAATAAAGCTGTGCCACACAGCACATAGAGTGACGTCAGAGAAGCGGGGCAGCCAAATACTGACAATAGCCATCACGATAAAAATGACTCGTTCAACTGCGAGTTTAGATTATCCAACTATCTCTTCCCCTGCATTATTGCAGATAATCGAGGTTCTATTGTATTATCTTAATTCTTTCATAGTCGAACCATCATTAAATGCAATTTTTAGTGACGAAAGTTGGGAATGAATAATTTTTCTGACGGATAATTTAAAAAATATTCAAAAATTGATATTAGTGGGCATTTTGAGCTTTAATAAATAGGCATTTTGCTGGAGCCGGGAAAAGTATACCTTAATTCCAGTCAACACATGCGAGTTCGGTACAGATTCAGCCTATTTGGAAAATCAAAGACCTGTTACTGTGCAACATAACCTAAAAAATACATGTGAAGGTGGACGAGTATTTATAACAACCATTCGATTCTTGATTCTTCGATACCTGTAATAATCTGGGGTATCGAGGAGTAAACTTTTCACATCCCTAATAATAACTAATTAAAGCAGTCACATGGTCGTCCTAACCCCAACATTGGAATTTTGAATCTCAAAGAGCCACTGACACCCTTAGAAGAGATAGGCTAGTTCAAGGGTTTGCTGTAGAAGCACAGCACCCATTCTACAAGATCGCAGCAGCCTCCAATTCCTCATGCCGAGGCAATAAGATATATCAACGCCTTCACTCAAGGAGATAAGAAAAGGGTAGCGCAGCGCCGAAGGTTGAACAAACAACTCCTGTGATGTAAGGCTAGTCATCCCCACATCCCTCTGGAAGCTTACTAATGAAGAATTTTAGTATAAATAGGAGGCGCCATGCCAGGCACGAGAGCAATAGTCGCTCTCCTCCAGTCTGCATTAGGGCGAGGGGCCAACCACCGTATTCCAGTCTGAATAAGGTCGAAGAACTGTCTCAAGGGTGCGATGGTCACTAGACCAACTGTGGTAAGTGGCAGCCAAACCGACCTCACAGTCTGGATAAGGCAGAGGACAATCTATGTGGTTAAAGTGCTCAATATTAGGTCACGTGCTAAAGTGCATGTTTCAACTGGAGAAGATGCCTGCCGTTGGTGAACCCCGAAGACGCCTCCACCACTGTGCCGCTTCATACAGAAGACGTCTCTTTCCTTCACCCTCCCTTATCATCCTTTACTTTCACGTTAAATTCCGCTTGGGAACAGGATGCGACATATTAGTTAAATTCCGCTTGGGAACAGGATGCGACATATTAGTTAAATTCCGCTTGGGAACAGGATGCGACATATTAGTTAAATTCCGCTTGGGAACAGGATGTGACATATTAGTTAAATTCCGCTTGGGAACAGGATGCGACATATTAGTTAAATTCCGCTTGGGAACAGGATGTGACATATTAGTTAAATTCCGCTTGGGAACAGGATGCGACATATTAGTTAAATTCCGCTTGGGAACAGGATGCGACATATTAGTTAAATTCCGCTTGGGAACAGGATGTGATGTATTAGTAAAATCTCAGGCTACTTCAGAGCACTCGCAAATAAATTATGGTTGATTTAATTGCATATCACAATATGGCATTTTAATTAATTAATGTTACTCAGGTTACATTCACCTGACTTCTCATATAGGACTAACCTTCCTTTAGTAATTTATGAGTATTTTGTACATTAGGAGCGAGTACAGACTCACCCAGCATTATTCTTAAAACATTTAATAAAAACATTATTATTTTTACCATTAATTTTGAAAGTAACTTATTTTACTACATGTGTTTTCCCTGTTGCCATTTAAAGAAAGATAATTTAATTGACATAGAGCACGATTTGTTCATAATAAATGTACTACTGATAATCCTACCTGTAATAAACCAAAGGTGTGATAAGTAACACATGCCACAAAGGCCATATACACATACCAACAGAACGGCAAACCAAGGCCTGCCTTTAAGGTAGTTCATCGCGAGCGCCTCATAGTAGGTGTACAAATTCACACCTTGGTTAGTCAGATTAGATGTTCTACTTCCCCTTCCCAGTCTGAAAAGGCCGGAGGGAAAATGGAACGTCCTGCAACGACTCAATCTCAGGTGGGTGCTTCACGCAAGTCTCAGTCAGTCCCAGTCTGAACAAGCCTGAACAGTGGATACTGAGACAGACTGCACTGATTCTTGGCTCGACATGTTAGGATCACCTTATTTCTTTCTCCTCCGGGTATTTCTTTAATAGCTCAAGGCCAGCCAATGTAGTTGTTGGAATATGAGTCTCATTGTAAACAGTTGCAGATGTTCCAATCTTTAAAAAACTACGGAGACTTTCAATGTACTGTATGTCTTTTTTTTTTCAAGACAGAAATGAGAGTTAATACTTTGTTGTCCATTCATAAATTTTGTTATTGAAACATAAATGTTTACAATATTTATTCTTCAATAAAATAATGCTTTAAATAATAACGACAATGCTGTAACTTTTCTTAACAGATTGCTCTATTAAAAATCTATACTCACCACTTAAAATTCTGAAGTTTGTTTGTGCTACTTTTACAGTCGCAATGCTCTCTTATAGCCAGACGTTACCTTGAAGCAATTCATATTTTTACTAGGGACTCCCCTTACAGAGATTCTACTGCATGTAGGTATACATGCAAGACTGTATTTTTCAGATAGGGTTGACATTAATTTACATATAAAAGTTTTTTACATGTATGATTAACTTTATTTTAAAATTTTACATTAAACATAACTGTGGCAGCTTCTGATAAATGTTACCTGGCAATTACACTGGAAAGCATTATCATTTATTTGAGTAAATAAACTAGACTACATGGATGATTTTGGTAACATCTGTAGCAATGAGTGTCTTTTAGACATGGAAATGGTATAGCAGAAAATAAACTTGTATTTCTGATTTGCCAATAACGTTTTCTTTACATAAACTATTTCCTTACATTAATGACAGAATAACTTGTTTAACATCCATGACCATTGATCTCATATTTACTGCTAACCAGGATTTATTATTTTATAGTGTGTCTTTTGTAAGGAAACAATTTTATTCCTCCAGACCAAAATGGAAATAAGATAAGTCACTTTACTTTCAGATGACATGTTTGTGAGAATACAGAGAGGAATGCAATATAATGAGAACATACAAAGAGTGTGTGAGAGAGAGAGAGAGAGAGAGAGAGAGAGAGAGAGAGAGAGAGAGAGAGAGAGTGAGTGTGCATGCGTGTGTGTGTGCGTGCGTGTATGAAGGTACATATGCTTTGTTGGTCATTTATTTGCTAATTCAAGCTACATCAACAGAGACCTGCAAAATTAACATTATTTGCTCATTATTTGCCATCATGTTAAGACGTCACGGTCCTGTATATGCTTGAACCAGCATTATTTGTTAATCGACTGCTGCGTATATGTGAAGCCACTCCCTTACGACAGGACTACACATGATTCATGAACAGTCAAGAAGTGTTTGATTGGAGCACACTTACCTACGACATGTCAAACTATGGACAAATAGCAAACACAGCTGAAGGATAAAAGTGCTTAAAGTATAACAAGTCACTAAATAATAAAATGAAACTTGTAGGTGTTTATACATCAACAACAACCCACACAGTAAAGAAAGCTGCAGCCTGGTGGCCAAACTTACCACTCTCTTTATATTAGTTTGATGGCCTTGATGACATGATATCGCGATGTCATGTCACAATGTATACATGCACACAAACCACACATGCATGTGCACACAGAGCTACCATCCCTACTTCTTATACACACTGTACCCATATCTTTCAATTGTGCTGCAAACCCATATTTCACTCTCTCCCCCCTTCACCCAGTCTCCGTCTTCACCGTCCTTTCCTATTCTTCTTCAGCGGAAAGGAAGATAACGGAGCAGATACACACTATGATAGTGAGTTCTTTGTTTAGACAGCATAATCAAACACATAAACTATAAAATCACATATTTTAAAAGTCTTACACAATCAATACCTCCTGTTGGCACTATCGTAGATGTTGTACATGGTGCTTAACAAAGAGATCTTGACTGCCAGTGAGGTGAGATGGAGCAGTAGTGGAATGCAAGGGTGGGGGAAACAGGAGCACTTGAGAAAACCCAGCCGGCCACTCACATGCGAAAATCCGGATATCCCTGCCAGGAATCAAACCCAGTTCACCTTTCTTATTGAAAAACTGTGTCTCAAATGCAACTATGTGCTCAGTGATGTTAACAACTAGCGGGGGCAGAGCAAATATTGCCAGTACCTAAATTTAACCAAAAATGATGCTAGAATGAGACTAACAAATTGTTACAATGTATACCTGATGCTTTTTACATCACCATTTCTGGTTTATAGACTTTAGCTTTTATGCACCATGTAATTTCTGTTTTGATTGCACCACAACCAAATTTATAAGATAAGCACAAATGTCTCGAGGTATGTGAAGGTTTGTTCCTCCCTCCAGGTAATAGCTAAAAGTATGCCATGCCACCTTCTAAGTTGGAGGCTTTTACCACTGCACGTGGGAAATGACATCTCACCTGTAGTGAGTAATTTTGTTCTGTGGACGGACATCTTCTTCGTCAATATCCTCCTCCTCCCCAGTGAAGAGAGACAGTCGAGAGTCTATGAGTGCGAGGGACTCCTCCATGGCCCTCGGCGGGTGCTCGTGGTACAAACGTAGTTGGGGTCCATCTAGCAGCTGGTGGCACACATTGCACCGTTCGTGCTGCAGCAATCTGTCCTTCTTCCTGGCAGGGCTACCACTACCACACTGCTTTCGCTTCACTCCCCACTTGCCTGGCACCTCCGCATCGAGACGGTCCACAATAACTACCGGCACCTTCTTCAAGCCGTCAACGCTTACTTCTGCAAATTCAGAAAATCACATTACATACACAGAACAGAATTTATCAACAGTTATACTGTTGCTTAAGGAGAAACTTAAACTTCCCCCGCCACATTATATTCTTGGTTTTTTTCTAGCTTGTTTATATTTATAAAGAGAATTCTGAAAGTACTCTTTACACCCATTTAGCTACTGACCTTACATAGCGTACAGGCGTAATGACTGCACTACAAAAACATAATTTTGTTACAATATTAATTGTGCCAAATTTGTCAGGTACCACCACCGCCTCAGTGACATTTCAATTAACAAACAAATTTACATATCTAGGCAAAGTTCCTGTTCTTACACATTAGTCTTAAGGATCAGTTCACATATTGTCTACAAGACAGTGCCTTCCTCCAATGCTATTAAAATTTAAAACCACTCAACTCCAAGCACTATGGTTTACAAAACAATACTGAAAATATCACCTGTATTTTACTTAGCTTGTATTTTTTCCTAAACAATGATATATAGTATGTGCCAGTGTACACGTGTGTGTGTGTGTGTGTGTGCATGCATGCGTGTGTGTGTGTGTAAATACATACCCATACAAATATTTATAATATTGTTGGCCAAGTATGAAAACTTTGTATGTATCTCAATTTTTCCCCAAAATATTGTGATAAATTTTTGTATTTTTGAAAGTACCATACACTTGGTGAGATTAATGCATGATGTGATAATATTATCATGTACAGACCTTTGAGATATTTTACTGTGGTATTTGTAGGAACAGATACATGTGACATGGATTATTTGATACAGATAGGTAGGTGTAGTATGAGCAAAACACTAGGTGACATTGAGCAAGTAAATGGTACAACATATGACTACCGTATGGCAAATATTTTAAGTGGTAATATAGTAGAGTTTGTTATACACATAACAGGTAAAACAGTACAATACAAAATAGGTCAATCTGATATGCCATTCAAATGGTAGTCAAATTGTGTATGGTTGGTTCTACTACAGTGGAACTCAAAAGTGTACTGCAAGTTGAATAGTAGTCCAGCTTATTTAAAATCATTTAGATTGAACGTAAACTTTTGGAAGAATTTTTTTATTTTCTTTTCCTTTCCAAAAAATGTTTAATTCTTTAATTATTCACTGAATGGTCAATTTTATTGCAATTACCGACCAAAAGAAAACACGATATATATATATATATATATATATATATATATATATATATATATATTATATATATATATATATATATATATATATATATATATATATATATATATATATATATATATATATATATATATATTATATATATATATATATATATATATATATATATATATATCAAAACGTTACTATGAAAAATTATTACTATAACATTATTCACACTAACTCGCTGGTAGTTCACGAAAATCTACTGAGGGTCTTATGCTGTGGGGAAAGTATCGGCTTGGAAGGTTTACTTTTATAAAACTGAAAATCACAAACATGTGTAACTGTGTTAGATTTTGGCACAAGTCAAAGGGATTTCATGTGTTTCAGATGTAACACATTTTATTATAGTACAAACATTACATTTTGCCATAATTGTCTCTCTTCTCGTACATTAATACACGTGGTATGCAATTTCATGCAAAACTCAAGTACTTACTACTATTTTGTATTTTAAAAACCCACAAAGTTACTATAAATCATGAGCGGCACTTAAAGCTCATTAAGCATCTGCAATAGCCTTTTCAAAATATTTCACAATAAAAAAAAACTTCAAAGCCCTAATGGCCATAGTTACAAACGATGAACAAAAAAATAAAAGCAAATAAATCCCAAAAGCGAGAAAACAGAGAAATTCAAATCACGAAATAAAATATACACAAAACTCAAACATATAACCAAATAAATAAAATAAGGTGGCTTCCAAACTAAAATAAAAGAAAATAATGCTTGTTGAGGGCTAAAATCATTAAAATAAAATATTTCTAACACATCTGGACTTCACAAAATATTAAAATAATTTCCATTCAATGTGTGTATTTCAAACTCATGACTTATTGTACAGTGCAAAAACAGCATATGTCTCAAAAAGTATATTGAAATAAAAAAAAAAATTACAGGGAAAAAATATATATATATAGTAGTGCGACGTCCATATTGATACTTTTTATCGGCACATGTATATGGCCGTAGCCTACGCAATATCTCAAGGCCGGGACAGAGAGCATTCAAGATACGAGACTTTTTAGTTCAAGGAATCACTGCTAGAGTGCTCTCTTTTGTGCTATACACTACTATGTAAAGTATAGGTGTTACACATTAAAAATTCATAAAATAAATGTTAGTTAAATAATTGGATTAAAAATATAGATTTCAATAAAAAAAATTTTTTAACTACCCTGATATTTGTTAAGTACTTACAATAACAAACAATTTAAAGCTTTAAAACAAGTTAAAAGCACAAACTAATTAAAGTGTTAAAACAAGTTATAATAAGCCGTAATGACTTACCTAAAATAAGCAACTTGTACCGCTTTAAAGTTCTAATATTTTACAGCTTAATGGTTTTGTGCATATTCTTGATGGTTATCATTAAAGTCTGTTACTAATCGTGCTTCATTGTCCAAAATAGGTTTCAAAAATTTAGAAATTATTACATTACTGAGTTTTTCTTGATCACACTAGTAACACTTGAAATATTCTACAATAAACACATTCGGCTTCTTCACTACCTGTTTGTGCCCTAAACAGTTCAAGACAGTGTATGTAAATTCCAATCTTTTTCTGAGGAAAAACACAAATCATCTTGATGGGTAGTGCAGAGCTCCTGATCTTGAATTTTTATTAAGCACAGCAATGGACTGTCGCAATTAGGAGCTGAAATTTGGTCCAGGCAAAATGCACAACTAGTATTTCCTTCCGCAATCCTTACTAAATATCCAGCAATCATTGCTAGTGATGTGATCTCCAAAGTTACTGGAACCTCTGCAATGCACAAAAATAGTAAGTCTTAAAAACTCTGTACGATTCAATTTTAATTTTTGAGTTCTTGTGAACTTTCCCCCCATAATCTATTGACCGTTTGAGTTAGTTGGTAATGAGACTGTTTTATAATTATGTACTTGCATTTCACGACAATGAATTAATTTATGTATGACGGCATAGAAAACACCTGGATTCCTACTTCTTTCAGAGCAGAACCAGGGACATTGGAATTGTTCAAACCCTCATTGTTACAGTACGTTCGCGTTCATTTTCTCTCAGTTGGTGGGGAAATCTCACACCTACGTATTGGATTTGTCCTGGGTTTTGATTTAATTTGTTTATGTTGAGGATAGCCAGGACATAGTGATAGTACTACATTGGGCAGTAACCTAATGCTAAAATCAGTTTCTCTGAAGTGTAAACTACACACTCGTGAGCTGCAGTTTGGCAACGAGAGAGATCCAACTTTACTTTGATTAGCTAGTCTCCATTTCTCTTTTACTTCTAATTGCGATGGGAAAGTATGGATAGTGATTTTTTTTCGGATTTTGATGAATCAGAGGTGCAGTTGGTACACAACAGTAAATCACTTCAAATGGGG
Source organism: Dryococelus australis (assembly GCA_029891345.1). Classification (NCBI taxonomy): domain Eukaryota; kingdom Metazoa; phylum Arthropoda; class Insecta; order Phasmatodea; family Phasmatidae; genus Dryococelus; species Dryococelus australis. The sequence goes on along the minus strand of CM057000.1, from coordinate 153,961,634 downwards.
GGGGGGGGGGGGGGGGGGTATCACTTTTTCCTTGACAAAATTTTTAAACACATGTCATTGTTCTACAAGTGCCAAAAGTTTACCATTAATATGTTTTAAAAAAATACCTTGTTGATAATTTTCTCACTTATACCTTTCTGAATGATTTTTATATAATAGACAGTAAATGACGGCTCAAATACAGCGCACAAAGCCACACAATAAAAAAATTTGTTAACATGCAATACATAGAATAGAGTGGCATTTAAGAATGAACAGCAGACATCTAGTTCGCAACAGGTGAAACACGCTAGCACAGAAGAATTGCTATTGTTTTTTATCCGGCAATAAACAATTCCCACATTTCCTCTATGACTTAATCCAGAAGAAATTTAATGCTCCTTTTTCAAAATAAAATTTTTAAGCTTTCTTAGTTCGAAAATATACATGCCTGATGTGTTTTTATTAGTATTATATAAATATTTACCACTTTTTACCACTTGACAGGTGTATCGTACATACTAAGTTATATAAATCTTGAATTTGTTTCCATCATCTGTAATATTGTCTTGCATGATTTTTCTTTAATTTTAAACTTTATCATAAATTTGGTCAAAAACAATGAAAATGTAATTTACAAACATTTGAATGCATTATTTAGATTTTTTTACTCAGGAGTATCGAGTATCATAAGTATAGAGGGTATCGAGCTGAAAACTATCGAGTATCAAAAACATGGTATCCTCCCACCCCTATTAAAAACATTAACTTATTATTATTAACCTGTTGAACTGATTGCTTACGAGGTTTAACGAAAAACACATTGGGTTGTCAGTCTTAGCAGACAAACATGTGGTGTTCCCATAAAAAAATTTCAAAAGAACACAAAAACTGTCAATTGCATAAATGTATTTAAAAGAAACTGCATATTACTAGGGTCATGCAAATATTCTGTAAGATATTTGATTACAGAAAGTCGTAACGAAACAAAAATTCTCAATTGAGGAATTTTTGGGTGTTAAATGAATATTCATTTAGTGCACCAGCAAAGAAAATTTTTGCCTGTAAATAATCTTGTTTGTTTTCATTATTTTATAACTGAAATAACTACATAAAACTAAACTTTAAATGTAAGAAAACCCCACGTGGTAAATATTCCATATTTCCTACATTTTTTTGGTATGATTTTCAAACGAATTTGTTATAGTGAATGACCTGCTATAATGTTATAAAATTCGTTTAACTCTAACGATATTATCTTTCATTTTCATTTAAGTTTCACGAAAGTTCGTAGCATATCTTTCATTTTCATTTAAGTTTCACGAAAGTTCGTACCATATCTTTCATTTTCATTTAAGTTTCACGAAAGTTCGTAGCATATCTTTCATTTTCATTTTCATTTTGTGAGAAAAATGTCCTGTTAGCACAACCTTGCATAATACATACGTATATGCCAATGAAACAATAAGAAATTGTGTTTCAACAAAAGAGAACCTAACACTCAATCTTATCAAACAATTACAAATAATTTAAATCACTAGACGAGACAAATTTTCTAAAATACGAATATACGAATCTTGGCTACACCCAAATTCAGACTGAATGTTCACAAGAATCCATACTCAAAATGAAACCTAAAAGTGATCTATCAATGTTGATTCCACTAAGAATAAGTATACTTGTGACAATGACACACTCGACAACTCACCACACTTTATATCCTTACAATCAGTGGACACATCTTTTAGATTATTCCTCACAGTGACGTAATATTTCTGCAAGTTGGCAGGATCAATGCGCTCCAACTTCACTGCTAACTTTCGTTCACACAGTGGCAACATGTCAACTATGCTGGAAAAAATAATCACGAACATCAGCTTGTACAGAACACCAAATCACAATAACATCACAACTGTACAACCAAATTTATAACACAAACAGGTACTGAACCATTAATTGTGATAAATGCAAGAAACATGTTCGGTCCAACAACCAAACAATAACATAAGTACAACCCAATGTAGTGAGTGAAGAGATTTGGGTGACTCTACACAATGAGGTATTGATAGCCAATACAACCCAATGTAGTGAGTGAAGAGATTTGGGTGACTCTACACAATGAGGTATTGATAGCCAATACAACCCAATGTAGTGAGTGAAGAGGTTTGGGTGAGACTACACAATGAGGTATTGATAGCCAATACAACCCAATGTAGTGAGTGAAGAGATTTGGGTGACTCTACACAATGAGGTATTGATAGCCAATACAACCCAATGTAGTGAGTGAAGAGATTTGGGTGACTCTACACAATGAGGTATTGATAGCCAATACAACCCAATGTAGTGAGTGAAGAGATTTGGGTGACTCTACACAATGAGGTATTGATAGCCAATACAACCCAATGTAGTGAGTGAAGAGATTTGGGTGACTCTACACAATGAGGTATTGATAGCCAATACAACCCAATGTAGTGAGTGAAGAGATTTGGGTGACTCTACACAATGAGGTATTGATAGCCAATACAACCCAATGTAGTGAGTGAAGAGATTTGGGTGACTCTACACAATGAGGTATTGATAGCCAATACAACCCAATGTAGTGAGTGAAGAGATTTGGGTGACTCTACACAATGAGGTATTGATAGCCAATACAACCTAATGGAAGTCAGTAGGAACTTCAACTATACATGTGAAACATACGCGACAAGTACGTTAACGGTTACTCAATTTGTTTTTATTCCAAACTTTCTTTGGGGGCCACAGTCCAGCAATGGCTTCAGTGTTGCCTCCCACCAAGGTGAACCGGGTTTGATTACCAGCAGGATCACTCCTGGGTTTTCAAACCTTGGAATTATGCAGATGATGCTGCTGGTCAGAGTATTTTCTCTGAGATCTCCCGTTTCCTCCACCCCTTCATTCTGCCGTTGCTCCATACTCACCTCATTAGCTCTCAAGACTCTGATGTCAAGAGCCACCCAAATCACTCCACTACACTCCAAAACGTTTTCTCAAAGGCATCTCCTTGTCATTCACGGTTGTTCCAGTCATGTATTGGGTGTTGATATTAGGCTATGTCGTGAGAGCGGATTGTGATGTTGGCAAAAGGAACAAGTGATAAATCAACAATAGAATGTATGTTCCGTTGCTGGGTAGCCATTATCATGATGTGTGTTGATGGTGTATACATACTGCAATTTTCTGGATTTAGATAGCATGTTACATCACTGCTTGGTTCATGGGATCAAGCACAAAACTGTGGCAGGCATTCCTCATTATGGATAAACTGACTCTGTGAGAAGCAGTGGATACCACCATGGCCGCGGAAGCGACGGGAAGGAACGTGGCGGACTTGTGAGGCAGTACCCTGGGGAAGGGGAACGTGCACAAATAACTGAGTCATGGAAAACGTGAATGGGCACGCTCAGTAAAGCCAAACAACATATCAGCGGAAAGGCGAAGGAAGCAGTACAGGAAACCAAAGAAAATCAATTGTGTTGACTGGACACCGGTAGATGAATTCCAGCACATACACATAGTGTGCCATTTTTTTTTAAATAGCGGCTGTATTGAGCAAGCATGCATAACAAAAAAACAAATGTTGAATTTATTGAAGTTTATACAGTTTACAAACTTTATACAGCACAGATACGAAAGTTTGCAGTACAAACCCGGCAGATTACGAGAACAGCTTCGCAGAGTTAATTAATAATTAAGCCACATGCCAGTCACAGCAACCGTGATCCCACATGTAGGATGGGCAACTATCTACTACCAGCTCCAATTGCGAAGTGGGAGTGGGTGCACACAGCTAATAGTTCTACAGCACTCCACCCCCACCCCTCACATTGTACCAGTGCAGCACTACTCTTATCACACATCGCAGCTACCTAAAAAGGCATCACGCAGTACAAATATTCCCTACGGACACTGGTGCAAACCCATCACAACCACTTTCCCACACGAGTTAAACTGCAAAGAAATAAACACTGTAATTCCAGAAGTTACTCTAAAACAAAGAACCCATGACAAATATACATACTGACACTGAGAAAACATCTGAAATACTGAAAAAATACTTAAATTCCACTACGTACAAACAAAAATTAAGTAACTAAACGTTCCTATCGTATGAGTATTAACTGTACCATTACAACCTTTGAGGAAGGAGAATACGTGGTATTGTGCATACGGCCCAGTGAATATGTGGCCACGCTACTTAAGGGATGGAAGTAAGCTACACTAGTGGTGCAAACCATGAGGGCCTAATATGCTGCGATGTACTTGGTTTGCGCTACTTGGATTTAAATTGGTTGGGCTGAATATGGTTCAGGATGATATGGCATACTGGCTTTAGTGAGTTACCTGCAGTGTTCGTAGTATATGAGCTGTGAAAAGATATAGGGCCACTAAACACCATCATAATTCCACAAAACCATAATCCAGTGTTTAAGCAAAGCATTGTGATAAGAGACATGGTGGCCCCCAGTAAACACATATTTTAGCACAGTAAGAACTGGCTGTATTCTTCATAATGACCAACAGGAAACATGGTCCTATCTGAGCATGCTGAACTAGTGGAGGCAGCTGAGAAATATTCTTGCATTACGGTGATACAAAGGAGGATGCTAAGCTGTTACCACAGCAATTTTGGCAAATGGGTGTTTCCAAACCCAGTTCTACATGGACATTACGCATGGATTATGTTGTGCTCACATCAGCAGAAGATCCTGCAAGGCATATCGTTGAAAGGTAACGGATATGAGAGACTACACAACCCAGGACACGTCAGTCACGAATGACTAGGCTGCAGAGAAGGCAACTCATTAATTTACCAATTCTCCAACAAGATGCTAATTTAATTACCAATTTACAACGTCTCTTAGATATAATTCTCCTATTCAATTAAATATGGAGTCCACAACTGCAGTCATTAAGATTAAATCAAATTAAAATCAATTAGCAGCACACCAACACTTAAGGTTAATGACAAATGTATATCACACTACCAGATAAAACTTTTTAATACAGAAATTAATATTATGATCACTTTTTTAAAATGAAGTAACACTTGCCATAACCTTACAGCTGAACCATTGCAAGTTGACACGTTCAAAATATTGAAATATAAAATATAATCAAAATTTAATTCCCCACAACTATTACTTTGTCATTAATGTGTCTGACCCCACTATATTGTCACAAATCATCTTGGCCTTTATTACAGCTATCAACTTCACATAGTCATAAAAAAAATGCTTCATCACTAATTTATCAATCTCAATCGTAGGAAATGATTTTACTTCATATCATAACAATATAGTTACATGATGCCTGAGGGGCATATCTAAGTTCGTGAGGAGAGGCTTAGTAAAAAAAAAATAAATAAAAGAACTAAATTTATTTTCAATTATTCACACAGCTATTATTTACAGTATTAATTCATATATTTCCCATAATACCATTTAAATTTTTAATTCTAAGTTAGCGCAATATATTTAAGGTCTATTTCAGTTCTAATTAACGTTCTTAATGCTTCAGTTTGGTAATAGTCAATTATCTCATGCTCATCATTTCCAAACTTTCTGCCTGTCTGTTATCATCTGTAATGTAAAGACATGCAGCCAGTTCCATAGTCCAGCTTGTCAGTCGTACTCTTCACTACACCAAAGCTCGCAGTTGCATATTTTCGTTTCTCTCACTCGTCTTATCGCCAAAACTCCAGCCACTCATCCACTCAAAAACTTTTGGTCCGGAGGCCCATCGCATTATTTACACTCTGCTGGCCTTCACCTGGAAAGTTTGACGCACCCTGAGTCATGTTGAGAGAAGCTAGGGCAGTAAACCACTAGAAAATTCCTCAGATAAATGCAGAAATTCGGCTCACATTTATTGTGACAGATACGCAATTCTTAGTTTATTGCTCACCTCTCATTCAAAACATTCGGAATGACCCTTGTGACTCGCCTCCACTATAAAGTAACTGCTCTGTCCTTCACTTCCACTTGCTCATGCAGGACGAAGCAGCAAGCGCGTAACAATATTACAGTCAATTTACAATGGCTCGCTATACTTGTGAACCCATATCCTAAATTTAATTTATAATTTACATAAATATTTTTAATTAATCAAAAATCAACACACCTGCAAAAAAAAATACAGGTTCTGAGCAACATTCTTTCCACTGACGAAAACTGGCATGACGCTGCTTCTTAGTATATTTTTATACAACAAAACTTTCTTAAAAACTGTAACTTGGCAGCGAGATAGTTGAAAATTTTGGGTAGCACATTTATAGAGGAGCTTCAAGAACATTGCTTACTGAATCCAAGTCAAAAGTAATACTAATAATTTATAATTCTTGAAAAAGGAAGTAACATGATTACATGTACAGTTTTATGTTGTAATTAATCAAACTCTCTGCAAAACAAAATTTTCTTCAAACTGATTTTTAAGTAGAGAAGTTACTGAATTAGTAAACTTGTTCAATAATAACATGAATGGGAAAAGTTAGTAGAGGCACTTACTTTAATTAGTGTGTTGCAGTTTTTTCTACTGCTAAGCCGACATGAAATCTTCTCAAGTCATTTTATTACACAAACGTATATCTGTAGAAATAGCCGGGAGAGTCTTCCGGTGTTTGAGGGAAAACTAAATGCAATACTGGGGAAGAGATTACTACACCAACGGGCCGTGACTTTGACTTTATCTGCACCACCAGAGCAGTTTGAGGGTTTCTCATTGGCTGATCGTACACGGGACAGCTGGTTTAGCACCAACTCTGGTCTCGGATAGAAAAACTCAGTTGGCTGGCTTCAGTTACCTACCTCCACCATCTGAACGGCCACTGAGGAAACATCTCAACAAAAATGACCCAAGAGGAATTCTACCTTTACAAAAAATCAGCACAAGAAAACTGCAAGACTTGTTTCTATTCTATGTTTTACTTTATCAGTGGCTCCAAAAAATTGTCCTTTCTTAAGAAATACATATTTATATTACATAAGTTGCAACTTAATTATCCTTATCCACTTGATTCACATGTTCACATAAGTCGCCTACCTGTTCCTCATGCAGAACAAAGTCAAAATAACTTGTTATCTTTCTCTTAATTTAAACCATCAACCAGATCAGATTCTGTACAGTGACCTAAATTCTTAACTTTATTGTATAAAACATCTGCAACAAGTTTCATTCGACAGTCCCTGCATCACCACTTAAAAATTCACTAATTTTCAAAATATAATTCTTCCCTTTTTCCTCAAAATCTACAGCATAACTTCGGGGAAATACAACAAATTCTTCAGTCTTATTTCTCAACACAACTGGAACCTCCAAAGTTTCCTCTACTCTACATAAATTTGGTTCAGACTCCACGTATTCATCTTATTGCATGGGCTCAAAAATAATATTCTTTCCTTTCAACTGTTCCACACACACAACATTAACTCTAGGGTTGTGCGATGTGACCTTTTTCTCACAAAACAAAAATGAAAAATAATATCATTAGAGCTCAGCCTTAATAAAAGCTTAACGAATTTCATATTATAGCAAGTTATCCATTATAACAAATTTGTTGTAAAATCAAACAAAAAAATGTAGGACATGGAGTATTTACCACAGGGGGTATTTCCTACATTTATATGTTTGTTTTATGTAGTTATTTCAGTTATGAAATAATGAAAACAAATCAATTATTTACAGGCTAAAATTTTCTTTGCTGGTGAACTAAATGAATATTCATTAAACACCCAAAAATTCATCGAAATGGAAATTTTTGTTTCATTACGACCTTCGATACTCACATTTCTTACTGAAACAAAAATGAAAGCTGTCATTTTTTTTGTTTTCATTTTGGTATATTGAATATTCACATAACCCTACATAACTCATTACTAGGCCCCTTCGAACCTGTGTCCCAGACACTGTTCTCACTGCCGCTCTGGCTCAAATTTTCAAAACTAAAATATCGGAGAACCTCCACCCCCTAGTCTGCCACCCTATGGACATGAAAAATCCCTGGATCCATAACTCGTCCATTCTTAACTCGTCACTCACCTGTCAAGTTACTAAATTCTGCAGCTAAAACTATCCCATTACATAAAATTTTGCTATTTGGGGGAATCTTTGCCACCTACTTAAGATTTACTACCATTGAAGCCTGAACGCAATGGTCCGGAAGTGAACCCGGACTCAATTGATTCAAAGTATCTTCATCCTTAGACTGAAGCAAACTGCCACACAACTAAGCCACGGAACAAGGGAAATTGTTAACCCCAAAGCTGCTCTGCAAACTAATATTTCCCTTAAGGTGGGTTTACAATTAATGACTGAAGAATTAAGAATTGTACTTATTGACTCGATAAGCACAAGGAAAAGAACAATAAGAAGGCTTGCAGTTTATGATTGAATTAACAACTGTTAATTCTAGCCAATCAAAATCGTAGATGTAAGCAACCGAAATAAACTGAAAAAAAAAAAAAACACAATTTACATACATTTAATTATTTGTGGTTACTGCTTGTGTAATAGTTTTAAAAAAAACTTGTGAAATCTTATAGAAGGGGAGTTAATACCAACATTACGCATTTACATCAATAAATCTGAAAACGTTAATTAAAATGAATTCAATGACCTCTTCCACGAAAGAAAACATGACCTTGAACTATTCTTTAAATTAAGAGGATACTGTATTTCAACTAAAATAATTACTTTCTTACAATTTCACAATACAACATAACCTAAATACATTATGAAAATTCAGTTTCCCGCCAACAACAACTGTCGCTGTGCTCTGATTGGCTTGTACTTAAGATTTAAATATAACAATCTCTTAAGTCACCCGAGAATGCACACGACACATCAAGACCCACACACGAGACATAAACTAACACCCTTGAATACATCTAATCATATCTTATTAAGCACACTGCGAACTTATTCTGTTAAATCAATCGTAAACCCACCTTTAGGAGTAACATTGTGAATCTTGCTGATGTTGACCTGCACACTGCTGACAATACATTTTCTCTTATTCCTAGTAATGGCTGGTTGCGACTGCTTTGGTGAATTACTAAGCTGAACAGACCATTCTGTTCGTACAGCTGTCCATTCCTTCACCTTACCATCTCAAACAACTATTCATTGGGTTGGTACCACTGATAGCACACACTATTTCATCAAGCACGGTCACACCCTAGCTGATGCTCATGACCCCAACTTCATTCATTTAAAACCTCCCTAGAACACTTGTGCCATCTTGCCGCTGATTGCCACCTCATTATCCCCATCCCATAAATAACAGCCCCACTGCCAAACTATGCACCCGGCCTCGCAGCATTAATCCTCTTACAGCATATGGCCAACTCCTCTTGAATCTTATTATAACGAACACTTGCACTGTCTATCTGCATCACTGCAGGCACTGTTCCCCCGGCAGTTTTCCACGTCTCCCCTGTACACACTTCCCAATATGTTTCCCAGACTCCAAACTACAATGTTTTCCCTTTTTCAAAATAATCCCCATTGTTCCTCCTGCACACTGTTACTCCTGCACACTGTTACTCCCGCACACTGTTACTCCCGCACACTGTTACTCCCGCACACTGTTCCTCCCGCACACTGTTCCTCCCGCACACTGTTCCTCCCGCACACTGTTACTCCCGCACACTGTTACTCCCGCACACTGTTACTCCCGCACACTGTTACTCCCGCACACTGTTACTCCCGCACACTGTTACTCCCGCACACTGTTACTCCCGCACATTGTTACTCCCGCACATTGTTCCTCCCGCACATTGTTCCTCCCGCACATTGTTCCTCCCGCACATTGTTCCTCCCGCACATTGTTCCTCCCGCACATTGTTCCTCCTGCACATTGTTCCTCCCGCACATTGTTCCTCCCGCACATTGTTCCTCCTGCACATTGTTCCTCCCGCACATTGTTCCTCCCACACATTGTTCCTCCTACACATTGTTCGCTTTAACAAATAATTGACTTATTTCCAATACTTTAACTGTCAAGGAAGTCTTATACTTATAATAAAACACAAAATATATACTTGAAAGCCTATCAGCATTCAAAAACATTCTATCTGAACAAATTACACAATCAAGCGGACAAATTTTGTACCAAATTTCATTCTAATAAATTTACTGCCAGTGGTATTATAGAGCTCAACACAATCATTTAACAACTGAAAACTATTACCACCTTCAAAACCATTTGCATTAAAAATACTGACTGACGCAACCAGTATATTTTATGTCCTAATTTTAAAAATAAACCGAGATGCATCCTCAATGCCCGCCTGTCTGTCATTGGTTGCTCCTGCAGGCCTTCTGCGTTTAAACTATTCTTTTACAAACATCTTTCTTCTACATGCCCTCACTTTTAACAAAATTTACATATCACGACTTTGCAAGATTCTGTATGGTGACCATTCCACTAAATCTCTCGCAACCCGTTTTGACTCTACAAAATTTAACACTGTCCTGCCTTGCCACACTTGCTGTATTTTCATGACCTACAATCATGTGCAAAATGCCCAGCCTTGTTCCTGGGAACCAAGGAAAGTAGGAGAATAAAGAGTTTACTGTCTATCTTGATTCTAAAATCTTGGATCACATTTGCACCCTTGCCAGCTCGCGAGATTTGTGAGATATATATTTCATGTTCCACCAATCACCTAATTTTAATTGAGAATCATTCAGATTTTAAAGGCATAGTCTCATCACCTCTTAACTGAATGCCTCGTGTAGCTATTTCAACAGGACCTTTCACTTACTCCGTCTCATTACTCGTGATATTAAAATATTTATTTTTAAAACCTGCACATGTGCACACTGAAATCTGCAATGTTCGTCCCAATAAACCTGCAGACAGATCAAATTATTACAACCCAACATTTTTGAACTATGTACTACAATTGGCACCACGACGGCCAATGGTAGACAAGATCACTATATGAACATGCTAAACCAATGGAGGAAACTGAGACATATTCTCTTATTATTTTCATAATTATGTAAGAGAGTAGTAGTGTTGGTATTTAGTGTTCTGAGTAGTGGATAGTGGTTGACATTGTTATTTATGGCGATGATAGATAGGTTGTGTGTGACACACACTTGAAAAAAACAGATAAACACTCATCAATTATAATACAATACATGAAACACAGGCCAAAACAGAATAAAGCACTCTGAAATAATCTCAAATATCTACTTTAACTAGTGAAAAACAAGACAAATGGTAAATTTTACTCAGATTCATTAAATGACAATATCAGTTTGAAAATAGAATTATATTAAGTGAAATTGGAAGGTGCCAAATATCTACCAAAAAAAATTTTAATCTGTCAAATTTATGCTCAAAACTTCAAATCTGAAAAAATTAAGAAAATCACAGTGCTGCTTTCTATCTGTTAGAAATGAAAGTGTTACTAGTTAAAGCTGCCTTTAATTACCACGTTTCTGAACCAAAGCTTAACTTCACTAGTCCACAAAAATAATGTCACTCATTTCAAAATTTCCAGACTTCAATTGAAAATTAAAAATATTTTATTTCAAATAATAATTTATATGTTTCAAAAGTTTCTCAGGGTCAATAAAAACTAACTTAAATTGCTCCGGTACTAGATCGAGTTGGTAGGGCATCCAGACCACTGGATCGTGTAACACAATTAATATGCAAAAATTAAATATTCCGAAAAACTGCTGAAAAGTCGAGTAAACTATCTAAACGATCCACAGAAATGTTTTCTAGGAGATTAAATGCCCGTCCGACATCAAACAAGGATTGGCGTCACCTTGGATTAAGTTGGCGTCTGGAACCACTAAAAAAATCCTTACATAAATGCCTGCGCCCTCTTCTCAAATGCAGCGCTGTGTTCCTATCAATTAAACTGCTTACTGGGACCACTCTAAAATTATTTAATTATTCTGGCACCAGATTGACCAGATTCAATCCCGGCAGAATTAAATAGCGGCCGCCTTACTAAAAAAATCCCACCAAAAACCCTATTTCCGGCAACTACATATCGCTATAACACCAAAACCAGAACTAACTTCCAGAAAAATGAAAAAAACAAGAAAAATAACACACAATTATAAACATTACAAGAAAATTGAAAACAAAACAAAATTTTTAATAAATATTTACAGAAAACATAGCTTTTAATGGAAAAATTATATAATGCACTTAATATATTATGATGTTACAAAGGCGGAGGGTAGACAGCCGGCAACGCGATTTTGGCAATTGGGTGATAGCAAAACCTAGATCTACAGGAATGTTAGGCACACATCATGTGCTCAAGTCAGAGGAAATTGCTGCAAGCAGGGTTGCCACCTTTTTACATTGGAAAATTCCCTGACATTTCCCTGATTTCCAGACAAAAAGAATCCTTTTTCCCTAAACTTTTTCTAACTTTTTTTTTTCTGTAACAATTGGCTCCTTTGCATTATAACACACATTTACACCAAAATACTTCTCAGATCTTTCAAAACTGCTCACAACACAGATTGCAAAGAAAAATGCCTAAGCATTTAGTCCACAATCATGAAAACCATTTTTAATGACTCTGGCAGAGGTGCACAATTGATGACAGAACTGCGAATATATAATGCATATCACAGAATTCCCACACATTTTTGCTAACTTGTTTGAAATTCCCTGACATTTCGATATTCTCCAGGTTTTCCAAATCTGTGGCAACTCTGTGCAAGGCATATCTTCAGAGGGTAATTGATACCCAGGATGGGTCAGTCACAAATGACTCACCTGCAGCGAAGGTAATTCGTTAACTTAGTAATTCCCTGACAAGATGCAAATTAATGATTTCCAACAACTGTGCCCCAGATATAATTCTCCTTTTCAACTAAACATGGTGTGCATAAGCAGTTTAAACTATCTTTACGTCCACTCAAACTCCAATCACGATTAACGTTACCCACATTTTATTTAACCTGACCCAAATGAATAATACATTACAGAATTAAGTTGCTACACTGCCAGCTCCACCTCCAAGAGCTCAACTCAACTGAAATTTAACTTGTAATCTGCGCTGTAACTACAAATTGAGACAGTACCTAAGTCACACAGATTAACCACATATCTCAAAGTTAACACTCAAATACTTCAAATCACTTGAAAACGTAATTAATAATACACAAAATTATCACTTTATTTTCTTACCATAGTCTCCCACTATACAATCAATACTGAGTTAAGAAAAGATGAGTTAAAGTAACAAGTAACCCATAAGATGGGTATCCTAAAGGGAGGCTGTACATATTCCCTTGATGGGGCATGACTTTCATATCTGAAGATTGACTTTTAGTTACGAGAAAGCTGAAGACTATTATCAAGCTAGGTTTTTGAAACCAAAATCAATGACGGAAATCATTTTTTTCCGTATGACATTACAGTTAATTCTTTCCTATTGGGATATTTTCTTTCACCAAATTTGACAAGAGACATTCATGCTTAGCCATTGAAGTAGAATTTTTACTTAAATATTTTTTAATGTGCTTCTGTGATTTTCTGTTTTATAACACAATTTTATTTCTTGTACCAAAGTCTGATGCTGAAGAAAAAAACATATTATTCGGTGTCAACATTACCATAACCTTTTGAAGCACAGTAATAAATTTTTACAGCAAAATAAACATAAAATCACTTTGCATGTGGGAATAGCATAGACTACTACATTTTTCTCAACACAAGCTGTATTTTCATTGACCCAGTTCATGTAACTTTTCTATAGTTCATCCATGTTCTTTCCTAACACATTAGTATAAACCCACTGAACATACTTCAGTGCAGTCTACCTATTTCTCATAATGATAAAAAGTAGACAATGCAAAAAAAAAACTCACAGGGTGGAACTCATGGGGGACGGACACACACACACACACACACATAATATAAATATATTTTCTACGCGGATTTGTAGTTGTGCAACATTTCGCTGGCTAAACCAGCTTTATCAGGTAGCAAGAAGCACCTATATTTTTATCTAGGTATACTATATAATGTTTCACTTTTTTACTACACTCAGTGTGCACAAATGTGGTGCATTGGTCCTCTGGTGTGATTTTCTAAGCTTTGTTTGCACAAGGCAGAGGAATATCCTGCAAGTAGAAGATTAGCAGGGCTTTAGAAAAATGTGAAGTAACTTCACTTGAATGGAAGCATAGAGTATATTCCAACAGTTTTCCAAACGACATAGAATGGAGACGAGCGTAGTGGATTTGGTCTGCACTTCACAGCAAAGTGTCAGTCAGAGTGAAGTGAGGCGAGGACAGAGCAGAGGCAGAATGCAAGGGCGGGGGAAATTTGAGTGCCCTGAGAAAACCCACTGGCCATCAGGAATGTTCGAGATGTGTTCCACATGCAAAAACCCAAATAACCGTGCAGGGAATCAAACCAGGCTCACCTCAGTGGCAAACAAATAGCCCCTATCAACATAAAGACTCTTCACACAGAAATAAAGGTATGAAAGGGGCAGGAGGATAAGCATTACTGCGCTAACATCCCAAAGAAAATGTCACATTTTTTTTAATAACTTTCAAATAAGACAGATTTTCTCATATTATATAACACTTCCATATAAAAAGAGAACATTTGCCTCTTAACTGGATTGGAATGTCTAACCAGTAACAGCGTGATTATTATACTCAGATAAGATAGCATGTCACAAAATCACACAAATACACTACAAAGTTTATTTGGCGCTCAATATTTCAGCCAGTTACCTGCACCGCAAGAGCACAGTTTCAAACTTGACATATGCTTCTAAAATACCGGACAGACTTGGTTAATAACCTACGTTTTACATAGTTGGTGTTAATACCCTCACACCGGGACCAGTGCTGATAAACGCTTGAGGAGTTCAAAGGTTATCTTCCTACACAGCAACAAAATAAATCAAATCAAGCCAAGTATCATGTGTGGCTTATTTTCTCCTCTACCAATCAAATTATTAAAACAATAAAATATTTGTTACAAACTGAGACGTGGTGTCTGTATACAAAACTTTAAACTCCAACTCGGGCTCTTTAAGTTTTTCCACCATCCGTCTCCAAACCAAAAACTTGAGGTAACAAAATAATTCAATAATACAGCATCACATCATTGGGTAAATAACCAAATAATTTAATTTTACAGAATAATGAAAAAAAAAAAGTGTGAAGTTTTACCCAAAAAATTTTCTAAGTAAATGTTTCAAATTCGAATGGAGGTACACATACAACAAAGTACACACTTGGTTAATACAAAAAGGAGTTCTTTAATAACAAGATTCTTTCGGTTTAACATATTTACAAATTTATTTTAGTTATGTGAACATTTTATAAAACTAGAGAAATTTACGAATTTTCCTCAACATATAGTTATAAAAAATTGAACTAAAATCACACACACAAAGATGCACAAAATATTTACAGCAAGAACAGAGCTTGAGTTGCAATGTATTAACAGCCGCCTCAGACTCGCACTACATCCAAACTTGCTCAAACTTCAACTGCACGGCTCTTGACTTCATAGACCTGGTTACAAACTATACAAACTCTTTCCTGAAATAAACACAACCGTACTAAATATGAGCAACACTAAACTAATACAGGGCATGAACTCATTACCACCACAATACTACACAGGATTACCAGCACGATGAAGTAACTGGTATGGCGCAACAGTGATGTTCGTGAATTCCCAGAGCATGACAGCAAACTAATACAGGGCATGAACTCATTACCACCACAATACTACACAGGATTACCAGCACGATGAAGTATCTAGTGTGGCGCAACAGTGATGTTCGTGAATTCCCAGAGCATGACAGCAAACTAATACAGGGCATGAACTCATTACCACCACAATACTACACAGGATTACCAGCACGATGAAGTAACTGGTGTGGCGCAACAGTGATGTTCGTGAATTCCCAGAGCATGACAGCAAACTAATACAAGGCATGAACTCATTACCACCACAATACTACACAGGATTACCAGCACGATGAAGTAACTGGTATGGCGCAACAGTGATGTTCGTGAATTCCCAGAGCATGACAGCAAACTAATACAGGGCATGAACTCATTACCACCACAATACTACACAGGATTACCAGCACGATGAAGTAACTGGTCGCGCAACAGTGATGTTCGTGAATTCCCAGAGCATGACAGCAAACTAATACAGGGCATGAATTAATTACCACCACAATACTACACAGGATTACCAGCACGATGAAGTAACTGGTGTGGCGCAACAGTGATGTTCGTGAATTCCCAGAGCATGACAGCAAACTAATACAAGGCATGAACTCATTACCACCACAATACTACACAGGATTACCAGCACGATGAAGTATCTAGTGTGGCGCAACAGTGATGTTCGTGAATTCCCAGAGCATGACAGCAAACTAATACAAGGCATGAACTCATTACCACCACAATACTACACAGGATTACCAGCACGATGAAGTAACTGGTATGGAGCAACAGTGATGTTCGTGAATTCCCAGAGCATGACAGCAAACTAATACAGGGCATGAACTCATTACCACCACAATACTACACAGGATTACCAGCACGATGAAGTAACTGGTCGCGCAACAGTGATGTTCGTGAATTCCCAGAGCATGACAGCAAACTAATACAGGGCATGAATTAATTACCACCACAATACTACACAGGATTACCAGCACAATGAAGTAACTGGTGTGGCGCAACAGTGATGTTCGTGAATTCCCAGAGCATGACAGCAAACTAATACAAGGCATGAACTCATTACCACCACAATACTACACAGGATTACCAGCACGATGAAGTAACTGGTGTGGCGCAACAGTGATGTTCGTGAATTCCCAGAGCATGACAGCAAACTAATACAGGGCATGAACTCATTACCACCACAATACTACACAGGATTACCAGCACGATGAAGTAACTGGTCGCGCAACAGTGATGTTCGTGAATTCCCAGAGCATGACAGCAAACTAATACAGGGCATGAATTAATTACCACCACAATACTACACAGGATTACCAGCACGATGAAGTAACTGGTATGGCGCAACAGTGATGTTCGTGAATTCCCAGAGCATGACAGCAAACTAATACAGGGCATGAACTCATTACCACCACAATACTACACAGGATTACCAGCACGATGAAGTAACTGGTGTGGCGCAACAGTGATGTTCGTGAATTCCCAGAGCATGACAGCAAACTAATACAGGGCATGAATTAATTATCACCACAATACTACACAGGATTACCAGCACGATGAAGTAACTGGTGTGGGGCAACAGTGATGTTCGTGAATTCCCAGAGCATGACAGCAAACTAATACAGGGCATGAATTAATTACCACCACAATACTACACAGGATTACCAGCACGATGAAGTAACTGGTGTGGGGCAACAGTGATGTTCGTGAATTCCCAGAGCATGACAGCAAACTAATACAGGGCATGAATTAATTACCACCACAATACTACACAGGATTACCAGCACGATGAAGTATCTAGTGTGGCGCAACAGTGATGTTCGTGAATTCCCAGAGCATGACAGCAAACTTTCAGCAAAAAAAGTTCACAACCATACTGCATTTTGTAGAACAACACTTCACTCAGATGGCTTCAAAATGAATCACCAAGATATGACGAACTGAATGTGTATTACAATGATGAAATTCTCTTCGCACATGCTGGATGAGCATTCAAGTTAAATGAATAATTAGGTCATAAACTACATTTCCTCATTTATGAAAGCACACTATGTTACATACAAGCAGGATGAATTCACGAATAAATTGAACGATACACTATTATCATGGCATAATCGAGACTTGACACCTGCACATCTTGTTGCAACTAATGACACCGCACCCCACCCCCCCCAGCCACCATGTTTATTGCGAAGTCTGTCTGTCTACAATGTACAGGATCACGCTAACTTTGTTCCATTCTTGTTCAGTTCAGTTCACAATTCGTAATTCAATAATCAATAAGTATTTACACACAATACACATGTTGCAATCTACGTACGTTATTTTATGTTAGCCAATTGAATCCCGGAAGCAGCATTGGTATCGCCATGTGGCGTTTGTTCTACAGACAAGATAAGCAATGCTTACCCTATACATATTGGAAATGTTTGACCCTTTATAATCTTCGCTTTAACTTTAGAATTTAAAAGATTTAATTCTGAGTTTCCAGTTTCCGATTCGAGAAACATAGTTTTCGTAACTCCTGTACTGTACGTGCATAGTGCTGTTCATGATAAAGTGAGCACTTTTGAAATAACGAGGGAAGTGAGAGACACGCGCCAGTAAAGTTGGTAACGATGAATGGGAAGTAGTTCCATGTGTTAATGCAAATAAAACGTGTCGGGTAACCATTTGAAATTTCTTTCATTTTTTTTTTTTTTTTTTTTAATGCACCGAAGTATAAAAATGAGCAGATTACCAAAACATTTTCTTTTTTAATAATTTCACAGTTGCACTTGGGCCCACACATGAATAAAGTGATGAAGCCCATTGTAATGTTAATTTTGCATAAGGTGGGAGAATATACTATGTGTATACAAGTACATCTTAAGCAAGGCTTTCAAAAGTGCTCATTTTACAGTGAACAGCCTATAGCATTTATTTCCACAAACGTGAGCGACTAGCGATGAATCGAACTCACAAGCGAGTTACCCAGCCACGTTCCTTTGTCAGGATGAGCAGTCGTTCTGTTTGCGTACTTCAATCCTCATTTTTCCTTGGAAAGTGGATGAAAGTGTTCGGGGAAAACGGGAGTTTTCTTATAATTTGTAATATGCTCTCTAAATAATATTCAGTTAAATTATTACATTCATTTCATTACCATTTTAATAACTAATGTTAAGTATTATAAAACAATAAATACATGTGGAGAATAAGCAAAGTTGGAAGTTGTGTTTGTTAGAAGGAAATGAAGATGGAATCACAGCCCGGCACTAGCAAATGCTATCTAAAATACTTGAATATGTAGGGTTATAGTCCTTACCCTGTAAAAAAACTCACTACACGCCACTGGAACACCCCCCTCCCCCCCCACCAACAGAAGCCTAGGTAATGAACAAGGGGTAGCGCAGTGGTAAAACATGAGCGCATACTTGGGAGGACCCACACTCAACTCCCAGCCAGCCTTCCTTACTTCAGTTTCCATGGAATCACTCCGCAGACGAGGGAAGCTGGTATGGTTCCTCCGTACAGACAAAGGCCTGTTTCTTCCCCGTGGCACCCCTGCTTCTTCTAACAACTTGCTCCGCCTGTAACCTCGCCATCGACAACATGTCAACGGCACTGCCTCGTGCGGGACCAGCATCCAAGAGTGAAAGGTTATGGTCGTACATGTTAAGATATGGCTGGAATCTTAAATGATTTTAGATGAGCCTCAACAACATTACAGTGTTGCTTTCAAAAAAAAATTAAATATTGTACCCTTTGAAGAGAAGAGCGATCTACGAGAGAGCATGTGAGAGAAGAGCGATCTACGAGAGAGCATGTGAGAGAAGAGCGATCTACGAGAGAGCATGTGAGAGAAGAGCGATCTACGAGAGAGCATGCGAGAGAAGAGCGATCTACGAGAGAGCATGCGAGAGAAGAGCGATCTACGAGAGAGCATGCGAGAGAAGAGCGATCTACGAGAGAGCATGCGAGGAGAAGAGCGATCTACGAGAGAGCATGCGAGAGAAGAGCGATCTACGAGAGAGCATGCGAGAGAAGAGCGATCTACGAGAGAGCATGCGAGAGAAGAGCGATCTAAGAGAGAGCATGCGAGAGAAGAGCGATCTAAGAGAGAGCATGCGAGAGAAGAGCGATCTACGGGAGAGCATGCGAGAGAAGACCGATCTACGGGAGGAGCATGCGAGAGAAGAGCGATCTACGGGAGAGCATGCGAGAGAAGAGCGATCTACGAGAGAGCATGCGAGGAGAAGAGCGATCTACGAGAGAGCATGCGAGAGAAGAGCGATCTACGAGAGAGCATGCGAGAGAAGAGCGATCTACGAGAGAGCATGTGAGAGAAGAGCGATCTACGAGAGAGCATGTGAGAGAAGAGCGATCTACGAGAGAGCATGTGAGAGAAGAGCGATCTACGAGAGAGCATGTGAGAGAAGAGCGATCTACGAGAGAGCATGTGAGAGAAGAGCGATCTACGAGAGAGCATGTGAGAGAAGAGCGATCTACGAGAGAGCATGTGAGAGAAGAGCGATCTACGAGCAGAGAAGATTGAGAGCATGTGAGAGAAGAGCGATCTACGAGAGAGCATGTGAGAGAAGAGCGATCTACGAGAGAGCATGTGAGAGAAGAGCGATCTACGAGAGAGCATGTGAGAGAAGAGCGATCTACGAGAGAGCATGTGAGAGAAGAGCGATCTACGAGAGAGCATGTGAGAGAAGAGCGATCTACGAGAGAGCATGTGAGAGAAGAGCGATCTACGAGAGAGCATGTGAGAGAAGAGCGATCTAGGGAGAGAGCATGTGAGAGAAGAGCGATCTACGAGGAGAGCATGTGAGAGAAGAGCGATCTACGAGAGAGCATGTGAGAGAAGAGCGATCTACGAGAGAGCATGTGAGAGAAGAGCGATCTACGAGAGAGCATGTGAGAGAAGAGCGATCTACGAGAGAGCATGTGAGAGAAGAGCGATCTACGGAGGGGAGAGCATGTGAGAGAAGAGCGATCTACGGGAGAGCATGTGAGAGAAGAGCGATCTACGAGAGGAGAGCATGTGAGAGAAGAGCGATCTACGAGAGAGCATGTGAGAGAAGAGCGATCTACGAGGAGAGCATGTGAGAGAAGAGCGATCTGCGAGAGAGCATGTGAGAGAAGAGCGATCTGCGGAACAGGAGAAGCATGTGAGGGAGAAGAGCGATCTGCGAGAGAGCATGTGAGAGAAGAGCGATCTGCGAGAGAGCATGTGAGAGAAGAGCGATCTACGAGAGCATGTGAGAGAAGAGCGATCTACGAGAGAGCATGTGAGAGAAGAGCGATCTACGAGATAGCATGTGAGAGAAGAGCGATCTACGAGAGAGCATGTGAGAGAAGAGCGATCTACGGGAGAGCATGTGAGAGAAGAGCGATCTACGAGAGAGCATGTGAGAGAAGAGCGATCTACGAGAGAGCATGTGAGAGAAGAGCGATCTACGAGAGAGCATGTGAGAGAAGAGCGATCTACGAGAGAGCATGTGAGAGAAGAGCGATCTACGAGAGAGCATGTGAGAGAAGAGCGATCTACGAGAGAGCATGTGAGAGAAGAGCGATCTACGAGAGAGCATGTGAGAGAAGAGCGATCTACGAGAGAGCATGTGAGAGAAGAGCGATCTACGAGAGAGCATGTGAGAGAAGAGCGATCTACGAGAGAGCATGTAAGAGAAGAGCGATCTACGAGAGAGCATGTGAGAGAAGAGCGATCTACGAGAGAGCATGTGAGAGAAGAGCAATCTACGAGAGAGCATGGAAGAGAAGAGCGATCTACGAGAGAGCATGTGAGAGAAGAGCGATCTACGAGAGAGCATGTAAGAGAAAATGAATAAGTGTTTGGTTTATCTTTAGGCTTGTAAAATTTAACTTACCCAAAATTATCTCCAAGGGTATTAAGTATTTCACAAAAAAAACTTTTTGTTACAATGTGGGCAAGACATTTTTTGTTTTCAAGCGATGTAGTAAAAGGTGGCCAAGACACAACTTAAATAATTATGTATAAAACCCTGTGTTTTCACTCTACCGGTCTCAAACTCGGCAGCCACATTCAAACCTGCCTAAATGTCATCCAGATCAAAGTATTCCAGCACTGCTTAACTTACGACTACATCCCTGGAGGTGACGGCCAATATCTGCAGGCAGCGGAGCGTGGGACCAATCGGGATTACAAGGTGCACCTGACGTGCCCTGCCGTAGTTCTCGCGAGGTCACGGCCCCACGTGCACAATCGCAGACACGCAGCGTCCCGAGGTCAAGAAAGCATCGACAATTGGTACTCGGAAACACATGTTAAAAAACTGCAGATTACCACACAAATTAAAAAAAAAAAGAGGTAAAATACGCACTTGAAAGTCAAATCTATTGTGTGGAGGTTGCACAATGATGATTAGCAATCAAATACTGTTTCTTATTTTCTGTAACTAAACAAATTTAATGTGCACATAAAGAAAGACTGAAATTCTGTATGAAGGTGAACACTGGCAAAAATACAATATTCTTATACATACGCCTACATTGATAAAAGCTGTTCACAATAAAGTGAACACTTTTGAAATCAACCTTATAAAAATGTCACTGCCCCTGCCTGCACATATTTAAATGAGTGCACCAAGTGACATTCGCCCAGTAAAGTTGGTAACGATGGAGGGGAAAGTAATTCAATGTATTAACATCAAACAAAAAGTGTTAGAGTAACCGTTTGTAATAACTTAAATTATTTAACTCAGTTTCTGTATTTTTTTAATGTACTGAATTCCCAAACACATATAGTATAAGATACTGTTTTTATGTTATTGTATTTCTTACGTCACTTCAGACCAGATCAGGATTTGAACACGCAGCCTCCGATGTGCAAGTCCAGTGGTTTACACAGGACTGTTTCACTCAAGGACGGCCTACGATTGATTTAGCTCAGAAAGTAGAATACAAGTCTTGGAACGGTGCTGCCTTCAATCGCACACAGCACACGGAACAGAAAAATAGCACAGAAAGTTGGACAGTATCCTATCAATCCTGTGCGTGTGTGTGCAGTGCATGTCCAATCAGAATGTTGATACCACCAAGTTCATGTGACAATCAAAATGGCTGCAAAAGTAATGAATTTGACCAGTGCTTGGAGAGTTTGGCACCATATAAACAGTGGTTTGTTTTGACTGAAATGATATTGTACAAGTGACGTATATTAAGATGAACGATATAATGTATTATACTTCTACAAACGATGACACGAGTAGCAAAGTAAACCCAGCAGTAAACACTTTTTTTTTTTACTCCAATGTTGCCAACACACACACACGCACAACTTACTGAGCATCGTTTCCTTTCATGTTCACATCTGTTTTGTGTAAACAGCCTTTAGAGAATATAAGTTTGTGTTTCTATTTTTGGTCTTTCGTCTTCCGAGCTAAAGATTATCATTGTAATAGATGTGAAAATATGCTGGGATTTAGTTTCATGTAAGCATAAGAGATTCATAATATTTATGTTATATTAATGGTTCATATTGTTACATTTTGTGCCAAGTCATTATTGTAAAAAATTTCAAAATCAAATTGGTGTGTAAAATGTATAAAATGAACCAGTAATAATCTGACATACTCTTTTCCCAGTTGTATTCCTTGCGACATGAGTCCAGCTCAGCTGATTTAGGCGTGTCGTACCACTGACTTATTCCCGGTATCTTAATCTCAGACAGCTTCTTAATACAGGAAACTGACTGTGATTGGATACACGAATATTGCGCACATTTTTATTATTTCAAGTGATACAAATTTTAGTAAAACCTGAGTAAACTACAACTTAATAGTTGAGCCTAGAGAAGGTATCCCAAACTATATGTAGGCTATATTGTATGCGACAATGTTGCACTTTGGCATCTCACAACAATTCATCATATGGAAGCAACCCAGTTAAGGAAATTTAATGCAAAAGAATAATTTTCAATTTAAACATTTTTGTGTGGATTTTTCCCCGAGTTTGTTCAGATTTTCAGAATCTATAAGACTTGCAGTTAGGAAGGAGGTGGAGGAGCAAGAACTGGAAAAGGTGCAGAGAAAGGCAGCAAGATGGGTGAAGGGTAGGTGGAGAAGGCAGGAGCAGGATGGTGGGGAAGAAGGGAACTATAGGCCATCAGTGATGGGGTGGAGCTCATTGAAGGACAGGAGGAAAGTTGAACGGCTAGTCAGGATGTACAGGGTGGTGAATTAAGAGGGAGGATGGGGAGGGCTACACTGCAAGCTAAGTAAGGGGGTGTTTAGAGGAAGAGGAAACAACAGTGAGAAACTTCAGAGGGTGTGGAGGAGAACGGAGCGAGGTAGGCAGTCCATGTTTGTGAGGTCTGTGAGGGAGTGGAATGTGTTGAGGGAGGAATTGGTATCTGTGAGAGGGGTTGGTAAGTTCAGGAAGGGAGTGGAAAAGGAGTTGGTTGGGTGAAGGAGAGGTGAGAGCGCTCGCCACTGGGCGGTAGCCTAATTGCGAGTGTATGTATGTAAACTTGTGAACTTTTCAAGTATGATAAAGAACGTATCAATTGCACAGTAATTCCCACTATTAATAGTAGCTTTCCAATATGTTAAGAAGTTTGTCTTTGAAGTTTAGCATCATTATATTTTTCACAGAATATTAAAAAAGTGAATAGTTATTACAATAGTTTCTTTTCTAGGTAGATGCTCAATGCTAAACAAAACCAGGACTGCATGTCATTACATCTATATTGTGGCAGCAATATATTATTTCTTAACATTCTGAAATCACAAGTGAATTTAATCTGAATGAATGGAGAGATGCAAAATGCAGCGTCTTATGGTAATAATTCTTCTTCAGCCAGTCGTGTGTTCACACCTTACCCTTGAATTACAGCAGTGAAAGTGTCATCAGATGTCCTGCAGTTGGTAAGTCAAAAGTGTGAACCACCTGTTCATAAGTTTGGCACAACTGTGAACTAGCCTACACCATTCTCAAATTGTACACATGCCAAACGAAACACGTTATACTTATTTACTTAAAAACAATTACTTTCTAACTACCCAAGTGATGATAATGACATAATGAGAACTTTTAAGCATGTTCATTTGCTGTACAACACGTAATTTAAATAACTTCAAATAATAGTCCTCAAAATTAAGAAAAAAGAATTACCTCTATCTCCGAAAGATTTACACGTAATACGTATGATTTTCAACGTTCAGCACAACTCAATATCAAGAGTGACGTTTTCCCGCGCAAAGCGACTTCATTAAAAACAAACACCACCTGTCATTATGTTTGTTCGGGTGGCATTAGCTTTCTGCTCTTTTCCAGTACTGTTTTCCTCTTGCTGTCGGGAAAGCGCACAACAGAGTAAAATTGACATTGAGTTCGAGAGCAAGTAATATGTGTATATAGACAGGACGGTGCGAGATACTGATAGTTTTGCTTCAAAGTATATACTTTCACGTTTATTTATTTGTAAATATGTTTGTCCATCTTCTGAGAAATGCTCAAGGGCATGAAATTATAGATAATATTGAAAATATTTCGATCATCCTTGAAGGAAAGTGTTAAAATGATGACAGTCGGAATGATTATTAAATGCATGTCATAACTAATCACAGGCCACTTTAAAATGCGAAACAATAAAATTGACTGACACTGAATGTACCCCTATTACAAAAAGAAATTGCAATAAATGTTTTGCCTTGACAGGACTCGCAAGGTTGGGTAATGAGGAAATTACAACGGTCATTAAATAACACATTTCTTCTGGATTTGTGCTTGGACATGCTTTTTTTTTTTCCCCCCTTTGCCATCGTGAAACTATTCGTCAGCAAACAATGTCATACATAAGCAAAATTGAATATTACAAATGAACGATGTTGCGATAAACTGATCAGTGATAAACAATGATATGACTTTTGGCATATGGTTGACAGCAGTAAAGAACAATGTGCTTTTTGTGAGCTTTTTGCTTTTTCCTGCTCCCAGAAATTCTCAACATGCTCTCGAGAGCAAAAAGTTCAAATCGCCCTAACAAACCTATTGTCAACTTAAAATTAGATTTGTGTGAGTGGCGTTACTCTCTTCCCTCGAGCAAAAGTTGAGAATAGATTAGGAGCATATACTAAAGTTGAGGCAGACCAAATTCGCTGGCTGCGGACAACCAATCTCTGAGTCCTCACATTGAACTGCATTTTTTTCTAACATCTAGCAAAAATGGCGTGGATTGGACTTGAAATAAATAACTGTTTAGTAAATAATTGCTTTTGAGATGTATTTTTACTACATCTAATTAATTTGTGACACTATTTGATTACATTCAAACAGGTAAAAGTACTTTAAAAGAATAATAGTGGTTATCATTTAAAATTAAAGATGAAAACAAAAAAGTTCATCAATGTTGACAATGTGACTTTGTAAGTTGTATATGATTGGGGTAGTTTAATGTTTTCACCATGTGCAGAAGACGATTAGGCGGTCTACCACATTTTTAGTCTATGATTAGGATCATAAAGTACCTTACACAATTGAAAGCTTAACATTTGACTTAACGTTTGCTTTCCTACATGTTGTTTCTTACGAAATTTGAAGCAAAAAAACTGTCAAAGGTAAAGACAGCACATTTGACTTTACAAATTCAAAGTAAAGTCAAAAAGCAATTTTGTGTAATGTGAAAAGTGCGTTATTTTATTGTAAAGAGATTTTAATCTCGGTATACTAAACAATGATCGTCTTAAATTAAATAAATATGATCCGAAGATATATGAATTGACATAAATTAATATCGAAAACAAATAAGGTTTTGTTTTGAAATAAACTTATAATATTAAATTTAAGCCTACATTAAAAAAGGTAAGAAAATTAATATTCTGTGCTTGGATTCATCAAAACAACAACTTCTCGTCTCGATTGCGATTGAATTCCATTTCGATTAGTTTGTAAGAAAGAGATTCCGTTACATTTTTTATGTTTATCGAAAAGGAACAAACTAATTTCAAAACTTTCTCTGATGATTATGTGTCACTGACATGTATTTGTATTTTTAGTGTTGCGGGTAGTAGAGCCTATTTAGAAACATAGTGTAATTAGCATTTTATGATTAACATTTAATTATTATATTTATTAGCAAAGAACATTCTTTACAATGTGAATGTTTATTTTTATTCGTAATCTATAACGAACATTTTTTTTTTTTATGTTAATCTGCCAACTCAGTCGGTATATAAAATATTAGCTAACAACATCCAGCAACTAGAAAAGTAAATAATTTCGTACCAACTGACAAAATATATGTAATTGTGTGATATTGTGCAAATATTTTTAAATGTTGTAAAATTACAAGAGCAACATGCATAATGTTAAAGAAAAAAATTTATTTTTAAAAAGTAGACATTTTTTGATTCTTTCTATGATCTATACATGATTACTTACAAATTTAAATAATTTATACTCAAACGAATACAAATTAAAATGTTTGGAAAGAATTAACATGTGCCACATGTCTTCACCCCTAAGGGCATGTTGCACCATCGTGGTTCGAAACGCGTTCTAAGATCGTATCTAAGATCGACACAGAAAACTGTTGACAATTCCAGTTCAGGGCTGGACTGGAGATCGAGATGAAGTTCACTTCGAATCACCGAAATTGTCGGTTTGAAATCTCGATCAACGATCAGCATCCATAGTCGCTAAAAGTTGTTTGAAAATACGCAAACAGACAGAACTATGTTTGATTGTTTTCTTGGGAAATTAAGTAAGAGACATACAACAATAATTCACTTAAAACAGATTCTTAAAATCGCACATCTAGTTCCATCTATAGTGAAAAAAACGGCTACTCCATGACATACATTACGAACCAATAGGAAAATTTGTCTCATATTTAATATTGTACTCTCACTTTGAAATCAAGGTTGAATAATCGGAGATCCAGAATAATGAAATTTCGTTGGTGCAACACTTTTACATTGGAACTAAGATCATTCGATCTCCTATCGGTACGATGTAGGGGCAACTGGTCCAATGACAGTTTGTCAGGCCGTGACCTGCATGGCCACCATTTGTCTGGCTACGACCTGCAACACCACCGCAGCAGGGCTAAGAGCTCCACTGATGAGAAGTACATACATGCTTACACCGGAGCGTTCATGATCGGTGCAGCGTGAAAAGGCAAGCCGGTGCAGATCAGCTGGTGGTTGCCATGGTGACCAAAGACTCTGCGAGGTGTAAGGAGATGAAATAGGCCTGGCAATAATTAGACTCACGAGTCCAGAACCTATTTCAGGCATTATTTGTTATGTTTTTAAAAGGATTTATGGTTTGTATAGTTTTCTGGTTTTATGGCGAATTGTTAAAATGTTATCATTTATCTCATCACGAACCTAGTGTAAGGGCATGCCATTCATCAGTGTTTTATGTTGCAAGTTTCTTTATATAATTTTTATATGTATGTTTCATTTGTCAGCAAAATGCAAGGTAAAATAATGCAGGTTGTGACAGAAAGAAGTGCCGATCTGGTGTGTGGACAGGCCAAGATACATTGATGCGTCAGTCGGGAACAGTAGTCAGCAAGGAGCATCGATCACAAGGTTGGTGTGTGTGATATGAGCTGTGGCAGTTCCCGTGTGCACCTGGCGACATTCAATATAATCCAATAGGCTCTTAACATTTGAAAACTTTTCTCATGTAGCCACCCAGAAGGCCACCCTCCCTTCCCACAGGAATTGAATCACCCAGAGAATTTTCACTTTACTGTAAATTCTTGTGTTGTAAGACATTTTTCTGTATGACCGTAGTGGCCGGTTCTCACCACCGTTTGTTGTGTAAAGTGCTCTCCTAAGGGGTGATGTAATTTCATTTGAATAAATAAGTCTGTAAACTGAAGGGTAAGTAATTTATTTTCAATCACTCTATGTGTGTCAGGGGACGGGTACTCATAATACGTGCTCAATCAAGTCTTACATCATTCATTTCTTTTGCAAGTGTCAGTTTAAGCATTATTCCATATCTTATGGGTGTGTGGTTGGCCCAGACAATTCATGTATGAGAATGTTAAATGGCCAGTCTATTTTCCCGCCAAGATAAACAATTGCATGTAGTCGACCTACCAACAACCATTTAGCAAAAACTTACAGGATAATTCATCTGGAGTAACAATCGACTGAGCAGAGGTCACCAAGATCATCGGCGAGGAGATTGGGTCCAGGTGGACAGCCCGTAACCTTGATGTCGCCTCGATGGTGTCTGGTGCCTACTGGGTAACATCACAACCTAGACCTAACCTTCGCAAACCCAAAACCATTTCAGCGCCCCTAGCAGTATCAATCGATGCCCCTCCTTGAAGCCAAATCCCCAGCCAAAATTTTTCCAAAAACTTCCGAAATTTTATGGGAATTTTTCATGGTAATTGAATTTTTCCCACATTTTCCTGACCACAACAGCGAGAGGACGACAGTAAGACATCAGCATAGGTAGCAGCAGCATCGGGATGCTTGTGGGATGCAATGCAGATGCTTGGAAGCGTGTTAAAAATCAAAAAGCTACCTCATGCCATAGGCCAAGCCATGCTGCTTGGAGGGAGGAGCAGAGGGAAGCAAAGAGAAGGAGAAGTGATGGGGTGGAGGCTAACCCTCCCCATCGCATTACAATCTCTGCCACTGACAGCCAGCTGACACCTCGTGAGCGCTACACATCAGCTGAGCATCAGGTCGATAACACCTGTGCCCAGAAGAGCAGGCCAGCCGTACCGCGAGAGAGTAGGGCGACCACTCTTCCCCCAACCACACCTCCACATAGGTTCACTGGCATCTACAGCGCATGTGGCTTTATTTACAAACAGAACATGGCTGGCGGGATGACTGACAGTGTGCCGACACTGTGATGTCTGGACTCTTTGCGTCCTATGATAAGTAATCAGGGAATGAGAATAGTGAATTTAGCCAATGCTGCCGCAAGACCAGTCTTGTGAACAACTGTGCTGGTGACATCCATGGGAGAGTAAAATACAGTAACAGTGAAATATCACAGGACAATGTGATGAATGTGCGTCCATCACAAATAGTTTTCGTTTGTTTGAAGTGTGTACTAAGGAGTTCTGTTGCTTGCAGGAACCTGGTGCGCCATAACCCACTGTGATGACATGTTTGACGGATTGCGGTCCGCCACCCGTCAGGTGAAACAGCTGTTATTCTAGTCTGTAAGGACCTGATTGGTTGTCTTTCCCCTCTGAGGAAGCCGCCGGGAAATTGGTATCACTATAGAGGTTGCTGCGCATGTGAAGAACCCACCACAATCGTATAGGGTGTGTTGCAGTGAGCGGTCTCAAGGAGGGGGGAGGCTAGTAATAGAGAGGATTGCGAATAGAAATAGGTATGAATGGGGAGGGTTGGGAACAAACGCGCCCTGCTGGTGAGCGGGAAAAGACCAAGAGTAAGGTAGAACTCTCCTTTGTGAAGAAAAGGTTGGGTGCCGTCCGACGAGAGAGTTAAGTATGAACTACGAAGTAAGGCTGCACGTAGAACTTAGTCTCTGGTGGAGCAGTATTTGAACTTGTAATTTTCAGAGTCCACAAATGGACTAAGGATATCTTCACTCATGTGATGGATGAGCTAATTGGGACTTGTAATTTACATGGGCCAGTTCACGAAGAAGGGTCTTTTATTACCGTAGTAGAAGGAAAAGGATAGTTCTGGTACAGAGGGAGTCCAAGGGAGGAAATGTGTGTTGGTGTGATCCACGAGTTTTGTAACTGGGTAAAAGAGGGAAACATTAAAAGAGATAGTACTTCAGACAACTAACTACGGTGTTTTGGAGCGAAATAGGGTTAATTTATATCTCAATACTATTCAAATTTAACAAACAAACTGTATTGAAATATTGTACAAACAATCTAGGGTAATATTTTGTAAAAACATATGTGTATTCAGATGAGATAGTCCTGTAAACTGTTATTGTTTTGGGCCTTAACATTGTTCAAAGTCAACTTTCGCATTATCATTAAATGGAGAGAATTTATGGTGAGTGTTTTGAATAAAGGTATAGTTTTGAATTTTGAGAGAGGCTTCTAAGGTAGCGTTGAAACTCCTTTTTCCCTGCTTGAACACAGTTATTGCAAGTGCATTAATAACACAGAATTACACTGATGTTGGTGAAGTTGACAGTTGGATCACATTTTGTGTATTCTCATTATGTCTCGCATACGTACAAAGAGATTCAAGGAGGGTGTGGTGTATAGTTGTGAGCCTATGATTTAAAGAATAATGGTCACAACAATAGGAACTATCCAAAACAAGTAAAATTTGAGAACGAATAATTTTCAAATTATACATTTCCCAGGTACTGTGACAAAATGTTATGTAAAGTCCAGGGTGCCATTGTACTACAGTGCTTGCAGTGTAACACAAAGTATCAGCTTGCAGTGTAACACAAAGTATCACCAAGAATGTCTCAGTGTGATGTACGGTGCACTAGCATCAGTTATGAATTCCCTTGGAAGGCCAAAGTTGGGCAAGTCACTTGACATTCGGTGTACTGAACCATGGGGGGAAAGAGGTGTGGTGGATAGGAAGTGCTATTTTCTAGGGTTAAGAGCGCCAGCCCACGGTGCGAGCACGAAGTTATACTTGCCAGAGACTCCACCTCTCGATTCGCGAAGGCCGATGACCGTTGGCCTGCCCCCATTTCCAAGTCTAGATGGATGTTACCAGTTGAAATACTTGTCTGCCAGCCCTAAACTTTACTCCAACCACCTCGTCTAGTCAGGGATGTCGGCCCCTCTGATACGCCAGCTCACTGCCAAAGGGTTCTCTTGGCTATCCGATACCATTATTAAAAACACGTGGTTAATACAAAGTTACAACAAAGTTTAAGCGACCGATAGGTGCTGGAGTTTACAAACCACTATTTTAGCCATGCGGACTCTTACACAGATGAAAATTGCTGTGGGGAATTTGAACTAAAGTGGTATATTACGCCTCGGTCATGTAAAATATGAACCGAGTGTGGGAGACTGTGTCCTCTGCGCAAACAATAAACAAAAGTTTCTGGTAGAAGAACTTGAATTAAGCAGAATTACGTGATGGTTAATTAACAACGATGAAGTGCCTGGAGCACCATGGTGACATGGTACTCTTACGAGATTTATGACGTTACTACTTTCTGGTTTAGTGTGGAGGGTGCTCACTGGCGGATGCTACCGCCCAAATAAAACATGAAATATTCACACATAAAGTGAAATAAAATGAATGAAACAATATGGGCTCTACAATGCCGATGAGATGTACATATCAATAAACTCTTAACAACAAAATGTAAAAGAACATTTTAAAAATATAAAAGTTAATTCAAATGTTCGGCCAGACCGCATTGCAGTGGAATCCTAACCTCAACATTAACACATACAAATAAACAATAATTAATTTATATTGTCTATCCCCAATCAAGTTTATTTCATTTATATGATTTGTGTTCATTGCAAAACATGTGAGTTCATTTTCCTTGGCATAAAAACACTTCAAAACTACATTTACAATTTTATAGTGACTATTTGCGCAATGGCTATTAGGACCAATCCACTTTGATGTGACGTTTTGGAACGTGGTAGGAAAGTCCAGTGTTTCAATACTGCCAGTACTGATCGAATACACTTTAAAAATATATAATATAAAAGAAGGTTTTGCAATGTGTTAAAAGTTAAGTTAATAATTGTTATATATATATATATATATATATTATAGCGACATTTATGTGTCACAATAGCCTCGTCTGTGGCCATTCAAGTAAACGAATTTAATTGTACCTCTAGCGCAAGAGATTTCAACAGTATAATAATTACAGACATACAGTATTACACGCAAACACAATAAAACAATAATAATAAGATATAAAGAGACAATTGTATCGTACTTACATAATATGGTTAATATGGGAAAATAACACATAGCACTACATAAACATTAACTCTCAAAATGTAAACACTAAAAGTAAACAAATGTACGTGGCACTCGGCTTGACGTACAGACTCTAATATTCGTACAAGTATGTACCTGGTTGCATAGTAACATAACTTTACATATATGTGCACTCTGATGCACGTTATGGAACACTGACTCTTGTGGTATTGTATGATGATGACGTACACATACAAAAATTAACACACAACATCTTACATAACCCTAATTACAACTTCTACATGCCATTGCACTTGATACATAACACACACACGGCACTGGTTTGTCGACTCAGGAGCTCCACTGTGATGTGTTGCATTGTTGGCGTCTCTTCTGACACAACGTGGTAAATGGCCTGAAGCCTAGGTGCTATCGACGTCAAGTGACACAGAACAAATATCAGCCATCGGACTTACATGCATTT
This sequence comes from Dryococelus australis, assembly GCA_029891345.1. Classification (NCBI taxonomy): domain Eukaryota; kingdom Metazoa; phylum Arthropoda; class Insecta; order Phasmatodea; family Phasmatidae; genus Dryococelus; species Dryococelus australis. Next base: position 153,928,577 of record CM057000.1, on the reverse strand, counting down.
GCTTATTGTGTTATGGGGCATCAACAAATTTCATGCAGAGCATAAACCGAACACAAAACACTCCCCAAAACCACCCACGTGACCAGGTGTTGGACTTGTTAGGACTGCGGGATAATGACATAGCAGTAACAATCTTTCACAAGTGATAGTGGCACAGGACAGTAACAATGTGTCAGGTGGAGAGATGGAAGGCAGAGGAGGGGAGTGGCAGCTGAGTAGGGGAGGAGTGCAGTGCGAAGCTGATATTCTGCATGATCACGCAGCACACCTGGCTGATGTAATAAAAAAACCCCGCCACCCGAACCTACCACAAACTCATGTACGGAACCCATTCCAGCCACTCACACCATCCCCCCCTTTTTTTTCAAAAAACATCCACAAATGGTTTCCAACCATATTTGCCAATCAATATTACCCACATTACTGCATAGTTTTTCAAATTTTCCACCCATTCACCATCACTTGACAGACTGCATGAGAACAATCGCACAGCAAATATCAGGAGTAGAAAATGCGACACGATGCGGAACTACGGAGTCTAACGTACCTCAAAATCCACCAGGGCCGAACACTGGAAAAACACAGCCGAAATTTCAGATTTTACACTCATTCGCCGGGACACCGATGCAAGATCAGGTGGCATTTTTATAAGATTGTGTATTCCGCATCACCAGGTATGGGGTAAGTAGAGACGAATGGGACAGCTGTGTCGGAGTACAACTCCGTGGAGACGCATGCCCTTGGTGTACATCGCTCAACCATTACGTACTTCTGTAGGAGGATATTCGTCGCTCATTCCAGTGCAGACTTTGAGGGGTCTTCGTGTGTCTGTTGGCACAGAGAAGGCTGATTCTGGAAGTTCAACAATTGGGTGAGTTGCTTACAGCCTATCTCACACGTAAGAATCATATCATTAAGCACTACCATCCACATTTGCCAGAGAGAGAAGTGTGAGAAGTCATTGCCGAAACAGCACTACCTGAATTTAGAGAAGCTATAAGCTCTGCTTAGTGGCACATTAGAAGATTTAATACATGCCACAGTTATTTTGGTAAGAACACATGAACCATTATGCTATGATGCAAGTGCAACAAATGGTGGTTCAGGATGAGGGAAGACCACATACACAAACCTCATAACCACACCACGACTCACCATTTCTCACAACAATCATGTAGCCATAGTGATTGATCATCACATGACAAAGTGTATAGCGGACAATCGCATGACAAAATTTATAATGGGAGCTATGGTGGTCAAGTGGTCGGTAACCACAATACAGGAACATCAGCAGGTAATTCCAACAATTCGCAGCAAGGGTGGAATTCAGATTATCCGCCATGATATATGTGCAGGTACTGCCCAGACCAACAATATCACTGTCACAATAAGTGCCTGAACAATCCTCACATGGACAGAATTAAGGAAGTGGCAGAACATAAACCGCAGGGAAATTGATTGCAGGGGTAAAGGGACCGGACGCTTCAGACACGCCGCACAGTAAATTTGGACCACATACACAAACCTAACACCACAACAAACTTTAATACAACAAATAGGTAGCAGTCATGCACCAACTATTGACATTTTTATTTCAATTAACAGTCAGTTGTGCCAACTTTAATTGATAATGCAGCATTGCGTAATTTCGTACGACTGTACTTCGTACACAAGCAGAATGGGTTGCCTACAGACCACATGAATTGGTTGGCCACGAACGAGCATAGTAGTATGACCGTAGGACATGCAGAAGTAGCTGTTCAAGTCTGTGACATTGAGGAGAGTATGACAGTCATTGTTACACCGGATAATCATGAAAAAGCTATTTTGGGGGTACCATGACTGATGGAACAAAACAGAATTGTTAACCAGCCTTAAGATTCATTCATTTTGGCGCGAAAGAGAGGCGCACAGTGTATAACCTGGACCACTGTCCGACAGGTAGCCTACCCGCATTGAAGCTAGGGGAGTTTGACAACCAGGTTCCGCTTGAGTACCAGGCTGCATTGCAGTGCAACCTTAAAGAACGCCGTGACATATTTGGCAAAAATGATGCATTAAAAAGAACTACCATCACAGAGCATGTGAGTCTACTTGTAGATGAGAAGATGGTACACACCAGCCCGCGAGGTTATTTACCGCATCAAATGCTGATAATAAAAAAAACTGATTCAGGAGATGCCTGACGATGGAGTTATAGAGCCTACAGATAGCCAATTTAATTCAGCCATTACATTAGCGCCCCAGAAAGATGGAACTTGATGATTATGTGTTGATTTCCGGCCATTGAACCACGTAACATGTAACAAAATTTCCACTGTACATCAGCATAAAAGATACGTTAAGCACAATCGGACAGGCTAAAGTTTGGACGTTCCTGGACTTCAAGAGTGGCTATTGGCATGTACCACTAAAGCTTGAGAATAGACCGGAGACCGCATTTACTGCCCCAGATGTCAGTGTTTTCAATTCTGTGCAATGCCATTTGGTTTGAACTGCATGCAAACGACGTTCCTGGAAATGATGGTATGTGTAATGGGTGGCATTATTGGAAGAACACATACATCATTTAGCAGTAGTCCTGGAGAGGCTCGCGAATGATGGCCTCACATATTCAGTTGAATAATGTCATGTGGGTAAAATGAGCATAGACTTTCTAGGCCACATGTTCGAACAGGCAGATAACCGCAGAATCCGGGCAGTTGAAGCTTATTGATAGCTATCCACAGACCAAGACATGCAAGAAGTTACGGAAGATTTTTTGGGCTTAAGAATTGGTTGCGAGAACACATCCCAAGGTTCGCGATGATCACTGAGCTCTTGACGGAACTGTTGTCACCCCAGAAAAGGTTTCAGTCGATGAGCGAGGCTGAGAACGCATTTGTAGACATCGAGCATGAATTCAGAATATGCCCGACACTAGCATACAGTTACACGAGCAAGCATTTGTACATCCAAACTGACGCAAGCCAGGAGAGAAGAGGTGCAGTAATGTAGCAGGTTAGCAATAGCATGGATAAACACGTTATCGAATTTGCGAGCGTAAAACTAGAGCAAACTGAGAGATATAATGACGTCTATGAAAGATAATGACTAGCTGGCATTTGGGCGGTAAAAGAATACTGTGCATACCTGGAGTACAAACAATTTACGCTATGGACTGCCAACCGGTGCCTTGTATGGCAACATGGTATGCGATAAGCATGAAGCAAGCTAATGTCATGGGTGTTGCATCTACAAGCCTACGATTTTGTAGTAGAGCATGTGCTCGGCTAGGACGGTGTATGTACATCAGATAGCAGTCGCCAACAACGAGGGCCTAATTAGCGATGTCCACCACAAGGTCATACAGGCAAAGAAGAGTTGCGCGTTTACACAGTCAAAACTTAGGCAATGTGCAAAGCAGGAAGTAGAGGGATGGCGAGTCGTAGATGACAGGCTGGGATCTGTTCTGCCCAACAATCAGGGAGATGGAAGGCGTATGTCCCCATGTGTGCGAGAGATCATGGTTTCGACAATTCACACTGTGGCAGCATGGCTGGACACACCAGCATTGAGCAGACGGTGCGGAATGTGCGTGACCATTTTTCTGGAAATCCTTATCAGGGATGCGAGAAGATTTGTGCAACAGTGCCAGGTGTGCAATGTATACAAGACACATCGCTTGAATGGGACGCAGCAACAAATACCCTGCATACCAGAAAGCAGTTTCAGACAATATGTATATATTTAATGGGGCTGTATCAAAGGACGAGAGGGGGCAAGTGATTTCTTGGCATAGTAATCGACAACTTTCCACACTAGACAGAGTCATGTCACATATTCATGGAGTGAAAATCAATTCCACATGAACATGAATATGCATGCTGCCAGTAATACCAACTAATTTCCGACACTACCAAATCTGATCAGCAAGTCATCTTCTTACGTGAATACATAAACACATTACCAAAAACACTAATTACAGCAGTATTGTCTCCCTGCTCTCATGAACTGGAAATGTCTTCCAACAGACAATCCTGTTTGGATCAATCTCACTTATCTCATTGGGTGCAGGCTCCTTCTTGACATGAGAACTTCTGAAGAAACACATTTACAACAAACCACTACTAGTTTTAGCAATTATTCCTTGAAGACCAAAACGGTACAAAAAAGACAACAAAATATAATTCTCTTCTGTATCAAATATTTTAACTGTCCAAGTCCTGTCATCTTTACTGGCGTCCTTATTAAAAGACACAATATTATCATAAACCTTCCCTGGGTAATAACCAAAAGAACGAATGCGTCTCTGATACATGCCAGGATGAAATCTGAAAAAAGACATAATCAAAACTGTTAAGTATCATCAAAATTAATATAATATGCGAAATGTAATTAAAATATTAATACAACACATATACATAGTTCGATACAAGTAAAGAATACAAAAATATCCGAAAACAGAAAAGTCAAGGATCAGCCAGCATCTACTATTTCAACCTACTCGCTCAGCATTTAACATTCTACTGTGCCAACTGCATGGCAGCGAACAGTATCTTGAACCCTACCACTACGTGCTGGAACCTTATCTCCGTAAGTACTTCCGTGCCCCAACAAGCTGCCACTTCCAGGCAATAGATATCTTGTGGTTACAACCAAGGGCAATGCTGAATTTTGAACAATACCGGTGCAACCACACACAGTCAGAATACATTGCCAATTTTTGTTAGTTATTATGTCACCAATTACTTTATCTGAATACGTACTAGACCTGGGATAAAAACAAAAACTTAACTTTTCATCATATCTCAGCTTTCTATGGTGTACTTATAAATCCTCAATTAAAATGTCTCCGAAATCATTATCACGACCATTATTATAATAACCAAATAAAAACGTACTACCGATCACAGCTACATCAGGCAAAACTTTGTCATCTACAGTATAAGCAATACTACGAACAGTACCATCACTTAATGGAAATACATTTTTTGTGGTCTTACCTTGTTTTGAGGTTTTTATCTTTGTTGTATGAATAGCTCAATTTGAATTTGAATGTAATATTAAATTGTTAGATTATTAACAGTATTGATTATGTATTTTTGCAGATTTCATCTTGTCATGTATTGAAGGCGCTTTCGTTCATCTGGTTATTACCCGAGAAAGGTTTATTATAATAATGTGTCTTTCGTGGTCGAACATCTGACCTGCAAACCCTGTGAAACCATGGCAAAAGATGAAAAGGAGTTGGAAACTGTACTACCACTTCCGCCACAAGTGTCAACATCACAACACATCGAATGTGCAATATTTATAAAGCAAGTTGCCTGTCCAGTGTCGAACAAATGGAGTACGGACACTATGGAACAGTGATTGAAAACTTGTGCCGACAGAAACAGTTAAACATGGAGCACGTATGTCCCATTTCTGCATGAGAATTATTTGTATGCTTTGCGCAAACTCCCCAAATAGTTGGACATCCAAGGGCCGCATAAACACGGCGAAATGTACTACGGTATTTCCACTGGCTGGGGATATCAACAAACATCCAGAGTTTCGTTATAAATTGTGTAACAAACAATCACTATAGAAATCAGAAAAACAGACTGTGTACAACAACAAGTAGCATGCCTGCCAACCGAACCATTTGACACCATTGCCCTAGACTTGATGGGACCGTATCCACAGACCCCGAATGGTAAAAGGTTCATTCTGGTTGTAACTGACTTATTTTCGCGATGGGTTGAGGCCTAACCCATTTCAAGTTCCCCTGCCAGGACCATCGGGAAAGTTATGGAGAGTGAATTTTTCTCACTCTGGAGTTATCTGTTCATCCCAGCGCATCATCCCAGAGCCAATCCAACAGAAAGGAGAAATCAAGACACAGAGACTATGCGTAGCAGAGAATCATACATCATTGGCAGAGCAGCTGCAAGCTGCATTATTCACACTTCGAACAAGCACAAATCTCGCCATGGGGAGAATACCGGCAAAAGAACTATAAGGACGCGATCTCCCACTGCCTGGTGAGTTCACGAGCAGGGCGAGAGAACACACTAATATGCCCATGGAAGGAGAAGTAAGGGAACAGCAGAGAGAGAAGGAAGTGTGTGAGGCGAGAGAAAACTAGTCACGGTGCATGCAGAAATAGCTGCCCACCACCACCCAAACCTCTCCCAAGCTACATGCTGGACAATACTTGTTTGCCAAAACACACTCACAGTCAGCAGGGCAGAAAAACTTTTGCACCGGGTTCGCAAGTCAATGGAGCGGCCCACATCTCATCATCGACGAACAGCAGTGTTCATCGAGACACATTGCGCCTAGCACATGTTGAAATAGGAAAAACCCCCGCCGAGGCCATGTCGAGTGAAAGCAGCGCGTCTTCGCACATTGAAAACCCCACATCACCACGACAAGAGGTAAACATTATGCCACGTACAACGCCTGAATCAACTTCACCCAACGCAGCCGCGTATATGCAGGACTCTGTGAGAGAAGAAGGTTCGGTTGTTTATACACCTGATAACGTTGTCAACATTCACCGTACAAGTGACATACAAGACATGCCTTCCTGCGAATGGCCGGAACTTGTCTACACACCACGAAGAGGAGCACAGCGTTCAGCATCATTAGCATCATCATCGGTACAATCGACCGTGGAAGAAGGGGGTACAGAAGGAAAAGGTGCCACGGACGCCCATCACCCTAATCTGCATCACCTGCATTATTCACCGAGAAGCAGCAGCAGTGACGAGTCAGGAACAGGATTACTGTCATCACAACCATGCTGCTCGAAGGAAGCCCACATCACACGTCATGCCACATGTACTGTATGTGTTCTCGGGTCCGCAGCATACCTGTCGTTGCAACCCGCACGACAACCATGGCGAGTTCAACAACAGCAGCTCAGCAGATACAATTTCTGGCCACGAGAAAGCTACCTCCACCAGTGACTTGTTGTCAAGAGTGAAGAAGCTTGGGACATGCGAACGACCTGATAAGGAGGGGACGATTGATGTGTACCATGTGCGCCTAACCTTTAGGCCATTGCGCACAACCCTTCGCAAAGGCATCGACAACACTGCATTACCAAGAGAGAGATGTTAGTGCAGTAGTCAGCATTCCTGTGTGTGTGTATGCGTTTAATGCTCTTGTGCAGAGTATTAACGCGTGTAAATGTTTTGTATGTCAAATTGTTTCTTCGTCAGGGTTATGTTGTGTTTTGGATACAACAGGAAGTGTAAGAAAGGTGTTTGTTTCGATTCCGAATGACAAGTGTCTTTTGTTTATGTTTTGAAACAATTGTCACTGTGTGTTATGTGATGGACTTTACCGGTCACATAAGCTATGGGTTAGTAGCGTATTTATTCTTATTGTTTTCAAGGGTTAATAGATATTTGGATGATGCAATCCCCAAGCTGGGAAATATTATTCGCAGTGAAATAGTCTCTCCCAGTGTTTGGTTTACTTTCTAAAGTTACACTGTGCAGTGTTTTGATCAGTGAAATAAATAATAGAGTTACATAGTAGTAAGTTAAGTGGTACTTGCAAGTCACATACCCATTTAGAAATTTTAGAAGGGCCATTGAAAGTATTATGTTATTAATTGCGAAGTGTAATAATTTTTTATATTTTAATGATGACCACGTTGCATTTGGTAATTGCATACCATAACCTCAAAGACTGACCAACAGAGCCAAGTTGTGGAAGCCATGTGCAGACTGCAGTACAAGGGGCAGTGTCCGCAGACAATAACAAACCAGCCCAAATTTGCTTATATATATGGTAGCGTAGTTGTAAGAATTTTCATGTAGCACATTACAAAGCCCAGAGTGATATGGCACAGCTCAAATGATTGTGGCGAAAGGCATCGCCAAGGACAGACAAACAAAACTTGTAAAAATCACGTGAAATGCAAGGTAAGGCACGGACAACGGACGAGTGGACAAAAACAAACCATGTCCGTTCAAAATCAGGTTTTATTTTTCATTATAGAATTGTTATGTTATGCTCTAAATTATTTACAGAGTTGTTTTTATCATTTGTATTCATTACTATCACCATCCACACTTCACATAAGTAAATATATTGGAATAATGGAACTTTGGCGTATCGGGTGGGAAGCTAGTGTTCAGGCACTAAGCTCCCTCGCCCATGATGGCCAGCAGTTGCGATTTCGGCACTTAGTGACGTGGGTGTCATGTCGGGCCTCTCCGGGCCTACCTCAGTTTCACCGGTCATGTAACGTGCAGTAGTTTTGAATTTAAGTTACCAGAACTTTTTTCACTTCTTTTAAGTCTTGAGAGAGCGCCGCATAGCATAATTTTAGCATAACTTCACTATCGTCAACATCGGAAGAAGGTTGGTACAGGAGGTGCAACCACTTTTGGTTGTTTGGCCGTAGCCACCCCCCCCCCCCCCTACCCACAATCAACCCGTCATGGCTGCCCAGGATTAAGAGTAATCACGTTCGCCACTGAAAAGACTGTCACCCTGGGTAATATTTACATCAAGAAACATAACCTTTCCACATAAACTTAACATCCCTCCTGGACCAGAAAGTGCAATCGCGTCATTGACTTACAGCCATATGTACAGTTTCAGAGCTCGCCTTGCTATAACAGCGAATTTTCAATTTCACTGCTCTGTATAAAGGAAAGATGATAATTAAATCACGTGTCTAAATATTGGTGTGCTTATTTAATACTGCAGTGTCTCTGTTGCTTATTGTAACGTTCTAACTGGACCCCCTGGATAATTATGGCATTTGCAGGCCAGAACAACCCATTTAAGTGTGTGTATTGGTATCTGGGGGAGGCCAACAGACTCTACTAAACAAAGTATCACTGGATATAGTACTGCAGCGATCACTGCCGAATTGGGAGTAAACATGGTAACCTCTTGGTTTCCCGTTAATGTCTACAGGTAGAGTGGCTACCAGGAAGGCCACATGGGTTGTAGGCCATCACGACCCCAACCTGTTATCATGCTCCCTAGCACTAGCACCCATAACTTCAATAGCTTGATTTTATCCGGAATCGATTTTGTTTGCCGCCCGGGACTCTGCAGCTCTCGTCCTCCCCACAGTTTGCATCGCCTGGGGTGGTTTAAGATACCCTTGACATGAACGCACCGTTCAACTGTGCTTCTCTAGCCTTTTGTTCCATATAGACAATCTACCACATAGTACCCCTAGGGATCGAGTGGAACAGGCCCGCATTGCGATGGTATGGGCCACCGAAGATAACATCTATACTTTTCCTCGGTGACCCAAATAGCGTCTCTCACAATGGTGGCCTTTTTTGTTGATATACACAAAGATGTAACTCTTGGTACATATACACAAACGAATAGTCACTACCTCCCAATCAAGCCAAGGACATTGGTCGCAACAGCAATTGGAGAGAGTAAGTTAACTGCCCCCGCAGCAGTTTATTTTCTTCCTAAAATTTGTGTCGCTTCAACGATCTTCGTGGCAAAACCAACATGTGAAAGCAATGTGTGTCAACATAAGAATGTAAGGGATTAGAATACCCTTCCAGTTGAATTAGTTTCCATTCGCACGGAAGTGAGATAGACCTGTGTTTCCTTTGTAGGTGTACAAATTTAAGTCGTACATAGCACCTTTTCGCACAAAGGAGCAGTACATAGTTCACCTCATAGACTTCATCGTGCGGGTTCATAAGATGTTACTTTATGTACTACCACACTCATGGAATCAAAGTTAAATGCTCTCGAGTGCCAAACATTTGGCACGTCGAAATTAAGTTGTAACATGTAAAGAGTTTTATTGTACAATAACCATACTTTTCGTACGCAACTATCACAGCACAAATGCACACTTTTTTTTTAATTCGCAAGGGAGGCGGCACTCCCATGATGTTTAGCTTGTATGCAATGTTAGAGTAATGGGAATGTCGCAAAATCTGTTAATTTATGTGATTTTAGAGAGTAATGTTTTACATGTTAAATTTAAGTGATGCTCAGAGCATGCTCTCTGAACTCGCCCCAGGCATCTCGAGGGCTGGCTGGCGCTATGCTCATAGTCTGACTCCTCAACCAGAGTAGGTAGCATGCATTGTAGATGCACACTTTGTGCGACCCCTCTGCACAGCATTTTAGGCGGCAATCATGTAGCATATCGTTAGAATAATAAGATTAACAACTGGAATATTTGTTATTCACTAGTGCCGAAGGGACAACCATATTCTTCTGTAATGTAACGGAACTTAAAGATCACAGCTTCGCGCCAAATTTCCATTTTGTTTACTGGCAGACCAGAGTGTCAGGCCCGCCTACTTGCTTGAAGAACAAAATAAATGTTTATTATAAAATATATGAATAAATGTGTGTGATAAGATCCGACGTCTTTCGTTGTCTCTAGTTTCGGGTACAGTGCCCTATAAAATAGTATTAAGAGAGTTTTGTTCTTATGGGCCCTACACCCTCTTACAGAGTAACTTCAATGTTTCTAAGAGTAAAGTGTTGTAACTACGGCACCTGCATCCACAAATGCAGAGTAATAGCTGTGTGATGTGTGTCCACGTGACCCCCTTCCCCCTTAACCAATTTGCCCGCCTCACCAGGTTCCGTAATGCATTGTGTGCACATATTCTACGAGTGCATGTACAGCACAGTGTGGCAAGGATCGACGCAGGTGCAGAGCAGAGGGAGCGCGACCATGTGTGCATGGTTAAGTAATCCGAAAATATACCCCTTGAAATTTCTGTTATTTAATGGGTGCAATAAATGGTTGAGGTAAGTTCACACAATGGGACACTATTAATAAAGACACCGCCTGCAGCAGCCCTAAAGACCTCAGTGTTTTCGATGTTTCTTTTTGTAATTTTCTGTAATGTTCTTTCACATGACATTCATCTCCACATCAGCTAAGTAGTGCAATTTAATGTATAGTGAATAATATTTACAGGTTTAATTTGAGAAGCTTATTTTGCAACCAGCATGCAGTGTACGTGTCCGATTTGTATATGTTGTGTGCAAGGAAGTAGTGCAGCGCAGGGTGCCAGCTTGCCAAGCAGGCCAGCACGCCGCCCAGAGAAAGTCACTATTCGTTCGTCTTTGCAAGGGGTGTGACGCATCACATCGGGGCGCGTATTTCGCGTGCTCCGGCAGCCATCACCATGTCGGACTTAACATTTCACAGCAGTAGTTACTTTACCATTTCAGAATATTTTTCATATTTCATCTGCCCGAGATTCCCCCACCCCTCTCATCTACCCAGTGCTTTAATTATTTAATGTGACCACGTGTCTTTTGCACAGTATAACGCGAGCTTACGGGTTCGTAAGCAGCACCAAATGTAAGCTTTTCCTGACTGCAATGTAATCATGTACCGAATAAATCGCAGCAGTGACGAATAAACCACGTTTATTTCTAGTAGCCACAAAGCATTAAAATACGGGCCATCTCACACCAATTTTCACAAAGTGGAACTTATTGTGCAAGTATGAATGAAATGATCATAATTCGGCATAATATATAACAGTTCTCCTATGGGTGTGTGGAGAACCCAGATATCCCACAACGGAACAAGTAAGGGAGATATTCAGTCTGTGATAATTTTTATTCTATGAGGAGACAACAACTGCACTTGCAGAATTTGTTGGAGTCTTCGGCCTTACGACCCTGTGGAAAGAATCCACAGCTGCTCTCTGACTTCACGATATTGTCAACCCATCAATATCTGGCGCCCTTGGTAATTATCTACACCGAGATTCCGAAACTATAGTTACCATTCCTCACCTAACCAATATCCTTATTGACCAACACCTTGGCACTAGTTGCCAGCCTCCTTCGCAATAGACTTACAACAACAAAATTGCTTGCCCGAACGTGTGGCAGATCTCTTCCACTGTTCCGACACCTTTGACCAACTTTATGTGTTTTCTAATAAGTGCATGCGAGGGAACCGACACCTGGCAATTTGCGATGGTAAGACGTGATATCATTTTTAGCATTAGTGTTGTTAAGTACTGCGAATCCTAAAAAGCAACCCAGCACAAGTGGAGACTCCAGGGACACCCCATTATCCATCGTACCCCGACCTTAGCACAGCAACAGCTCGACTAAGTTTGGCATCATGGCATATTAACTCGCACCTGTCTTGGGTAAAAGAAAGGGCGAAATCACCTTCAATAACTCCTTAGAGAGCCCACCCACGCCTCCCTTATAATATTTAGTGGCTTCGCGCCATTTTTGTACAGTGGAACCCTACCAGCAGGTCAAGCCAGTTAACATTTGCAAAGTTGTCGTCGTCACAAAGGCGTTAGAAAAACCATTGATTAATGGTAGAATGTGCCTGAATTTTAATTTTGGTAGCCTTCGTGCATTCAGGGGGCAGGCCTCCACCTTCCCGCCGAAGGTGTAACGTGTCTTTAACAAATGAACTCTTTTTCTATAATCATCAAGTCTTTTAGCATTGTGTTCTGTATGTGTATGTGGTTCACCCAAAAAATTCACTGCTTAGTAAACATATTTATTGTATTTATTTAAACTTAATCTTAGGGGCAGCAGAGCAGCAATGCCGGAAGGATACCACATCGTCGGCACGTGGCCCTGAGTCCATAGAGTCAGCTATCTGCCCTCAAATAGGTTTTGGGGAGTGGTGAAGGTGATGTCTGGAATGAAGTTACCCGACTAGGCACCAGGCATCAGGGTGGTGATGTCACAAAGATGAAGTTGTAACACAATTACCTGTTGAAACCCTGGGTGGCAGGCCATACACCAGGCGAAATAGCCTCACTGATGAAGTTGTTGACCTCTGCCCCAACGATGCTAGTTCCAATTAAGCTGTAATATTGCTGCTTGCTAAATGGTAGCTGGTAACCTTGCTGATTGGAATTTCGGTGGTTACTTTGCAAAATGGCTTTAACACTCGTGTATGTGAATAGTTAGGGCCAACCACATGCCCATAATAAACTGAATAATGTATTATGCATCAGACAGTGGAAAGATACCGAAAAGAAATTAAGAACAGTAATAGGACATGAGCTGGTATTGTTAGGACTCGTCCCCTTAAATGCACAGTGGCAGTCGGAATAACATACGCAATGATCCATTCTCTGTGGTATTTATTCTACTTGATTTACTATCCCTCTCAGAGGAATACCTGACACTAACAATGTGTGGCTATACCGGCCACACTTTGGTACACAGCATAAAGGTCGTATGACACCAACATATTTAAGGTGAACATAAGCTTCCTGGGGTGATGGTCATCCATGAGAAGGAGGGTGGTGTACTGAGCGTCTAATGAGAGAGAGTGGTTCCAGATATTAATAAATCTATTTGCGTTAAATTCCCATGCTCAAAACGATGAAGGCTCCCTGGTGGGTAGAAAATGCACGAGCTCGCGACACATGTATTACCCCGACCGATACTACTAGCTTACTGTCTTGCCCTTCCTGATGCGTATACAAGTGGGGGCTGGCTGATACACCATGATGGGGGAACTACTTTGTGGTTCACAAATACAACTCCTGCTTAACATCATGCTGACAGCAAAAACTTACATTAGAAATTACTTACAGAACTCTGAAACACAAATCACTAATGGATGATGATGAGCATAGGGCTAGTTGAGTGATGAACCAAATACACATGACAAATAGACTCAACAATGCACTAGGAACAAAAAGGCTTATCACAATAAATTGTTTAATATTGAATACCAAAATAAAGAATGGCACGGATCCCTGGGCCCTTAGAGCCAATCATTTTGGGGATCTGCTTAAATATCCCTCTGTCTCACAGAGTCTCTGCTGTAGTTTGATGTACTGCGCAATGGTGTCAGTTAGGAATGCCCTTGGAAGGCCACACTTGGGCAAGCCACTGACGTTCGGTATGCTGGGCCATGGGAAAAATGAGGTGTGGTGGATTAGAAATGCAATTTTCCAGGGTTAAGTGTGCTTGCCCGTGGTGGGAGCATGAAGTTATACTTGCCAGAGACTCCTCCTCTCGGGTCGTGATGCCCAAAGACCGTTGGCCTGTCCCCCATATCCACATCTTGATGGATGTTACCAGCTGAAATATTTTTCCACCAGCTGTAAACTAAACTCCAATCGCCTCATCTAGTCAGGGATGTCAGCCTGCCTGATACAGCAGCTCACCCCCAAAGGGTTATTTTGGCTTCCCAACGCCATTTTTAATACACATGGTCAAAACAAAATTACAGAAAAAATTTAAGTAACTGATAATCGGTTAAACATAATAAAACATAGGCATCTCACCAGTATGTATTTATTACAAGTTCTTCCCCATCGGCACACTTAAGTTTACATGCCGCTGTTTTAGCCAGGTGGGCTCTTACACAGAAGGAATTGTCGTATGGCCTATGAACATAAGTGGTATATTACGCCTTGGTCGTGTAAAAGACGAACCGAGGGTGTGAAACTGTGTACTCCGGGTGTGCAATAAACGAAAGGTTCCAGTAGACTGATGTGAATCAAGCAGAAACGCATGATGATTAACAAACAATGATGAAGAGCCCTGAGCACCGCAGCACCATGGTACTCTCACGAGATCTAAGATGCTACTACTTTCCCATTTGGCACAGAGGCCGCTCACTGGCTGATGCTCCCGCCCAAACATCAGGTGAGATAATTTTACATTAAGTGAAATAAAATGAATGAAACGAAATGGGCTATACAATGCCGTTGACATGTGCATACCAATTAACGTTTGACAACAAAACCTAAAAGCGCATATTAAAAATATACAAATAAATACACGCGTTCGACCAAACTTCTACATTGATATGTACAAATAAACAATAATATCTAAATAGGGTCTGTCCCCAGTCTAGTTTATTACTTCTATATGATATGTTTTCGTGGCAAAACATGTGAGTTCATATTAATTTGAATAAAAACATTTGGAAAATACTTTTACGATTTTATGGTGGCTATTTGCCACATGGCCGTGTGCAGCGGCCCGCTTTGATGGGTCGTTTTGGAACATTGTACTAAAGTCATGTTTTTCAATACTTCCAGTACTATTCGAATGCACTTTAAAAACATAAAATATAAAAATTATTGCAATGCATTAAAAGTTATTTAATAATTGGTATAAATATTATAGAGATGTGTACATGTCACAATAGCCTTGCATGTGGCCATTCAGTTAAGTGCACAGAATGGTACCAATGCCTCACGATCTGTCAACTACTAAATTATTACATCATCACAGGATTTCCTTCAAATACACTAAAATAATAATAAAAAATATATAAAGAGACCATTTATCTCGTACTTGTGTGACATGGGTAACACGGGAAAATCAAAACAATGACATAACATAAGACACTACATATACATTGACCCTCAAAAATGTAAATATTAATAGTAAACAAAAGCATGTGGCACTCGGCCTGACATATGGACGCTGTCATTCGTACACTTACCTTGGTGCATGGTTACATAACGTCACATTTTTGTGCACACAGTTGCCGATTCGTAATGCTAAAACATGACATTGTATGATAATGTACACATACAAAAATAAACACATACTGTACACTCCTTAACCAATGACATAACCCTAACTACACCTTCCACATGCCATTGCACTTGACACATAACATGCACATCGCACTTGTACGTCGTCTCAAGTGATCCACTGTGATGTTTTATTTTATTCTTGATGTCTCTGCTGGCATCCATTCCACAATCCTCCTGTAGGGTATGAGTGCCTCCATTTTCCTCATCAATGTCCCATGGGGCACCTTATCGAAAGCCTTCTCAAAATCTATGAAGCAGATATCAACCTGCTTCCCCTTATCAGCTACCTGCACCAGACCCAGCCAGTTGAGTCTCGCATGAGTATCCCCTTCTGAAACCATGCTGTGACTCCTCCAACCAATTCCTATTGATCATAACCCTAACCACACACTGCACCACCAGCCCCTCCAATAATTTATCCTGTACTTGATGTGAGATTCGCAGGTCTGTAGCTGCCAGGCCTCCCCCTATCCTCTCCCTGCTTGTGTATAGGTACCACCATAGCATCCTTCCAATCTTGTGGTAACTTACCCTCTCCTAAGGACTTTTTAAACAGCACCTCTAAATATTTCACGAACTCTGTGCCACCAAACTTTAGTGCTGTGTTTCCTATCCCATCTGGATCCCCTGCCTTACTGCTCTTCAAATCCCTAATTACATTTTCTATCTCCCACTCCCTCATCTTAAACTTACTAAACACCCCCCACCCCCCTAATTGTGTTTGCCACTCTATTCCAATCCTTCTTGCCTCAAACACTGACAAGTACTGTCCTTCACTATCTCCGTTTTTTCATGGTCATTTGTCGCATTCCTACCATCCCTTCCTGTTAGCAGAGGTATCCCTTCCTCTCCTCCCCTTAAACGCCTAACATACCTAAACAATTTCCCCCATTCCTTGCCTTTTCCTTCTTTCCTTCTTCCTCCATGTTCCCCAGAAATACATTCTTTGCCTGTTTGATCTTCCTTTCAAGCTCCCTACCCATTTGTTTAACCAATTCTTTAGATCTTATCATCCCTTCATTTCTCCACTTGGCATGTAATTTTCTGCACTTCCTCTTCATTTTCAAAATCTCCTGTCCATAATATGGTGAATCTCCCCCAGTCCATAACATTTTCATTGGTACAAATTTTTCTAACATAACCTCCATTAATCCTCTAAACTTCCTCCACAACCCCTCTTCCCCATCCACCATATACCATTTCTTGTCTCCTCTCCTATGCTGTCACACCAACCATTCTGCAGTTTGCTCTTCCCTCATCCTGCCAATCCCAATATCCGCGACCGGTGTATGATGATCGCTTATACCATCCTATACTATTGCACCAACTGCATCATTCCCAGGTCTGATCAACATCACATCCAGCACTGACCCAACACCCTCCCCATTCCATCTCGTTCATATTTCTACTACATTGGACTAATCCTCTTTTGACTATCTGTGCTGCCATTCTCTGCATCATGCTACCCATTCCTTCTGCACCCTCTACCCATTTCACATATTCAAATCCTCTGCTACAACATCCCTCTGCCTGTCCTTTAGTCTATCGACCCTCTCCTTGATCATCTCAATTGTCTGCCATCCCTGTCCTGGTGGTCTATACCTTGCCAGCAAGGTAATTTTCCTATTACTACCACCACACTATTTAATTTCCATTACCTCGACACCCTCACTAACCCATTCTACCGCCCCTTTTAGCCCTTTCCTTACACACACCATTATTCCTCCTCCTCTCCCATCCCTGTCTCTTCTGAAGATAGTGAACTTATGCTGCCTACACTCAATGTTCAGTTCTTCCTCAGTCAACCAAGTCTCCACAGCTACCACTATATCAACCCCATATCCTTCAACCTTTCCCCAGAAGCCCTCTAGCTTGTTGTATACACGCCTACAGTTCACCATTATTATCTTTATACTAGCACTCTGCTTACCATCCTACGTTTCTTACCCCTGTATCCTCATCAATACTATCCTCTCCATTTCTCTCCACTTCTGTTTCCTTGTCTATAATTCTAATTAAAGAAACCGGTTGAATTAATTTGAATGATAACTGCTATTATGATATCCTAATTCTCTTCTGTTGTGTTTGTGGAGTCTGCATTTAAGTAACAATTTCTTTGTTATTTTACTAATTACTCGCTAGGTACCACTAGTGTTTTTTGTAATTTTTTTATCGTTGTTGGATCTTACTTTGAGTTTCTTCGTGGGTAGTCTTTTTGTCTATGATCGAATCGTTGCGTTGTAATTTGGTGTCTGTGTCGTTTGTTTTGTGGTATTGACGAAGTATTGAGGTATGTATGACCAGTTATAAATATTTGCAAAAAAACTAGTAACTTAAAGCAGATTCCGTAAGCTGTAAACTTTGTGTGGTAATTAACGTAGTATTATTATTTGGTTACTTCTTTTTAACTGTTGTCAGCACGTGGCTTGCCCTTCACGTACATTTGATTGTACAAACGATTTTTTGTTGCGAGCTTATTTATTTTTTTATTTAGCAGTAATTGGAACTTAGATCCCATATAGGAGAAATTATTTCGGTATATTAATGTGACACTGAAACATGAGCCACAACTATCCCAGCGGATGAAGTGTGACCCGCATAGTCTTTATCAAATAATGAGGGCTAAGGTGGAGCCTAAAAAGAACCTAATACTAATTAACTTCATCAATCTTACCATTTACATGATCAGAAGTTCACCTCAAATTACGCAGATACTAAAACATCACTGCATTTTCTATACTATCACAGTTAGTTCATATACATTTACAAAATGAGAAAATTATTTACATTGATGTTGGTATCACAATAGCGTGACAGACGCAATGTGAAGGGCGCGATGGGACGATACAAATTCTCATTAATGTGAAAACTGGATAATACCGCCTCACGATCACTATAGTGAAGTTGGTTCGAATCCCAATTTCAATTTGGTGCTGTCAGTGTTACCACAAAAAAATCACTAGCGACTCTTCCACTTTCCAGGAAATGTATTGAGCAGATACTGCACGTCCCATTATCTTAAAAATAGTTGTTGAATAATTGACAATTATACCTGCTAGCCGATAAACACACAGCAATGGATCGTTTAGTGGAAATCATAATTCTTTTGCCATTGACAAATTTGCCAACAGCTGAATTGTATAGTGTTCTGCAGGGTTGTCACCTTGTGTAGACTTCTGCTATGATTGCTCATTTGTTTTACTACACCAGAGATTTTATTGCGCACACCACTTTCAATAAGTTGTGGTGTATAATTGTAATCGCTACGTCCGTATTTCAGATTTAATCTCACTCCATGTAAACTGAATGCTCTCCAAATATGTGTTTTCTTTATTCAACTTTTTTGTGGAGTGGTCATTTTTTGTTCTGCCTATGTAGTACAGCTTTTAAAACAGCTGTCGTGAATCTAAGAACTTCATCATCGAGCTTTTTTCTAATTAAAATATTGTTCTTCTGTTTGTTACTTGTAGTTAAAATCCTCAATTTATTACAGAAATTATGTAGAATATTATTTGTAAATTAAATATTTGTACAGGGACATTTTGTATGGGTGTATGGCCAAATTTATTTTTATATGCATTACTGTTCCCATCAGCAATGAGTTTAGTATATTTTATTCAGTACGTTTCTTCACTCCTTTTACATATAATTATTAGTAATCATAATTACTAGAAATTTTGGAAAGGTTTCAACTAGTTTTCTGTAAAAAAAAAAAAAAAAAAAGTGGTAGAGAGGAGGGTGATCAATATTGCTGTTTTTATGCTATAAAATATGTATAATTTATGTAGAATGTATTTACTGGATTGTTTTACATGTAAGAATACCGTTTGCAACTAATATTTAATGTGTTAGCTGTATACTCGTACTGAGTGACCTTAAGGATACTACTGTGACCTGCCTGCTCTTGCCAGTAGTTAATTGTAAACAACGAGGTCTCGATAGATAGTCTTACACCCTACTGCCAATTGGATTATGCGCACCACATATGTTGTAGATGCAGTCGGAGATGAGCTCCTCAAGGCCTTGGCGTGGTGTCATATGTTCATATGAGGATTTAGGTTAAGTTAGAGGAGCAGTAGAAATGTTTAAAATGGAAGTTTAGGATGTTTGTTTACCCGGAGTACCAGACATTATTATCCAGAATAATGTCAATGATGTCAGTAGAGCTGACTCGTCCTCAGGGTCGTTCGACCAATGACCATGGCGTAATCACTCCACGGATTGGAATTGCTCCTCTGAAAAGTATTGTATATTCTTGCTTGCAGTGCTGTGGTATATCAGGGCTCCCCACACGCCCGTACGACACTTTACTTACGATGTTGCTGTTATGTGACCATTTAAAGCACTCATTGCACTGTCTGTATGCTTGCTGTAAAATTGGCGGGAGAAGGCCTTGCTGCCTTAAACGCCTTGCTGCTGTCTGAAATAAATACCAGTGGTATTTTGCATCACTGCATAATTTATTAGGTATTGATCTACACACCTCGTCTGATCTAACTTACACTTGCTGCTGAGCTACACCGGTCAGCGTGGGTTATACAGAATAAACAGACACGTCACAATTAATTAGGTTGTACAATAAAATCCACCCAGGCGATGCAAGCACTGGGTGGTACGAGGGGCAGTGTCTCGGCGGCAGATAAAACAACGGTTCCAGTTAATTAATCAAGTCTATTGCTGAAGAGGTAATTGTGCAAAAAAGTTGATGGCCACCGAGTGCGCGAAACACGAGTCGCAACGTAATGCGCTACACCTAAGACAAACTATGACTGACTGGAAAAACATGGCGTGCTAGCTGGCTTGGCAGGCTATCACCCCTCATGGAACTACTTTCTAGACATGGCGTGCTAGCTGGCTTGGCAGGCTATCACCCCTCATGGAACTACTTTCTAGACATGGCGTGCTAGCTGGCTTGGCAGGCTATCACCCCTCATGGAACTACTTTCTAGACATGGCGTGCTAGCTGGCTTGGCAGGCTATCACCCCTCATGGAACTACTTTCTAGACATGGCGTGCTAGCTGGCTTGGCAGGCTATCACCCCTCATGGAACTACTTTCTAGACATGGCGTGCTAGCTGGCTTGGCAGGCTATCACCCCTCATGGAACTACTTTCTAGACATGGCGTGCTAGCTGGCTTGGCAGGCTATCACCCCTCATGGAACTACTTTCTAGACATGGCGTGCTAGCTGGCTTGGCAGGCTATCACCCCTCATGGAACTACTTTCTAGACATGGCGTGCTAGCTGGCTTGGCAGGCTATCACCCCTCATGGAACTACTTTCTAGACATGGCGTGCTAGCTGGCTTGGCAGGCTATCACCCCTCATGGAACTACTTTCTAGACATGGCGTGCTAGCTGGCTTGGCAGGCTATCACCCCTCATGGAACTACTTTCTAGACATGGCGTGCTAGCTGGCTTGGCAGGCTATCACCCCTCATGGAACTACTTTCTAGACATCACCCTTGCATGAAAAACACTTTACACTTGCCTTGGATATTCCCACACGTTTCTAAAATGAAGTCTTGTACAACGAAAGAACATACATGAATAATAACATTGTGATATGAGGTGAGGATGGTTACACATGAGAACGAAAAATACAGTACATAGAAGAAAATCACGTCAAAAGAATACACTAGGGTGTTAAGGCATTCAACTGGTGCGTTTATGTGAACACGTTTCTTGGTGTATCACTAGCGTTGCTCCGGTGACACTACCACTGCGGCTTAGAGTGCGCACACTCACTGTGTTGCTTGTGGAGTCCTGGCTATTTTGGTGCGGCGGACAAATGGACTTCTGGTGGGGGGGGGGGTTCGCGGCACGCGTCAGCCTGGATAAGTGTGTTGCCTTCATCTTCAGCCTCGTTCTGACCTCGGTGTCGTTGGCTCCGACAATTATATGTAGTACTGCTTCTGATCTACTGAGCGCGTCTGGGGGGGTGTTGCTGCCTCAGTATTTATGCCCCCTCGGCTGAGTGGGTGAGGCTCCTCTGTTCATAAAATAATGTGTGCGGCCCTTCTCTGGCTGCTACACACCGCTGTTTTATAGAATACTGTGTTCAGCCCATTTTTCGACATTTTCAAAAAATTCTAGAAATGGTTACGAGCAAAAACACACTATGTTATTAAGTGCGCTCTATTAACAAAGGAAAAGACATCGTACTCACAAATTTTCAGATAAAAAAATGGGGGTTTTAAGTAATTGTCAATGAGAAATGCCATTTTCATCGCATTTTGCATAATCGTTAATTGCATGCACCCTAGGCTTAAAAATAAAATTTTGTGTAAAACTACTGTACTAGGTCTACATGTTGCCAGAATTACTTTTGCTGAAAATTGATTATTCCATATATAAAAAAATATTTCAAAATCTTGTGTGTGTGTGGGTGAGTTCTCCCCCCTTCCCCACCCATTTGATATTGTAATAGGGCTCATTCTAACAATACCACACTTGAGCTTGAGTACAAATTCAATGGAATTGATCAAACTCCACTCTTACAATTTTTTCTCTCCAAGTCAGAAGAGTTGCAGTGATAAACAAGAAATCTGCTGTTTTATCAATACATGAATATAGGCCTACAACCAAATCAGTTCTCATATTAGTAATAGCTACTGAATGTAGTCTTCATTATTTGCAATTTCCATGGCTTCTCAAACTCACTCCATGCAATTTCTAGGGTGATTCAATAAAGACAATTTGACCAATTACTTCCTTATAAGCTAGTTAAGAGAGTGTGTGTATACGTAGGTATTTGGTGAATGTTATAAGGGAGAGTAGTTTTAGTTTTAAGTTAAACTATTTTTTTTTAAAGAGAGGGTAAAAAAAAAATGGTAGGGAGGTGTAAGTGTAGGGGCTGTGGTAAGGTGTGAAGAAGGTTAGATAGTGGTGTGCAGTATGGAGGCTGGTACCATGTTGGCTGTATAGGGATCAGGGAGGAGGAACTGGAATCACTACAGGAACATGCGTGGAAGTGTGAGGAATGTGCTGAGGGGAAGCTTTGTAGAGGGTGTGCCAGTGACAAGGATGGAAGTGGCTGAGGAGGAGAGGTGGAAAGGGGAGATGGTAGATTTGATGAGCAGGAAAGAGAGGGAAATGATGCATAGGATTGAGAGGATGGAGGAAAAGGTCAGGAATGAGATGGGTAAGAGAAGAGTAGAAATAAGGGTGGAGAAGTTAGAGGAGGAGTTGGAAGATGTAAAGGGGGTGCTAAGGAAAATGAAAGCCAGTCCACACGAGGAAAAGCTGAGTAGAGAGGAAGCGTTAGGCTGACTGCAAGTAAGGATGCAGAAGGAACAGCAGGAGGAAAGACAGATGAGGAGGTAGGTAGAGATAGAGGTGAAGGATAGAGGAGTTGGAGGCAGTAGAAAGAGATAAAGCAGTAGGAGATCATAAGACAGCAAATAAGGTTAGAGAAGCAAGAAATAGTAGCAAGGGATAAGGTGATAGTAGTAGGCAGGAAGCAATCAGGAATAGAGGAACGGGAAGCAGGGAACAAGCAGAGGTAGAAGGTAGGAAGCAGTATACTGAGGCTTGCAAGTGTGGGATTAGCAAAGACCAGCAAGCAGGACAAAGTGGACAGTTTAGGACCAGAGGGGAGAGAGGAGGGCTTGTCAAAGGGAGGGAAACAAGTGCGCTGCAGGAGGCCGGAGACCGGGATCAGGTAAGAGACAAAGTAGACAAGGGTAGGCGGGTGGGTGGAAGAACCACAAGGCAGGAACAGGTTGTAGGAAGGGAGCCAGAGGTAGTTTTTCTAGGCAGCTCTATTGTAAAGGGGGTGGAGTTGTGGAAAGTCAGGAAGGAAATAACTTATAAAGCAGCGTTTGGTGGGGGCAAATACCAGGGATTTGGATGAAAGGTAGCAGGGTGGCAAAGGTCGTTCTCATTCATGTAGGGGGAAACGACCTGGCTCATAGCGAGGTGGGGCAGGAGGTAGAGCGGGACCTCAGGGGATTGCTGAGGAAAGTGCGGGAGAAGTTTCCTGGAGCTAGGCCAGTAGTCAGTGGCTTGCTGGTTAGGAAAGGAGTATCCAATTGGAAGGCAGTGGCTGCGAGTTAGGTATATGAGAGGGTATGTAGGGATTTGGGGGTTACATTTATACATAGTAGGAAATGGGTAGGGAAGTAGCTGGCTGCATGGAGAGGATCAGGGCAGAGCAGCATTTGTTGAAATAGCAATCAATCAGAAGCAAGGAAACGGAGGGGAGAGAAAAGGAGAGGATAGCATTGATGAGGCCGCAGGGGTGGAGATAGGACGTAAGCAATGCAGGATAGTAAAGCAGAGTGCTATTATAAAGATAATGTTGGTGAACTGTAGGAGTGTATACAACAAGCTAGAGGGCTTCTGGGGAAAGGTTGAAGGATATGGGGCGGATATAGTGGTAGCTGTGGAGACTTGGTTGACTGAGGAAGTACTGGACATAGAGTGTAGGCAGGATGAGTTCACCATCTTCAGAAGAGACCGGGATGGGAAAGGAGGAGGTATAATGACGTGCGTAAGGAAAGGGCTAAAAGGGGTGGTAGAATGGGTTAGTGAGGATGTCGAGGTAATGGAAATTAAATTGAGTGGTAGTAGTAATAGGAGTATTACTTTGCTGGCAGGGTATAGACCACCAGGACAGGGATGGCAGACAATTGAGATGATCCAGGAGAGGGTCTATAGACTAAAGGACAGGCAGTGGGTTGTTGTAGCAGGGGATTTGAATATGCCAGGGGTGAAATGGATAGAGGGTGCAGAAGGAATGGGTAGCATGCTGCAGAGAATGGCAGCACAGTTAGTCAACAGAGGATTAGTCCAGGTAGTAGAAACACCTACGAGATGGAATGAGGAGGGTTATGGGTCAGTGCTGGATGTGGTGTTGGTCAGACCGAGGAATGCTGTAGTTGGTGCAATAGTATTGGATGGTATAAGCGACCGTCATATTCCGGTTGTGGAAATTGGGATTGGCAGGATGAGGGAAGTGCAAATGGCAGAAAAGTTGGTGTGGCAGTATGGGAGAGGAGACAAGAAGGGGGCAGAAATCTCCCTGAGAGACAGGTTTAAAAAATGGTCTATGGTGGAGGGTGTAGAGGGATTGTGGAGGGAGTTTAGAAGATTAATGGAGGTTATGTTGGAGAAATTTGTGCCAATGAAAAGGTTACGGACTGGGGGAGATCCCCCATATTATGGACAGGAGATTTTGAAAATGAAGAAGTGCAGAAAATTACATGCCAAGTGGAGAAATGAAGGGATGATAAGATCTAAAGAATTGATTAAACAAATGGGTAGGGGGCTTGAAAGGAAGATCAAACAGGCAAAGAATGTATTTCTGGGGAACATGGTGGAAGAAGGAAAAGGCAAGGAATGGGGGAAATTGTTTAGGTATGTTAGGAGGTTAAGGGGAGGAGAGGAAGGGATCCCTCTGCTAACAGGAAGGGATGGTAGGCATGCGACAAATGACCAATGAAAATCGGGGATGCTGCAAGGACAGCACTTGTCAATGTTTGAGGCAAAGGAGGGTTGGAATAGGGTGACAAACAGGGTTCGGGGGGTGTATAGTGAGTTTATGATGAGCGAGTGTGGGATAGAAAAGGTAATTAGGGGTTTGGAGAGCAGTAAGGCAGGGGGACCAGATGGGATAGGAAACACAGCACTAAAGTTTGGTGGCAAGGAGTTGTTGAAATATTTAGAAGTGCTGTTTAAAAAGTCCTTGGGAGGGGGTAAGTCACCACAAGGTTGGAAGGATGCTATGGTGGTACATATACACAAGCAGGGAGAGGATAGGGGGAGGCCTGGCAGCTACAGACCGGTGGAGTCTCACATCAAGTACAGGAAAAGTAATGGTGAGGCTGGTGGTGCAGTATGTGTTTAGGGTAATGAACAATAGAAATTGGTTGGAGGAGTCCCAGCATGGTTTCAGGAGGGGTTACTCATGTGAGATTCAGTTGGCTGGGTTATTAGAGGATCTGGTGCAGGTAGTTGATGAGGGGAAGCAGGTGAATGCCTGCTTCATAGATTTTGAGAAGGCATTTGATAAGGTGCCCCATGGGACATTGATGAGGAAAGTGGAGGCGCTGATACCAGACAGGAGGGTAGTGGAATGGATAGGGAACTTCCTCAGGGGGCGAAGGCAGAGGGTGAAAGTGGGAGAGGCAATATCGGAGGAAGAGGAGGTTACGTCAGGGGTACCACAGGGAAGCATGCTGGGTCCTTTGTTATTTACCATAATGGTAAATGACATGGGTTTGGGGATTAGAGGAAAAATCAGATTGTTTGCAGATGATTGTGTTGTATATGCTGAGGTGGGAGAGGGGGCGGAAATTTGCAGGCGGACATTGATAAGATATGGTTGTGGACCAGAAAAAATAAAATGAAGATAAATGAAAGAAAAACTAAGGTAGTGAGGTTCACAAGGAAGAAGGTGATAAGCAGGGACATGTACAGATGGGAGAGACAAGAGATAGAAGAAGCAGCAGAATATAAGTATCTAGGGATAGTACTGCAGGGAGACCTCAGGTGGAAAAAACAGGTAGAGAGGGTGGTAGCAAAGGGAAGAAGTGCTCTGGGTATTCTGGGAAGGGTGCTGAATGGAGTCAGCTGTGAGGTGAAGGAGAAGGCGTATGGCACAATGGTACGGCCAATGTTAGAATATGCCGCAGCAATATGGGACCCGTAGGTGGAGGTGCGAGAACTAGAAAAGGTGCAGAGAAAGGCAGCAAGATGGGTGAAGGGTAGGTGGAGAAGGCAAGTGACAAATGTGCATGTTTTTATTTGCACTACACAAGTTAAACCACCTCAAAGCTGGTGTAATTTTGTGCTACATGAATCTGCCTGTGTAACTGCATAATGACAGATTTTAGAAGGTTTGGTTTTTACCCAGGATTCAAACCCTGAACCTCATGCATTGTACCCTGGAAATTCCAACTATCTTACGTCTCCAAAGTCTACAGAACACAGCAAGGTAGTGGATATGTCGATGTTTTTGAAGAAGACATTCAAGTTTTGTAAGAAAATAATTCAAATGTATTTGTCTAGCATGTGACTACCCTCACTTTTTGTCACTGTGAGATTTATCAGTATGAAATTTAAATATTGAATTATAACAGGCCATTTTTCGCCACATTTTGTACACTCCTCTCACAATGAAATCACTGCTTCCTGATTTAATGTTTTCCATTTTACTAATTACTTATATTTATTTTGCAGGTGAATAATGGCAAAGTCAAAGAATCATACAAATCATAACCAGAGTAAGTTTGTTTTTATAATATGTAACCCTTAGGCATTAAAATAAAACTAGTTGCTGTAAGTGTTAATATTCTTTTCATGGTAAAGTGAGCACGTTTTGAAGTCCTCTAATTTGGAAAAATAGTCAATACCTATATTTTATTGTAACCATAGATGTTAACTTTCGATTCTGGTGAAATATATTCACTGTGTTTATTACTTACATAGTAGTATTTATTTATTTTTTTAAATGGCAGAAGAATAAGAAATGGCTTATAGGAATAAAGTAACTAGGGCCTCAAAAGTGCTCACTTTAGCGTGAACAGACTATAGTAACCTAACAAATATGGTTTCTTCTATAAACCATTTTTGCCATCGTGTTACTGTTTTCCTAGAAGAAAAAGTTGAGTGTCATTATCATAGATTCTAATGTTCTGCATGTTTTCACAATTAATAGTAGTAATTTATATTTGAAAATATTGTAAGCCCATGTTTGTGTCATTGTCTAGTGACTGTTTATAGTAAAGGGAGGAGCTGTTGAAATCAGCCTGTTGAAAGAATTACTGCAGGTTACTGTGTCTATTTTACAATTACCATTAGGTCCTTAGGTTATTAAGTTGGCAATAAATTACAAGAAGTAGTGTGGCGATGCTTTTCTTACATAAAGTCACGAGATAATCCATTTTTTATCTTCTAAGTGTGATACTGTGTACATTGCGATATTTGTGAACTGTTAAGAATTCAGATTTTGAGATAAATTAATAGTTAGATACTTGTGTCACATAAATTTTACCAAATATTCAAAGTACAGTGCAGTCTCGCAGTTATAGTGAGCAAAATTTCTATTAATACTTCATCAAATTATACCTGCTTTCAAATAATTATTTTCTGTGTGAGTGTGTGCATGTTATGGCGAGAGAGGAAAGGGAGAAACTAATAATAAATATGTTCCAGTCTGAAAGTCATTTAGTCAGTCAATTAGCTAGTTACAAACTATAATTAATGCTGTATTTTTGTTTTTGTTCTTATTTAATGACTATGCACATGTTATCTATTGAGTGAAAACTGCACATTTAAGAAGAAACTGGTTAACACTGTGAACGTCAGCAGATCTCCCACATTCACTTGGTTCCTAAGTTAGTTCTCTCTTATCTTGAAGTAGTAACAATGCATATGGCAGAGGGCAGTTTAGTTGTGTAATCGTAACATGATAAATAAACAAATTAAAATATTACTACGGACTTATGATGTTTGAACTAAATGTGTCCTGTCTTACTGAAGAAATGTGTAAATTCGTGGGAAATTAAATGGGTCTTTTTCTGTTCTGTAAACGTTATATTTTGTAATGTGAAGGGTTGTGTAAATGTTTGTTATGCTGAAATGAAAGTGAAAAATTGCAATTTTAATTTTAAAAAAAAAATTGGGTTGTAGAAATTTGTAACAAAATGAAAATCCTCGATATTGATGAATATTCAGGTGTTAAATGAAGGTTCACTTAGTGCACCAGCGAAGCAAATTGTCTGTAATTCATCTGGTTATCACTACGTATTTTATAACTAAAATAACCACATAAAACTAGAATTGAAGTATTGCACCATTCGAGTTCAGAGCATGGCGGGAGAGCGAGATAAATTTAATTTTGAACTGCAGAGTATAGTGGTTCAGAGTATTGATCCAAGATCAGGATAGTGTATAAAAGCACTGTTAAGTATTTATATTTACCAGAAATAAACTTTGTAATATTCAAATAGTTAATATTCGGATTTTGTTTGTTTTCCATTGTAAAAAATAAATTGACTCGTAACAAAGACTTAAAACTGTCTGCATTTTTTAAATTAAAGAAGAATTAATCCTTTGTAAAGAGATAACAAAGTTTGCGCTTATCCCTCCGAGCAGACACAACAAAAAATTTGAACACGCATTCAGAATATCATAAACTAACATAATTTTCATCACGAACCATGTCGGAAAATGATTATAATGTGGAAATTTTTGATCACGAAAGAGAAGTTCACTGATAAATGTAGTTAGAAAATACGCCAAAAGATCGCACTAAATTAACATATGTACATAAACAATATTATACAAACATTAATATTATTCAGTAAAATTTGTGGAACTATTTTACCTAAACGGATAATCATCACAGCATCTAGTTTTCTGTTTGCTTTCTTCTTCGTAATGTTGTGTAGCATCTAAAGTATATAATTCTATTCATTTCATATACTGTTTTGAGTTTATATTTAAGGTTTCGTGTTTAAGGATACTGTACTTAAGACATGTTTTGCATTGAGTTAACGTGATGTTGCCAAAGTGGACAGTACTTAATTTAGGTTATAAGGATATTAATAGTAAATGCAAACGTGTGTGTGTGTGTATTACTCGCCTATTAAATATTTTAATTTGTTTTATCTATAAATTGTGCTCAGTTATGATTAAAGTTTGTTAGTATTGAGTCATAATAGCCACCTATATTATATGTTGAAGACAAAGAATAATAAACCTACGAATTGTCTTAACATTTTAAACAGAATGCTCTCATCTTTTGTGAAAGACAGGTGTGTCCCAAGGTTAGCTTAATTTTTTTTATAAAGTAATGTGTGTAAATTTTATTAAATACACTTAGACGTGTGGCACAGCTGATCACGCAGACTAAGCAAATGTGAAGGGGTCCAAACATGGCCAGAGAGTTTATTTTCAATAAATAAGAAAATGTGTCATCTGCATATTGCTGTGTCGTGTCCTGAAGATGAATCAGGCCACGCAATTACACATAACTCGCACTTGGTGTTACTTTATAACACACAGAATATATCAATACTGCACTATTATTAGGTGCAGCTAAAACACATTAGCTTTGGCTATAATTAATGTGCTCGTGACTTGGAGGGAGTCTTACACGATGATCCTGACTGCACGGACTGGGGCGCCCTACTGGGATTATAATTACCCTGGATGTGTCTCGCCGTTGTGTTCGAAATTATCCTTCATTTCCGACCATAATCAGCAGAAATGTAATATGTATAGTGTAATTGACTTAATTTTTTTTTTTCTCTTCATATTGCATATTACCTACAGACATGTAAAAGTGTTTAATTTCAGTCAAGTTTTAAGAAGTGTTATTTGTGAGTGCAGACACACAAAGCCGGTATTAAATTCCCTATACTGCCCTGAGATATTCAATTACACATGCTTTTACTAGCAGCTGGACAAACTTTTTTACATAAGATTAACAATATTTCAGACCAGTACATTATCTGGGCAAATTTTCTAGTTCAGTACAATGTGAAACTTTAAATTTAATAACACAAATTTTGAGAACATTTTTTATTAGTAAATTTGTAAAGGTGGCTTAGGGAATGTAATTCTTTTAAGAAATATTGATATGCATTAGGTCAAAGCTGAATCGAATAGAGTAATTTTTTTTGAGAATCTTTGAATTCATTGAAAGAAAATTCTCTTTGTGTTCTATTTGTTTGCTTCTAGTTGAGGATACTGGCATACAAGTGTGTGTCATATATAAGACCAGTTGATGTGTTGTGTTACACGAGTATAGGTCCTACACAATTGAGTAATTACAATTTAAGCTAATAAAACAACTATGGCAGATGCGGCAGAGTTGCTATTACATACATATAACGGAAAAAGTGTGTTCAAAGTTTACACCTATCAAACACAAAATGCAGCGGAAATGTAGTAATTCAGTCAACTAGGTTACGCTGTAGAAGGTACTGTTCTTGGGAGATTGTCACGCAAACTCATTGATTTTCTCCTATCAATCACAAACAGTTTTCCACCCACAGACGTGAGGATCTCTACGATGGGAACTCTGTATGTCGCGTAGGTGCAACACTTGTATGTTGGAACTCGGATCCAACTGAAGATCATATATGAACCAAGATGTTAGGATCTCAGTTCAGGGTAGTTAGACATGGGTCTCCTCTGCTTGATGTGATGTATGTTGCCTTGTTCAGAGTGGATACTACACACAACTGTTTAAAATTAGTCATTTATGTCAATCATAATCAAATGACCTTCACGTATAAAATTAGTCATTTATGTCAATCATAATCAAATGACCTTCACGTTTAAAATTAGTCATTTATGTCAATCATAATCAAATGACCTTCACGTATAAAAATTTTCAATCGAATGTCGCTATTCAAAAATACTTTCTGGCCACAGCAAAGGAAATGTCTTGCTCAATATGAGACATCTTTATTCTGGTCATGTCTATCTGTATGTCAATATTAAGAACTTGAAGAAACTGGTAATGATTATTGATTATTTCAGTGGCAGTATTGTAAAGGAAAAATCTCCACTAAACCATAATTAGTATGGAAAATTCTCAACTATAAATACAACTATAGTGTCCTGAATGTTTGTTAGTCCTTAATTTTTCTTACTTGAACCATGGGAAATGTGTTTACAGTAGAACCTTTCTAAATATAACCTCTTGTGTTTCCAAATAATTAGTTTGTTATGAAGCGAAGATTGCTATAAATATGTTGGACTTTTTTGCAGATTTTGCCATCCCTAACATTACAGTTTGCAATTTTTTGTATTGTGTCAGAGTCAAACCGTCTGTAGTGTAAAAATTACACTTTTGTAAATTAAATATAAATTTATTTAAATAAGTGGATGTCTTGTGGAAAAAGTGATACCAGAGGGGTGTATATTTTGTCTCCCGAAATGCAAGAAAAAATATCTAACATTGTGAGGGTTCACCAAGTATTAGAGAGTCCATGTGTCTGTGGCATGAAATCAACATGATTTTTGAATGGAATATTAATTTAAATGAATACTTGGATGTCTTCTGAATAAATTATAGGTACCACCGAAGGATATCTGCAATCATTCTTGTCATCACCAAACAATTACAAAAACTGTAACATGCGACAAGGAATGCTGTATTCTTTTTCTTGCAAGGAAAAATATTCAATTTTTGGTGGCCTCTAGCAGGAGAACCAGAGGATATTTTAGTGAAATATTAAACAGATGTCTTCTGAATTAAATGATAGCACAGAAATGTATCTGTAACCTCCTTGAATGCAAATAAATTGCAAAAATGGTAACATTCGACACTGCATACTTTTTCCGGGCACAAATTCAATGTTTTGTAATCTCTTGTGGAAAAATATTGCGATATTTTAAAAAAATGTTGATGTATGTTAAACAGACATCTTCCAATTAAAATTATATCCCTTGTCATCAAACAATTACAATAATTGTAACATTGCAAGCTGCACACTTTTTTGCTAGTGTAAATTTTATTTTTGATAGCTTATTTGCAAATAACTAGAGGTTATTTCACCACGATATTAATTCATATTGACATCTTTCAGATAAAACTATTCCACAGAAATGAATGTGCGACCACTTTGTCACCAATCTGTTACAAATACCAAGCGCAAATTCAATGTTTGGTGGCATCTTGCAAAAAAAAAACAGGGCAGTGCACATTGTTAATGTCTACTAAGCACAAATTATAATTATTAGCATTAACATGCTAAAATAGAAAACTCAACTGGTTTTACCGTAGAAGTGCTCTGAGAACGGAAACATCAGTCAGAATGCATGGGCTCCCCCTTTCTCTCCCCCCCCCCCCCCCCCCCCCTCCCTTCTTCATCCCAACCCATCTTCTCAGTACATGAGCACACACACACACACACCTAAAGACTATCAAAACTACAGCAGAACAAGGCCTTTTGAAGTATAGTTTACCATTCAGATAGCTCATTCAAATATGTACACGTGATTCCCATGAAAATACAAGTTTATCGTGTTGTATACTTTTGTTTGGTCCACATTTTTAACTGAAATTGTTCCCAAGGTGTAAACAATCGGAACTCGTTAATTTTTTAATTTGAATGTTGGCATGTATGTATTAACCTAATACGTATGCAGAGATAAAGGGACTGCACTGTGCCATATTTACTGGGTTTTATGTTAATAAATTTTTAGAAGCTTACGATGAACATATATTCTTGCATTGTTTCAATTATTTGCATGTAGACAGCAGAAGATACTTTTTGCCTGTTAACATGGTTCTGACACTGGCGAGGGGCTAAATACGTTGGATTCTAGGCAAACCCTGGCTCGTGGCTGAAAAGTTTAAGAAATAATTTATAAAATTTCGGTATGGTGCTAGCTCAGCTACACACAGGTGAGCATGTGGGCTCTGTTTCTCAGAGCCATAGCAGGTTGACAGCCACGTGGATATCCCCTCAGAAGTATACGTTTAGTTAGAGAGAAAGTTACGTTTAAGTTCACATAGTCTACAGAACATTTATGAAAACGTAGGTTGCCTGGAGTGGACCAGGTCCCAAAGGTACTTACTTACGAGAAATCAGAAACAGTGGCTAGGATCACGAATAGCTATACTGATAAAAGCATCAATACATTGATCGACAACACATGGCAGGCATGACGTTTCGGCCTGCCATCGGCCTGAACTGAGAAAAGTACTATGCAGCACGTTGACGCATGGCGCACTCCTGCGCGTCTGACATGTGCACTCTACATTTCTACTTCACTCCATCTCTAGAGTTGCTACACTTGCTGGGAAGTAATGTTACGACAGGTCAATTAATGTAGTGCCTACAGGATCACTCCCAGCATAGTGAGTGATTACAGACACGTGACATGAGGGGAGAAATTGTACTGTACCGAAGCTGCCATGTGGTCACCCATATTTTCCCTCTCAATATGTTGATATTCTACAGAACCATCAACACCATTCAGCCAGAGATGCAAGTTCCAAGACATTATGCAAGATCGCACCACTCCCGCTACAAGGACACCGTAGCCTCCTGAGCCTTGTGCTGAGGTGATAGGGTCAACAGCCTCCAACGGGGGAGATAAGGAAAGGATGCTGCTTCATTGAGTCAAAATAAATAAACCACTGTGAAGACAGGCTAGCACCGATTAGTGCAATACATTTAAGATCTTATGACAGCCCACAGAGGACTTTGGGCATATAAGGATGTGCGAGATCCAAACACTGCAGTGTTTGCCGGCCCTCCAGCCTGAGTAAGGCTAGATAGGGCACTCAGGCCTGAGCAAGGCTTCATCTAAGTCAGGGATAAGAGGTGCAGATCCTGACTTCATTCTGAACAAGACTCAAAGCGGAACCTCCAGGATTCTAACCACTAGGCCACTCGCGTTACCTGAACAGAGTAAAGTGTCTGGGAGTAAGCGATGCTGCTCGACTCCACGCGTCGGAAGTATGGTTTCCTGCGTCTTCGTAATTGCACCGCATCAGTCAATTCAAGCAGACATCTCCACGCCACCAGCCAGAGGTATCTTTACGTCCTCACCTGAATCACTACCCCGAAAGCATATCCTTTCGTATTTGCGGTAGCAGGCCGTGACGACATCCCTTCTGTACTGTTAGACATTTAGCTCTCCCCGTGGCAATTGTCATTAGCTCACTTTGCTCAATTTACATTTTTTGTGCAGGAAGCATTTGCATGCCCTGTAATTAATATTATTAATTATTGTACTGTATAGAACTACGCATCTCATTGCTTTCCAAACTTATTTACTAAATAACGTTGTTTGTATAGATTTGTACGTACGTACCTTTCTATTACCTAGCTCCGAGTAAAATTGAAATCTATAATTAATTGAATTCTTTAATTGTCGCAGTCATTTACCTTCTCCCTCACTGACTAGAGCAGGTTGAATCAATATCCTTTGATTTCCTTCAGCCTAAACAAGGCCAAGGGATCCTAGGATTATTGTGACCGCCTGACTTACCAGGGAGTCGAACCATTCTGAATCACCAGGTCATTATTCCAGCTACTATCTTGATCCCAGCCTGCACAAGGCAGGATCCAGAAGATACAAAGCTGTTACCTGGAGTTCCAGATTTCTCTACTTTCAAAGGACCATTTTCTGTTTGAAAGTATCTCCAGTTATTTTATACTGAGAGGGAGAAACGGACGGAGTTTTCTGGATATCCCCAGCCTGAATATGGCCAGACTACTCCAGGAACACCCATCTCTTCAGCAAAATATAAAGCCAGGACCACTGGCTTGTTCCATATCCTTGGCTACAGTCCCAGGCTGCACAAGGCCGGATCAGAGGAGGAGGCTGTCCACTGAGTCCGGAATATATCCTGTTACTTTAAATTTATTATTGGGATGCCTTACAAAACCAAAGGACGCAGAAGTAATTTACGAATATTAGCTGAGCACAGCAAAGAGAGTTAGCTGTTCTACTAGCCAACAACCTATCAACTAGTGGAAACTACTCATTCTAGTTCTAATACAGTAATTGAGTCTGAACCATTATTTGGACCAGGAATTAATCTAGATGGTCCCAGGCCATACAATTGACTATTTTGATAATTGTAAGCCAGACGTCCCACTTGCGGAGTTGCTACAGCACCGTCCACCGACACAGAACTTAAGGCCTATCAGCCCTACATGCCAGGTGCACACCGCAGTAGTTAAAATTATCACTATCAGCATTCCCCCGCAGACAGCTATTCGACACAATATAGTGACCCCATCGGTCGTCTTCGTGCTCACACACATCCCCATTAGACAGGCTGCTCCCTGTGAAGGATGCAGCCGGCATGAGCCCTCCTACTCCGCTTAACTTCGTCCTCGCTATTTCCGTGACAGCTACGAACATTCTTGACAACCTTTACAGTGAGCGTAAGCAAACTCCCAGGATGGGAGACATGTTTGGTTAAGCTCACTCTAGGGTTTGGATCCCCTCCTCCTGTCAAAGTGAAGCCACGGTGGCTGAAGTTAAGGTACGCTGTTGAAATCTTTGGAGCGGTGAGTCTTCAGAGACGGGAACACGATCATGGGAGGTGCAACAGAGCGAAAAGGTTCTGGTATACTTGCATTACACTACTGCAGCTAATATGAGTATAGGCTGTTCACGGTAAAGTGACCCCTTTTTAAGGCCCTTCTTAATTTTTCCTTTCATCCTATTTCCATCTTCCTGCTGCTATTTAATACAAACATTGCTTTGTGACAAATAAACACAGTGTATACATTTCACCACCCTCAAAATTTAATACCTGATGCTGCACTAAGATATGTGTATTAGTGGTTAAAGCCTGTTGGGAGGGCCTTAAAAAGTGCTCACTTTGCCATGAACAGCCTATAGACAAACGTTGAAGACTCCCATCACGTGACGCGCACACATTCCCTATGCCCGCTAAGCTAGGACTAAAGATTGTGGATGAGACGGCTGGCTACTACGCAAGTGATCTCCCGCCAACTGTGAGAGAGAAATTTGTTAAAAACACAAATTACATCAAATACAATGGAAGTTGTTGTAGAATACAAAAGGAACACTGTAGCTATTAACAGGAGATTTCCGAAAAGTGTGATTTTGATGTTAATTGTCAGTTTGCAATAATTAAGAAAACAAGTCGGAATGGGCTGGCATGGAACGTAGAGACAATTTAAAGAACAAGTATAATATTCAGAAATTATGTTACCACTTCGAGATATGTAAATCAAATTGTGAAAAATATATATTACTTTAGGAAATTGACATGGCTGAAATTGGAACTGCCAGGATGTTTACATGTTACTTTTAATAATATTTGAAGAAATAAATATTGCTGTTTGTATTTAACAAAATACATTATCAACTTATAAGAAAATTAAGAAAGGAGTAATGATTCCAAACCCACATTGCTTCACACTCGCAGGCTTCACTTAAAGGGAGCAAAATGTAGATAACACTTTCCCTTGCTGACTTGAGACACTGATCAGAATTGCATTGCACACACATAATACCGAGAACACTCTTGGAAATGGGGGGTCAGGCAGGTCGTGACCCGTTCTTGTACGAGCTGCAGAGATGACCCACGCATGAGGCGCACAGGTGTGCATGCCTGGGGCATGAGCAGAGCACAAGTGGCCTGCCTCCATATCTTTTCGGAACCAACTACAGCAAATGCTGTGTGGCGGGAGTATGTCTGTGAGCAGCGTATTCCCATTTTTACGTCCGATGAGCCTGATTAATGTTTAGTGATTGCTTTTTTTTCTTTCTTGTACTGTCTGTTGTATTGTTTTTGTGTCGTTGCTTCTCAGTAGTCTTTTTGTTCGGGTCTTGTTTTGTTCATTTTTTTTCAACTGTCCTTTTGCCTCCTGTAGGGGTTTTTAATGTGTTTTTGATTTAATTTTCTGCTGGTGTTAGGATCCCAAAGTCAAATCCCTTTGTCATTCCCCCCTCCCAGCCCTTAACATATCTCATTTGATAGTCTTGTAGCCAGTTTCAGAGCCCCAAACAATTTGTTTGTTCATTCTGAAGGAGTGGAGATGTTTGTTGGTTCTTGAAAGTCAATGAGGGTGCAGCAAAATGGAAAAATGGGGCAGTACCAAGCTGCAAGAGTGATGGAAATGGGAGGTGTATGACAAAACCTTATAATCAGCAGTGTTGTTTTCCACAATACTTAAATACGAAAGTTCAAGGGCGATCCTGCCAGGAATCGAAACCATTTCACACTTCGTGGGAGGCGAGCACTCTAGCAACTGCAGTCCATCATTCTGAACGACAGCTTGCCTTCTTTCCCTATAATCTTAATCTCTGTGTGGTATTTTTAACTATTTTTTATATCTTTATTTACAGATCTGCAAAAACATTTTAAATTTATCAGTGTGTGTATTCATTGCTTTTCGTTTATTTGCAGCTTTATGTCTTTTCCATATTGTATTTTTGTGTGGAGAATTTCAAGCGGATGTTACTGTTACAGATAGGAAAGACCATCGTAATGGAATCAAGCGGCCCAAGAAGTGTAGGCATGAGTCTACTAGAGGGGTAAGTGTGTTAAGTCATCTTTTATTATATTTGTTTAATTATCATTTATAGTTCTAGATAACTAATGAACTGGGTTCAATTCTCAGTTGGGTTTCATGTTTGCACATGGCAGTAGTGTCAGAAAGTGCTGCTGTTGTTGGAGATCTACTGTCTCACCCGTCTTCCACATCACCCACATCTGCTCTCAAGACCTCATTGTTCAAACCTTGCCACTTCTCTCTAAATAACTAGTTTTGTAACTGTGAGGTAGTGTAGCTTCTCTTGTGTATTTACCATTCTAAAAACATAGCTATAGGGTGTTTGCAGCAACAACGTTTGAAAAATAGCCACTGTAATTAATTGCATACATGTTAATGTAAGCATTGGCTGAAATATGGTAATGTTGGCAGCAAATTAGTATTACTACCACATGGTCTTAATGTCTGTCTCGCTAGACACAGTATTAAACATTTATGGCACCTGAAATTCATCACTTTCTGTTCGTTCTGAAAGAAAATAACATCTCAAAATATTGTATATAATTGATTGTAATCCGACACCAAATGCAAGCTAACCTAAAACGTTCACACCCTCTAAAAATGAAAATAATATGACACAGAATGCAAGTCAAGTTTTGAATGTTTCACGTGCACTCTTGTCAGCCAAGAGCGTACAGAGAAGTTATCAATCGTGTAGTGTGTTCATGGCGGCTGGTTGAAGAAGTGTAGCGGCGGGAGGATTACCCCTCCACGCCGCTGTAAGTTGTTAGGGCCAACACCTTGCTCCTGTAGCAAATGTCTGTCCTCTAAGTAATTAAATATATTTTACTGCAAAGAAAACTTGACATTTTCAGGCACAAATGAATAAATTAGGTGATTATAATTGAATGCTTCACTGTCTTTAATATTTATTATTCAAAACCACATATCCTGATTTTCCCTATTGTGAGTTACACTGCACTCGGTTCGCTGCTTACCTACCCATTATTAGACAACCAAAGGTGTAGAGTAGGCCCTTACATTTTATCAGTTTATTCAAAAAATGTGTGTATTGAAATATAAATATAAATCCTCAGATTTCCACAAGAAGTTACTGAAAATGAATTGCTCAATGTTCAAACAATTTTTGGAGACAAGGGACGGTCAAGTATATGTTTCTGGATTATTATTTATTTATTTCGTATCAGCC
Source organism: Dryococelus australis (assembly GCA_029891345.1). Taxonomy (NCBI): domain Eukaryota; kingdom Metazoa; phylum Arthropoda; class Insecta; order Phasmatodea; family Phasmatidae; genus Dryococelus; species Dryococelus australis. Next base: position 153,889,911 of record CM057000.1, on the reverse strand, counting down.
AACTTTGGACCACGTCATTTCAACCATCTCCTTTTTGAGCTTTGGTGTCTGCCCAGTACTCCCTCATTCCTTCTCGGTGTTCCTTTCTGTTCTGCGTTCATGCCTATCCTGTTTTTAGTTTCGGCTTTTCCTGGAAACCCTGGTATGCTTCAAGTTTCTTCTTGAGTGGGACACGCTCCTTGATGTCATTATGGCTGATCCCCATATGTTTCTGGATATATAATTTTATACCCGAAAATGCACCTTGAGTTCAATAAATATTATGTTTTAAAATCATGTTAATTTTATGCCAAATACAATGAAACACTGGCCTTATGGAGGAAAAAGAGCTTTAATCACAAAAGAAAAATTCTTTTCAATTAATAATTCCTCGTTAAAAAGTTTTGCATAACATTTTTGAGGCAAAACCATTTGCTTTGAAATACAAGTGATCTATTTTGAGTGACACATAATCTTGATAAAATATATCTACGTTTGTAAGGTACAGTTTGAGTGTGTAGGCGAGTGCGCAGCTGAGAGAGACAGAGGACGATAGGTCGCCACGCTGATTGCTATAGGTAACCACTTCCTGTCTTGTCGGCGTGTAAGGTGAAGTAGAAAGCCAGACTCACATATCGCACCATGCCACAGTGTCAGACATACCACAGATATTTTGGGGAGGCAGACAGCACGCCGCAAAGCAGTGATAAACGATGGCACCCGTGTCGTTTTTCACATCCAGTTACTAGGCGTTTGCATAAACTACCAGCTTAAAAACGATAGTTGCTGGAAATATTAGGTAGGGACCCGAAATATACTTCAATCGATGCATCATGCAATAAATGATACAAGCAATTTATGTTAACATTATTTACATAGGAATTTCGCCGGACCACAAAAAATTGTTGGTGGATTGTTGTATGAATGAAATGTGCCTCTTAAATTAATGTAGGTGAACATGGTAAGAAAAAATCTGAGATTAAGTTATACTTAAATATTATGTCATTATGCCAACAGTTTTGATTCTGTATCATCTACAGATTATCACAGAAGGCTTCTGCTATTATTTTTTCTAGTGTGAAGTATATTTTGAATTCTGTATGTGTGGCTTTTTTTTTTTTTCCAGATGGATGCCAAATTTCTTCGTAATCAAAGATTTGCCAAGAAACATAATTTGAAAACAAAGCAGCAATTGAAGAGGGCAGCTAAAAGACAGGCCAAGGCTCTGGAACTGAAGGCCATGGCAGCAAAATAACTGCACACTTCTAACTGAAATGGTTCAATAAAGCTTTTTATGTTTTAATGAACGTTTCAATTTAATGTTTTTATGTAAATATCCTGCTATCTTTAATCTGATCACTGAGGAATTTCAAAGATTCAGAAAGCGTGCAAATGCTACTAAGATCATATATGTTTAGAAATTGTTGTCAGATTTGGCGGGGCAGTGTTGGGGTGCGGGTTATGTCTAGTAGATGTATGTACACAAGGCAAAGAACATGGTGAATGCATCACTAGAAACTGGAGAAACAGGCTGGGGTAAACTCTGTTAGTCGTTGCAACGCACAATCTGCTGGCCGGTTGAACCATCTCTTGATCTGAGATCATGTCTGAACTTAAGGTAAGATCAACAGGGAAAACTGTTCCACCATTTCAAGTTCAGAGTATGACTGGAGATCGAGATGAACTTCATTTTGAGCTGCCCAATATGGTGGTTTAAAATCTTATCCATGATCTGAGTAGTGTCTTGAATCACTGTTGCGCATATTTATTTCCCAGAAGGAAACTTAATTATATTTAATTACGGTCTAACTCTCTTAAAAAAAATTTCTGGGGGACCATGCATTATAAGCAGGAAATAATATTAAAACTTTATATCTGTTTTTTGCTGTAAATGTTAGTCAGTAGAAAATATAAATTTTAGTGTTGAAAATAGTAGTGTGTCTACTGTAATTATGAAATTTGGATGCATGATACAGTATATTTATATACAGGTCATATGTGTTTATTATACATATATGTACCATAGTTTCTCACTTTACAATAATTGTGATATTGTTCAGATACAGTATATATGTTAGTCTACATTGCTATAGCAAGACCAAGAAGAGCACAAAAATTTTTTTTACTGTTTATAAAATAAAATTTTGGTAAATTTGACCATAGATGTGTGTGGGGTTATAACATCACACACACACACTAGAGAAATGGTATTAAAGGACCGTTAATCATGCCATGCGTACAAATCATAATAGATCATAGAACGTGTGTTCAAAAGTGTGAACTCTCAGTATTGGTGCCCACATTGCTGTGACTAGTCCTAAAATAGCGGGTTTCCCCTCTTTCACCAGTTGTATTGTTCTATGGAATTTAGTGGTATTCAAAACGGCTTGCCTGCACTTCCCCCCCCCCCCCCCCACACACACAAAAATTGCTCTAATTCATGGTATTAAAGATTTATCATCTTAAACAGGTGAGGTTTGAAACTGATATTGTGCTGCTTCAGCAGGATAAATATCCATTACATGTATATGTGACTTCAATTGTCTCTACAATAAGAAAATTGTCAAGTGATTATGGTCACACTTGGGCCAGCCATTTTGACGGCTGGGAATGGCCTGATAAAGGGTTTGTATATGATTTTGAAGGTGGTGAAAGTGACGTCTAGGATATGGTTTACCTGGCCAGACGACATCTAGATGATTGTTGACTTGCCGATGGTGCTAATGACGTCTACCCCATCGATTGTTATTCCAGATAGGACGATTTTGTAGTTGTTTACTAAACAGTAGCCGGTGGGTCGACTACAAGCCATGATGCCTCTCTTGGGGGGGAAATTGACTAGCCATTAACACTTGCGGATGCCCATAAGATACTAAAACACTTGCTAATGATATATACACGTGCAAACCTGAATTAAGGAAAACGGCGTGAGTGGGTATTGTTAGGGTCCGTCCCCTTAAACTCTTAGAGCGGTCGAAATAAACTTGTACCATTCACTTCACAGTAGCATTTATTAGACGTGATTAAATCTCCCCTAGGTGAGCACTTACATGCGGAGAATTTGGCAAACAAAATCGGCCGGTCAAGGTTGTGTACCGGGCGGGTAATTGATCGCAGTTTTCCCAATTTACTTAGGAAGTCTATTGCAATGAAATGTTCATACCAAACATAATTAATTCAGCCTGGTGTGCGCGGGAAAAGCCGGAGCTCATGACATGCACCACCCTCATCTGATGCTTTTCGCTGATTAGCGTTCCTGCCTAACGCACGAGCTGGTTTCAGCTGTCCCACACACCAGAGTGGAAGTACTTCCTACTACAACCTGCAATATTCTGTCCTGCATCTTGCTATTAAATGAAATTTGTATTAAAAATTACACGCAGAAACTATGCAACATAAAAAACTGGTTGCGTGATGAGACAAATTGACATACTCTGTTTGCAACATCCGGGAAATGGTTAGTTTATGGGGTATTCATAGGTTAAGTTTCTTACCAGGCGGGTGCCAGTGCTCCCATCAGTGTATAGCATGATGTAATAATTGTGGGCTGTTTACCGTAAACCTGGTCCCAGATGCACTTTCATCTCTGTACATTTTCTCAAGTGCTGCAGGACTATGTCCATGTTGCCTAGTGTAGTAGAGGATATTCAAACTCCCTCTATATGCTTATGCTAAAGATCAATGAAGGGTTGTTCTGGCCATCCCACACCTTCACTTGTTAATGATTTTTAGGTTAAGCGGTCGAGACGCGACCATATTAAATCTGGCGCCCTTCACAATTAATCATGATTTGTTCAAATTATTCCCTCGTACAAGAAACAATAAATTGCTTCTTTATAGTCTGATTACACTAGCACAGAAAGATGGTGCAAAGCCTTCAAAGAATTACATGTTACTTAAATCCAGACGTGTAAAACATGTGCTGTTACGTTGTGTGGCACACTCCCTGGATAGCAATGAATAAAACTGTTCCAGAAATGACTTTAAGTATTGATACTGTACATGATTAGAAAAACTGATGAATGTTCGGGGAGGACGCAACAACGTACGTTCACCCAACTCTGATATGACCACGCTACTGTCTCTGGTGCTAGGCCGGCTGCCTTCTCACTGCCCAGCCTGGCCTACACAATTTAAAGACCTCTTAATATTACTTTTCATCACATATTAAAATGAATGATACTATTGATGACTTAAAATTATAAAATACAGTGCGTAGACACTTAATTGTCGGTTACTACGACAAGGAAGCTCTTTCCTCTTCTTGTCAGATAGGACCCAACAAATCTATGCAAACCATCTCGAACGGCTTCCTCGGCATGCGCTGCCATTGTTGCACATTTCGTCTCGTGTGCCAGTTAAAACCTGGCCAAAAAAAATGATCGCACATGTTTCGAACTGTCTGCTCAACACCCGGGTGTCACAGCCACGCCGCCATTCTGTGAATACGAGAAGACTTGATCCCTCACACACATGGGGACATACACCCTCCATTTCCCGGGCTGTTGAGTAGAGCAGGTCTCAAGCCTGCCATCAACAATGCGCCATCTCTCCATTTCCTGCTAGTGCACTGCTTAACCTTCTCCTGCGTAAATATGCAATTCTTTTGTGCTTCGATGACGACCTGGTGTAAGTATCTCATCAAGCCCTCATTGTTCGAGACTGTTATGTGCTGGATGTGAACCTCTGATGGGATCCCGTGAACTTGGCAGCAAGATTTACTCCCATTCTGGTTCGTCCCGGACGATCACATTGTTATTATTGAAATTACGTGACAATGCGTCCACCAGTTTATTCTCCCTACCGAGCACATGTTTTACTACGAAGTCTTAGACTTGCAGGTGTAACGTCCATCGTGTCAGCTTGCTCCTTGCCTACCGCGTGTAATGCAACCATACGAGACAATGGTTGTTGGTCTGAAGCGTAAATCTCTGGTAGTCAAGGTACGCACAGTATTTTTTCACTGCCCAAATGACTGCTAAGCACTCCCTTTCAATTACTCCGTAATGTGTCTGTCTGCCCTAGTCTTGGGCTCGCAAAGTCGATACTATGTTTCTCCCCGCTGTCACTAACCTGATACAATACCTGTCCCGTCTTGGCTTGCATGAGTTTGGAGGTACAAATGTTTGCTCGCATCGTAGCATGCTAGTGTTGGGCATGCTCTGGACTCGTGCTTGATCTCCATGAACGGTTTCTCTACCTCGTCTGTCCACTGGAATCTTTTCTGCAGTGAGAACAGGTTCGTCAAGGGAGCTGTAATTATTGCGAATTTCAGAATGTGCTCTTGCAGTCAATAGATAATCCCAAAAAACTCCCGCAGTTACTAGCGTATTCATGACTGCAGATAGCTGTCGATAATCTTTAGCTGTTCCAGATTCGGCCTGTTTCCCTCCAGGTCGATCACATGACCTAGGAAGTCGATGCTGGTGTTTCCCACATTGCATTATTCGACTGAGCACGTTAGGCTGTTAATTGCTAACCTCCCCAGGACTAGTGCTACATAATGTACGTGTTCCTCCCAACTGTTTGACCATATAAAGACGTCATACAGATACGTCAGTATATACTATCCAATAATGCCATCCAGTACATGTACCATCATTGCCTGAAACGTCGCAGGTGCGCATTTCAATCGGAACAGCATCACACAGGACTGAAATTGCCGGCCATCTGGGGCCGTGAATAGGGTTTTCAGCCTATCCTCTAGATTCACTGGTGCTTGCCAGTAGCCACTTTAAGGTGCAGAGATGTCCAAACTTTAGCCTGTCCTAATGTGCTTAATGCATTTTTTACGCTAATGTTCGAGTGAGTGCACTGCACATTACCTGGTTTAATGGCTGAGAGTCTATGCAGAATCACCAGGTTCTACCTTTCTTGGGTGCCAGGGTAATTGCCGTATTAAACTAATTGTCTGTGGGTTCTATCATCACGTGTATCCTAAATCTGTGTTTTGATGATGTGCGTATGAGGCTGTAAATATCCTCGCGGGCTGGTATGTACCGGCTTCTCATCTATGAGCGGGATCACATGCTCTGCGACTGTGTTACTTTTTAGTACATCATTTCCACAGAATAAGTCATGGCGTTCATCAAGGATGTGCAGGAGCACAGCCTGGTACTCTAGTGGGACCTGGTTGTCAAATTCCTGTAATTGCACTTCAGGTAGGCTATCCATCGGACGTCTCTATTTCACGCCAGAATAAACTTGTCTTGCTGCTGGCTCAACTGTCGTGTTTTGCTCCGTAAGTCATGGTATTCACAGAATAGCCTCCTCGCGAATGTACGGTATATCAATGACTGTGGTGCTGGTTTCTATGTCGCATACTTGAACTGTCACTACTGCCTGCCCTACAGCTGTAGTACAATGCTCGTTCGTTGCCAGCTGAATTACGTGGCTTGTGGGCATAACGTCCTGCTTGTGTACAATATGCGGTCGCACGAAGTTATGTGCGTGGCATAGCTGACCATGAATGGAAACTAATATGCAGATGAATGGTTCATGACTGCTACTAATTTGTTGTGTTGAAGTTTGGTGATGTGGTGAAATACAAATCCTGAGACCGAATTTTTGTTGGAAGCATCCGGCCCCTGCAACCCGTTTCCCTGCTGTTTATGCTAAGCTGCCCTTTAATATGATCCATGTGCGGGTTAATCGGGCAATTCTTGTACCTGTGGTATTGATGATTTGGGCAGTACATGCAATGATATTGTGGCAGATAATCCAGGTTTCATCCCCTCTACGCATTGTTGGCATTACCTGCTGGACTCCTGTTTGATTGTCTCTAACCACTCGACCCGATGGCTCCGCTCCGATTCTAGTCCTGTCTATGCATGTTCTCGTGCGACTACCCGCTAACACTATGCGATAATGAAAAATTTGGTGATGTGGTGGGATGATGATTTTTGTTTTCATTCTCTTCCAGCTGCTCGTGCCACCATTTTTCTGCACTTGCTTCACGGCATGGCTGTTCATGCAGAGACATGAGAGCTGCTCTAAATTCAGGCCTGGCTGTTTCTGCAATTATTTTGGGCACTTCATGTTCTGGTAAATGATGGTGAAAATGCTGAATGAGGTAATCTTTACTTGTGATAAAATCTGTAAGTTACCCAATTATTGACCTCCCAGCTGCAATATTCTGCCCTGCATCATGCTACTGAATGAAACTTATATTCAAAATTACACACAGAACTCTGGTGAATGAAATGGCCATAACACTGTATGCATGAAGAGACAAATAATAACATTTTAAACAATGTGGTACAAAACAAGGAAAACACAACAGACAAACATTACAGAATATCAGGCATAGGTCCTGGACACACAAGTCCAATTACTAACAGGTCTACTCTCATATCATTCCTCCTTGTGCAGTCATTGGCATGTTCGTGGCAACCACGCAGCACTGTGCCAATCCTGACTACTCACCGGCGACCTGGTGTGTGCCCAGCCTATCGATAGAGAGCACAGACCTTAGGAGTAAAGGCACACATGGCACATCTCATATGCTATGTTTCTGGACTTAATTGACACAGTTTCTTAAGGTCTTGAACTTCTTAAACGAGTATTACACAGTCTTAAAATGTTATGATTTTCAATAAAAAATATTAATATTTTGTAAAGTGATAAAATTTATCTTAGACCTTGATGTTTGATGTATTTCTGAATAAACCACAACTAGACTTCACCTCATGTGAATGTGTCTACACTTTATTAAGGTGGGGATACAACAGTACTGGATTATGTCATGTATGTACAAGATACGCCCTTGTGACAAGGAGCTGTAATACAGGCACATTATTTCAACTTATACTGTTCCTGCTACCACTAGTCGGACATCACATCAAACCCCTCAGTATGATTGTACTACCAGCTGAGCTAACAAGCCCGCCGCTCAAGGTCACATAGAGCTCGAGGGTGGCGCTTGCCACGCTTCATCACTAATGGCCCGTGAATAACGTGTATGACGCATGCAGTGTACGCCCACCCAGAAGTCCATTTGCCCGCTGCATCAGATCAGCAAGGACTCCTAGCAATGCAAGAAGTGTCCACACTCTATGCCGCAGTCGGCGCAGGTGTAGCATAATGGTAGTGTCTCTGGAGCAACCCAAGTGCAGTGAGCGCCCGAGCGCAGTGATATAACAGGATATCCCACATTTCATGTTTATGTTTTTAAAAGGGCTCAACGGCAACAACTGTGATACACCAATACACGTGCACACATAAACACATCAGTTAAATGCACTAGTTTATTCTTTTGAAGTGATTTTCTTAATGTACCATATTTTCATTCTCACGTTTAACCATCCTCACCTCATATCATCGAGTTATTATGCTAGCATGTTCATTTTTTGTGCAAGATTTAAGTTTATAAACGTGTGGGAATCTCCAAATGTTGTGACTCCTGTTTTGTGCGCTCAGTGGCCGTCGACTTTGCATAATCATTTCTTCATCAATAGACTTTATTAATTACCCGGAACCATTGTTTTATTTGTCACCAAGACACCGTCCCTCATGCCACCCAGTGCTGACATCGCCTGTGTGTATTTTATTTGTTCAACTTAAAGCATTGTGACCATGTGTCTTTTATGCTGTTTCACCCACACTGGCAGGTCTAGCTCAGCAAGCAAGTGTATGTTACCTCAACTGAGGCATGTAGAGTAATACGTAATAAATTATTTAGTGATTCAAAATACCACTGGTATTTATTTCATGTAGCAGCAAGGCATTTAAGGTACAGGCCTTCTCCTGCCAATTTTTCTGCAAGTATGCACAAAGTATAATGAGTGTTTTAAATGGTCACATGTAATTGTAACGTAGTCGTACGGGCGTGTGGGAGCCCTGATATCCCACAGCGCCACAAGCGAGGATATACTAAAATTTTCAGAGAAGTACTTCCAATCCCTGGTGGGATTACTCCATGGTCGTTGGCCGAACGACCCTCAGGAGAGAAAGTCAGCTCTACCGACATCATTGGCATTATTCTGGAAAATAATATCTGGTGTCCTGGGTAACAAAAGTCCTAAACTTCCTTCCATTTTGAACATTTTATATTTACAGCTCCTCTTACCTTACCTCAATGCTTATCTGAACACCTGACACCACGTCAAGTATATGTCTGCGCCATCCGAACACAACAGTACGTCGTGTTCCTTCCGACCACGTTGAACTCTGCAGGGAGAAGCCACCAGCTCCTATGGCCCACCAGAAGATCGTCGGCGTCTTCAACCATGCCTTCCCGACCTTCTAGTAATCCGTCACCAGTAACTCAAGAAAATGACATCAAAACTTTTGCCTTACCTGTTGGTAACGGCAATCACTCGCCACTACCACCTCTGGTAGTGGTTGCCAACAGTCCTTCGGGGCAACGGTGAGTTTAGTTAGGAGAAGTTTCACAGCTACCAAAACGGATCGCCTTCTCTAGTTCTGGACCAGATCTCCTTTATCTGAATTCACGCAGGATAAATGCTGTTCAACTCTGGAATAGTTAGGAGTATAGTACAGGCCACCATGTATTATCTATGTTGAATATATACATTATCCACACTTATTTCTGAATACTTATTTTATTGAGTTGCTGTGTTAGCCATAGGTAGGTACAAGTCTTTCAGAGTGAAGTAGGAGGAAACTTAATTTTTCGAACCACTCACCGGTGCTATGCCCCAAGAGTAGAGTACGGTAGAGTCTGCACCACTAGTAAGACCTTAAGGCGGCCAGCCAGAGCAGCCTATACTTCATCTACGATGCTGAACTCTACCGGAGGGAGTAAGAGGTTGGTTCTGGAAGACTGACCCCCTTCTGGAGACTATATCCAAGAGTCGTTGTCTAGTATCTTGAGGAAACCCAACACACTGTATCTACTCCACTTAACAGTGCTGGACGTAGGAGCACCTGGTACGACCCTTGTCTCATTGGCTTTGGTCTGACACGCCACTCGGGACTTCGCCATCAGCTTCACTGTGTTTTGGCCAGTAGTAGTTCCTTTCCCTTATGCCCTATACCTGTAGGAAGGGTATTCGGTGGAAAGTGTGAATGGTACCTACTAACTTCAAGATAAAGCTGAGTTATAACCCCCGTCTTAACTGCATTTCATAGCCTAACCCCATGGGAATGAGTTCTTGTCGTCAGCCAACAGGAGAGGCCTCAGCCCAGCTTCCCTCCCATACTTTTCAAAACCGCTGGAAAACAACATCCACTAGGTGCATCCATCCGCTGGGGTGAGTACATCCGGTACGGGATCACCATTCCCTGGTCCGACACCTTACGGACTACCCACAGATACAGCCTACCCCAGGCTATCACCAGAATCACTGGTGCACCACATCCTGGAGCCAGCAGTAGCGGCTACCAGCCATCACCACAACTGGTTTAGCAACCACTCCGGGCCACCATCCAGATAGGTAAACTCGTGGTAGTGTGCCGCCCCATATGCTGGGTCATTACAGTGACACCAGACTTTGTACCGAGTAGACAGGCATCACACCCTACTCTCTACGCAGATCGTGTGACTGACGATACAAATCAAACTAACTAATCATTGCGACTCTCTGTCAACCTGAGGTCGTTCGTGCATATAGGGTTTTCATGGTGCCCATTGAGGGGCCACAGCTTCAATAGTTAAGACTAGGGAGCAGAGTCAATCCAGCCGAACCCAAGATCTGGTGACATAGCTGGGAGTTTACAAATCTGAACTGAAGCATACTTTGGGGAGTCTGAACCCCCCCCCCCCCCCCCCCGGCCACAAACATTCTCGTGCTCATAACAGAGTCGCCGAAAACTTAGAAGACACATTCGAATACTGTCTTATAATAACATGCCCCGGTACGAGGGGCCACATGATTATATGTACACACTACAACAACCAATTTCACTGCCCATGCTTGGGGTGGGTAGATGAGCCTCGCTACACCGACGGTTTGGAATACCGGTGTGACTAGTGCCACATTCGCTTACTGCTTACTGCAGCTGAATAACCTGCACCGGACTAGGGACCCACATAGTACGGTGTATAGTCTGCGCCCAGAACTTCCATCATACATGCATCGGATGGCCTGACAAGCATATCACGAGACCGGGCCTGGTGTATCAAAGTAAGGTCTGCAGGAGGGCAGAGGCAATTAAAAGGAAAAGTGCTCGAATGGTGGGCTACGTTTGGGGCCTGGCATCACCTTACTGTTCACCAGCGAGGAAATCGTAGCTCGCCTGACAACCGAATTCCACAGCAAGACCCAAGACAGCGATTAGGAAGTGGGAATATTTATCGATCACAAAGCTCAGATGTATAAATGTATTTTCCCCAGGGAGAGCTGTATGTGTTATGTAACACCCATGCTTCTACCAAAGTTACACATCCTCGTGCAGTTTTTAAAACCACATAACTTGGACGAGCTCATGGAAAGGGCGAATGAAATTGAGCGTAATTATAAGACACAGGTCTTGCTAGACAAGCCCAGGCTTGGTAAAACTGTCGATAATGATAAGCCACCTGAGTGCAAGGTCACAACTTTCTCACCCTCTCTTCACACCATTGCGCTCCCACAGTGTTGTTTCTGCCCAGGCCAGCATTTTCATAAGGACTGCCCATGCAGGCAGTCAGGATCAGGATATGCAGAGGAAGGGAGAAATACGTGACTGACAAACGTGCCAATGCACTTGACCAAGAGCGAAGTGTCCACGGACACCAATCTCTTGCTGCATAAAGAGTGTCTCAAACAATCACTAATCCAACATTACGTTGGATTCTCGGGATAAACCAAAAAAACGAAAATTGTACCCTCAAACCCATGATATAGTTAAAATCGATTGTTTTGAATTTTACTGGGACATAGGTAGGGACGAGGTAGGGGTTTTTTAATTGATGGAACATGAACTTAATTGTACTCTAATTACAGTATTACGTAAGATGTATAGTATTCACATCTATGAGCTGACTTTGTTTTTAAATTGAGTATATCACTAATAGTTTAATACTTTTGGCTCTTTTTTTAGCAATGATATATTTCATAAACCTATAGTGTAAAAGGCCTTCTTCTGTAGCCAACGACATCAGCAGTTCGATTGCGGGTTCACCTCTACAGGCAAGTCATAGAATTAAACTGGCGTGGCTGTGAAAATTGACGAACATAAGAGCGTGATACGTTATTTTTTCTTTCTATTTAGTTTAAAGTTACTCATCAAATTTTTTTTTTTTTTTTTTTTTTTTTTTTTTTTAGTGTAATGTGTTGTTGTGAGCCCAGGGAGTGTTCGTGTGGGGAAAAGCCCCTCCGACCGGGAGGTACATATGGGCTTGAATGAGGATGAGGTGGCGAGAAGTGTAAGGGCGGGGCTGCTGGGGAGGAAAAATCTTACCAAGTTATTGGGGAGCGTGCTTACCTTGGAGACTGGGCACGCATGAGGGGGGAACTAATTTTTCATTTTATTTCGGGGGCGGAAATTTATGTCAGTCAAATGTGGGAGAAATGGTGATGGGACGTCAAGTGGGGCGAAGAAAGTGACGGGGGTGATGGGGGCAGCGCTAAGTCAGCCTTGGCCTTGGCCTTCGTCAGGTGTCCGGCGGTGGTCCATGGTCCTCGGCGTCCTCTTCGTCCTCGGCGGCGGGAACCAAGTGCTGCGTTGAGAGGAGCGGACGACGAGGATACGGGGTAGGCGGTAGCGGGTTGGAAAGTTGACGGATGAGGGGGTTGGTGAGGTGGCGGGTGCAGGAACGCCGGAAACGGTCGGTGAGGGTGGCGAGGATGGTGTGGAAGTGCGGGACGCGGGCGGTGGCGAGGACCTGGTCTCGGGTGACGGGGAGGGGGAGGCGGTGGATGAGGCGAAGGGATCGGAAGAAGATGTGGGTGGGCGGGCGGAGCGCGTGGGTGGTGACGTGGGACCAGGCGGGGCAGGCGTAGGTGAGGATGGGGATGACGAAGGTGCGGAAGACGGTGGTGCGGATGGAAGACGGGGTTCCTGCGGAAGGGCGGAGAACGGGAGCGAGGTGGATCATGGCGGTGCGGGCTTTGGAGGTGACGGAGTCGAGGTGTGAGATGAAGTTGAAGCGGGAATCGAAAATGACGCCGAGGTAGCGGGCCTGGGGTTTCCAGGGGATGACGGAGGCGGATAGGCGGGGCGGGTGATCCTCGGCGGGGTGGAGGCGGGAGAAGAGAACGGCCTCGGACTTGGAAGGATTGAGTCCGATGCCGTGGGCTAGGAGCTGGGTCTGGATGGAGGTGAGGCCGCGGCTGAGGCGGTCCCCGAGCATGTGCTCGTGGACGGAGGAGGAGAGGAGGCAGGTGTCGTCAGCGTACTGGATCATGTGGGTACCGGGAGGGACTTTGAGGTCGGAGATGTGGAGAGAGAAGAGGATGTTCCGGCAAAATCTACAGAAAAGACTGATTGAAAGAGCGGGGAAGAAATATTTCTTTTTTGCTCATTTAGTTTTTTACCTAAAAAAAAACATACTCAGCAGTGGGAAACCAACTCCTGATCTCAAATTAATTCAAAAACAAAACAGTGTGTGCGACATTTTAATGCTAGTTTTTACGAGACAGTATGGCTTACTTGGTGCAAGACATTTCAGAAGTAATACTGTTGGCCATGTTTAATATTTTCCTCAGAAAAAAAGGGTTGGGGGCAATCTGGGTTGAGATTTGAACAAATTTTCTAAATCGGTAAAAAAAAAAGAACTCAGTAAATCCCAATTAGTGTTGTGTAATTCACTGAAACAGTTTGGTAAAATTAGAATTGAGTTCTGTTTAAGTTACCAGTTCAGGTTAAATACTCAGAAACACAAAAAATAATTCATAAAGAATAGACATATTTTGAATCGTTTAATTAAAGTTACCTGTTTCTTAGCCAAGCAGGAATTAGCTTTTAGAGGATATGACGATATTCAAATTCTTTAAATAAAGGAAATTTTGTTGAAACTTGTTTATGCTTTTGGAAATAATTTACAGTAATTTTCAAAGCCATTTAGAAAGCCCCACAGTTTTTTCTGGTCTGTCAAACGAAATAAAAATGGTTTGATTCAGTCTGTTTGCGATGAAGTGTTACAAAGTATCACGATTCTAATCGAGAAAACTTTGTTTGTAGGAATAATATTGGATGAAACAACAGACATTAGTAAAAAATATATATATATCATTTAACTACTCTTTTGCGACTCGTTAATTCAGAAGGGGCAGTTGAGGAATGTTTTCTTGGCTTTAGTGATGTTAGTTGTGATCAGTTTGCTAGGGCCTTATCAGAGCACATGTTTCGTGTTTTAAGTGATTTCAAATGTTTTGACAAATTAGTAGCACAAACATATGATGGTGCTGCAGTCATAGCAGGTGAAGTAAATGGACTTCAGTCACTTGTAAGAGTGAAATGCAGTGAGGCCATTTTTGTACATTGTTTTGCACATGGACTAAATTTGGTTTTATTCGATTCATCAGCCACATCAACCAGTGCCGAAGGTTTCTCATGACATTTGCAGGATTTGGAACTTTCTTCTCTAAGTCAACAAAGAGAACATATGCTTTAGATCAAGAAGTTAAGAAGCGATTTCCTAGTGCATCTCCCACGCGTTGGAATTTCAACAGTAGGCTCGTAGAAACGGTCAGTGATTACAAAGCTGAAATAGAAAACATGTTGGAACTAATGAATGAAAATGCTGACAAATAGGATAGTGAAACTCTGCTAAGTGGTCGCGGGAAATTATTTAGCTTACGAGATTTTGATTTCATTTTCCTCTTGCATGTTTTTTCCACTATTATAGCAGTGACAAATGTACATTTCAAGTTTTGAAAAGAAAACGTTTGACAATGATTTTTGCATCTCGAAAATAAATGAGTTCAAGGCCTATCTCCAAAAAGAACGAGATAATTTTGGTTCAATCTGGCAAATAGTTAGTGAGCACAAAAACGTAGCAGAGGTGTACCATAACAAAAGATTGCAAATCAGTCATATAGATAGGAAAGATAGAAAGGCATCGTACAGACGGCTGTACATGGAAATTAATGACGTAATAATATCAAATTTAACGTCCAGATTTTGTGAAATCGATAAGGTCAGATTTTTTTTAATGTTGGACCCTACAAGTTTCAAAACATTTCAGAATGTTTTTCCTGAAGAACACATTAGTTGTCTGAAATAAATTTATGGCCGGAATTTCGATTTTCCCATGTTGCGATGTGAATTAACGGCTGTTTACTAAACTAATCAGTTTGCTGTTAAGAGCTTTGCATAACGCCATTATTTTCTGAAGTCAACTGATCTGGGCTAGGTTTTCTCCCAAGTCTATACGCTATCTTGTCTTATTTCCACCATTCCGGTTAGAAGTTCATCAGCAGAATGATCCTTCTCCACCTTGAAACGCATTAAAACTGGTTTCCGAAACTCATGAGGCGAAGGACGACTCTCTTCTCTGTTCATACTCAGTGTCGAAAAAACAACTTCTTAATAAGCTGTGAGCACAGGATAGATTTCATGATGATGTAATTGAAGTATTTGCTTAAAAAAACAGACGAATAGAAGATCTGAAGTATAAATAAACATGTTATCTGCAAATAACAACATGTTCATCAACGGACTCGTTCAGTAACGAAATCTTATATATATATTTTTTTTAATTTGTTTGTTTTGATATAAGCCTAAGTGTATCTAGTTGATTGGGAAACAGATTGTTCTAAAACATATGATATATAGGCCTATACGGTTTTAGTTTTAAATCAACACACATTTGTAAACCAATGATACTGTCACATGTGTGCCTTACATGAGTTAGGCGGTGTCGTAGATAAGATGTGAATGTTTTTAATGATAGCCTGTTATTTGGTTTCGTGCTGTTCGCTAGCTTTTCCAAGACAAAAGTGTTTAACTCTATATAATTTTTTTTGGGAATTTTTTAAGTGTTGTTTTATTATTTCTTTAAATAACAATACACCAATTTACTTGGTGTTGAATATCGGCCGCGTATAATGTTCGCAAGTAAAGACTGTTGACGATAAAGTGAGCACTCATGAAATCAACCTTAGAAAAAAGTCATTGCCCTTACCTCCATATATTTTAACGGGCGCTCAGACTGATATGCGCCGAGTAAAGTTGGTAATGATGGATGGAAAGTAGTTCCATATCATAACGTCGAAAAAAAGTGCGAGGTAACCATTTGTTATAACTTAAATTATTTTTTCTCTTCCGTTTTTTTATAATGAATAGGCATGTAAAATTGACCAGATCTGTAACATATTTACTTTTCCAATAATTCCACAGTTTCACCTGACCGAAGCATGAATCAAGGTGATGAGGGCCATTAGAACGTTGATTTTACATAACGTGGAAACATACATAAAGTGTATACAAGTATATTTCAAACAGGGCTTTCAAAAGTGCTCATTTAACCGTGAACAGCCTATAGTATACTGACTTAAGGAGAAAATCATTAAACCAACAAGTTTAATTTGTCGATATTTTACTAATTGCTGTAAATTTAAGAATTTTCACAATATCATCCTTTTCTGTTTTGTACAAATTGCTTCCCCTTCTTAAAAATTCACCCCTCGCCATTGCACTTGACAGATTAACGGACCTAACAAGGAAGGAAATGATGCGGCCAGGGAGCGCATAGGGGATCCACCATTGTTAAACAAGGGCCCATAAACCCTCCAGATACTTACTTAACACTACGAGGAGAGTGATCTACCCGAAGCTCCATCCACAAACTCGTGTCGTAATCATGGCACATCCCGATCCGACCCTGAAGGCCGATGGGCGAAGAACACTAACCATGACAATATACAACCACACACACCCAGCATTATTAGTGGTGTCCCCAGACATTACTGAAGCAATGATTTCTGGAGCAATCATGGGTAAGTCAACAACAGTGTGTGGTGTGCCACTGTAAACTGCGAGTGTTTATCGGGGATAAGTATCGCGTAATCATGAACTGGGAACACAGCCCTGAGGCAGTTATCTCGCCAACAGATCTTGACGATATACTACACCAACTCGACGCCCATAAATTTGCCGAGTTCAGACAAATACTAGATGAACAGATGGGCGTCGCAGTGGATCACTATGCCAGATGCCATTTACAACAGACCCTACAGTGTGACACCAAGCTCGTTTGCCAGCAGTCACCTACATCCACTCCAAGGATTAGCACTATACTGGGTGCTAATGTGCACCGGTTGAACAGTGTACCGCATCGGTTACGTCAGTACAAGACTCCACATGAGTGCGGTCAATGGGGCCGAGTGCAGCATTGGTGTCGGAGGCCACAAGTGCCATGCAGAAAGAGTAAGTTGCAAAGTAAACAAGAGCGCCCGTGCGCATGTGTACAGTATGTAGATATGGCGAAACAGAGGGTATCCTGGTAAGCCTAAAATACAGGAATACAAGATACTAAGGGGTGCCTTGTGGTGCAATGGGATTTAATAAATCCCTAATGTGTTTTTACCCTTACAGGCCCCAGAGTACGTTTTTTGTCATTTCTCACACATTTCATTCTTGAGGTGTTCCAGCCTCACGTTATTTCATTTGTGCTTTTCATGTATTAAAGGGTTTTGTGTCTTATCCTTGTAAACGTGTAGCAGTTGTGAATAGGTAAGCAATGTTAGTGTTGGTATTGTAATTTCTTGGCGCAAGAAAACAGTCTGCGCAGCCTGCTTGCCCACCAACACCAGTCTGCATACCATGCTACTAAAGTCAGTCATATCTCCATTTCTCGAGGGTGTAGACGTGCGGACCGGTGGGGTCATGTTTCATGCACTTGGACAGCACTTCAATTTTGTTGCTAATCATTTAATTGCAATAGACTTTTAATTACTGGAACGTTCATTTAATAGCTGCCTGAGACTCTTCACCCCTCTTCTTCTCATGGCTTGCATCGTGTGGGAAAAAACAATTCTAGTGAATGCAGGTATTGCTAGGGCCTGTCCCCTGAAACACCTTGCGCGACCGAAATAACATATGCACTGATAAGTTATATGGGAATGTATTCGGCTGAATTAACACTCCTCTCAGGAAGGCAGTTAACACATGCTGAGATGACATAAACCAGTTATTGTGGTTACACTGAAAAACTGACTTGCATCAAGCAGAATACTTATGGAAAACTTAAGCTTCCCCGGGCTATGCAAATCACGGGGAAGTGAGTGATATGTACCGGGCGGCGAGAAACGAAATGGTTACTGAATAATTACGCTAATGAAGTGAAGTGATATGTTCCAAAAATATGCATTCTGCTTGGTGCGCAGGAAAAATGGAGTTCGCAGTCACTTAACCAGCCTCTTGGACATTATGAGACACTTACTGAACTCCCACCTCAGCACGATAGTGCGCGAAGGCTGGCCTGCGGGCCAAGGTGGGGACTACTTTCTGCTAGACACTAAAACTCCTACTCTACCTGCTGAAAATTTAATAGTACATGATGCATTAAATTACACATTAACTCTGAATGATATACACATAAATAGCACTGGTGAAATGAATATGAACACATGGTAATAATAGAAATGAAAATACACATTTGCAGAGAACACAGCACAACACTGGAAGTTCAAACAGAACAACAAAATAAACTGTTTATTGACATAACAAATAACATCTATGTCGGCATTAGCCATAAGCCCTTTACTCAGAGAATTTTAAGGTTCTCTTTTCATATCACTCCACCTTGCGGAGTCCTGCTACTCTCTCCTTGGGCAGGAGCCATTTACGCTCTCCCAGCAAGCCCTAAGTTAACCTCGCACTTGTCGCGCACTATGAACAGTCGGTGCACTCTACACATATGCAGAGTGCACATCCCTGCTGCAGTAATTCTTTAGTGCTCGGCCGTATAAACTGACTTACAGGAAGGGGAACATGGTGAACGTCAGCATCACCACATACTTGATGGTTATGAATGTGTTATGTCGCAAGTGTAGCGTGCTAGAAAGTCTGGTTATCTCAGCTTGTGATCAGAATTACTTATTTTAATCTGTCCAAATATTTTCTAACAGCAACTCATTTAAACACCAGGTGCTCACAGAGTATAGTCCGGGATTTTAACTACGGTCCACCTCAAGAGTCTTGTGTTAACACAATTGGATTTTCTCTCGGGGGTTAGCTGGCGACAACCGGATATAATTTTTAATGCTTTTTCAGTTGTGTGTCAACACCGCTAGCAGCAAATGTCCCAGCATTCGGTTTCTCTAGGTTGATCCGCACTAGGCGTCGCACTACTTTATTGATAGAGTTCTTTTACAAATTTGAATGCAATTAAACTGCATTATGAATTGGTTAGAGGAAGTTTAAATATATCTTAAAGCACTTGTTTACTATTAGTATTCTAACCTCAAATCCTGTTCACCTCAATTTTCCTAATTGTGTTGTATAAAAGTGGTTCAGTGTTGGGCACGGTTATGAGTTGTGTGCAGTCATAGAGATCTGTGTAACTCATCTTTAGTTTATAGATGCTAGCGACCTTTAATGGACTTATTGAAAAAACAAATCATGGTTCACAATGAATAAGTTTTTTAATAAAATTTAAAAAAAATATTGCCATTAAGAGAAAATTGACAATGTGACATTTTTCTTAACACATTCATGATTATCTTAAATAATTTGTAAGAAGTAATAATTGTTTTCAAATTTTATTGTTAAATATAAAAAAATTTTGACTTAGTTTTAAGTGCTTTACATGGCATATCATAAGCTGAAAAGAAATTTAAAAAGTTCGTTATGGCAGTTATTTTCTTTTGTTGGCTGTTGGTTACCCTGCTTAGTAACTTATAGTTTAATCGATTACTCGTAAACATGAGTGGTCCGTCACCGTCATTGTGTATAATGGAGAGCAAATGTGCAACGGTTATATATATTTGTTAGTGGAAACTTGCATTTTTTTATGATGTCGGAGAACAGAGAAGCAATTTTAGCCGATTTCCAGGTGACTGTTGTATTTGTTTGCTCAGTAGCATTATATAATTTGTATTGAATAATGGTTACTGCTATTAGTGTTTCACCCCCTTTTCCTGTGTGTGTGGATTATGTACATTGTTTTGTTAAGAATACGATAAATCTCTTTATTTTGATTATTCTTTTACGTAGGCCTGCACCGGAATCGAAGATGTTGCCGAAGCCATTTATCATTTGGAAGAAACGAACTGGGATTTATTGGTATGGAGCTTGTATTTATTTTTTAAATTAATTTTATTATGAGTGGTATTCACAAAATATAACCAATTTAAATTAGGTTTTATTTTATTAGTGATATACTTGTTATATCATTTCTACAGTTGTAGTTGTGCATCTCTTACTTTTCCATGTAGGTAAGGTCTTGTTTCATGCCATGCATCAGTTTTACATTTCGTTCCGTTACTCACTGTGTTCTGAATAAAGCCGGGATATTATTGAATTAGCTCAAGTACTAATCTGCAATTACATAACACACTCAACAATTCTAAATCCTCGCCCACGATCAGCATGGCATGGCATGGCACATTACAACTTCAGAAGAACTGAGTCAGCTGTCCACAATTGCTGTTAAAGTAAATGGGAGCAGGGTAATTCTTAAGAATAAGGTTTTTTTTTTCTTTCGAAAATCGGTACAATAATACACGGCTATGTTAGATATGATAATTAGTAATCATAATTACTAGGAATTTTGGAGGGACTTCAAGTAGTTTTCTGTAAAAAAAAAAAAAATGTGATTGGAGGGAGGGTGATCAAGATTGCTGCATTTATGCTATAAAATACATATAACTTATGTAGAATATATTTTTATAGTGTCGCTGAATTGTTTTACACGTAAGAATACCATTTGCAATGAATATTTAATGCGTAAAACGTAATTTGTGTGGTATATTAATAGCGCGGCACTGAGGTTTATACTAGTGAACAACACACGTATGGAGCAGTGTCAGGACGTTATGTAATTTTGGTGAATTACTCAAGGCTTTCCTGGTCTATATTGACTTGAGGATAAAATGTATTACTAGTAGGATAAATGTAGATATAGTAGGTGATACAGAGCCTCGTTCAGAAACTTTGTTTATCTTTGGAGGCAATGTATGCTGCCATGTTATCACTACACTTTGCTTGTGCGTATACCACCATGTTATTTTCAATACACTGCACATGTGCGTATACCGCCATGTTGGTTGACAGATGGATTGTGGGAAATTGCAGGACGTTGGTTTGTGCTGGTCCTGTCTGTGGCTTTGGATTGAATGATTAAACATGTGTTTTATTGCAATTCATGTTGTTTGAGATGTTTCTAATATTTGTGTGAAATTACGAGTGTTTCTATGCTATTATAACAAGGGAAAAGTTAAATTATAGTATTGAGTAAATTAAATTAATATTTTGGGGGAAAAAATGGAAAGTGGCATAATTCCACTGTACTAATTACACAGAACATGAATTTACTAGGAGCATCAACATTTGACCAATAGAATCCCTAAAAACGATAGTTGGTAGGGTTGTGAGGATCGGAGAATTTTTTGGGGTAAAATGAATGAAACAAATGTATATAATTTAATATTTATTGACGAAAATATGTTAAATTCCAAATATCCTGTACAAGTGTAGCCATACATATCCACTGAGCCAGAGTGGATGACTGCTTCATAGATTTTGAGAGGGCATTCGATAAGGTGCCCCATGGAACATTGATGAGGAAAGTGGAGGCGCTGATACCAGACAGGAGGGTAGTGGAATGGATAGGGGACTTTCTCAGGGGGCGAAGGTAGAGGGTGAAATTGGTGGAGGCAATATCGGAGGAAGAGGAGGTTACGTCAGGGGTACCTCAGGGAAGCGTGCTGGGTCCTTTGTTATTTACCATAATGGTAAATGAAATGGGTTTGGGGATTAGAGGAAAAAATCAGATTGTTTGCAGATGATTGTGTTGTATATGCTGAGGTGGGAGAGGGGGGCGGAAATTTGCAGGCGGACATTGATAAGATATGGTTGTGGACCAGGAAAAATAAGATGAAGATGAATGTAAGAAAAACTAAGGTAGTGAGGTTCACAAGGAAGAAGATGAGAAGCAGAGACATGTACAGATGGGAGGGACAAGAGATAGAAGAAGCAGCAGAATATAAGTATCTAGGGATTGTACTGCAGGGAGACCTCAGGTGGAAAAAAACAGGTAGAGAGGGGTGGTAGCAAAGGGAAGAAGTGCTCTGGGTATGCTGGGAAGGGTGCTGAGGGGAGTCAGCTGTGAGGTGAAGGAGAAGGCGTATGGCACAATGGTACGGCCAATGTTAGAATATGCTGCAGCAATATGGGACCCGTATGTGGAGGTGGAGGTGCGAGAACTGGAAAAGGTGCAGAGAAGGGCAGCAAGATGGTTGAAGGGTAGGTGGAGAAGGCAAGGGCAGGATGATGAGGAAGAAGGGAACTATAGGCCATCAGTGATGATGAAAGAAATGGGGTGGAGCTCATTGAAGAACAGGAGGAAAGTTGAACAGCTAGTCAGGATGTACAGGATGGGGAATGAAGAGAGAGGATGGGGAGGGCTACACTGCAAGCTAAGTAAGGGGGTGTTTAGAGGAAGAGGAAACAACAGTGAGAAGCTTCAGAGGGTGTGGAGGAGAACGGAGTGGGGTAGGCAGTCCATGCTTGTGAGGTCTGTGAGGGAGTGGAATGTGTTGAGGGAGGAATAGGTATCTGTGAGAGGGGTTGGTAAGTTCAGGAAGGGAGTGAAAAGGAGTTGGTTGGGTGAAGGAGAGTTGAGAGCGCTCGCTACCGGGCGGTAGCCTAATTGCGAGTGTATGTATGTAAGTCCCAGCACCAGCAGGGGAGTAAATCCCCATTGAAGACCAGGGAATTTGAGGGGTTAAAGTTTATAATGAAAATGTACTACTTATTTTGTATTTTTTAACCCCTCAATTATCCTGATCTTCATATCCCTCCCCACTATTGTATTTGTAGCTTGTATTGGTAATATTGTCTATTTAGTTAGTGTTTGGTTCAATTCTGTTTGCAATTTAATGTGTTTCCATGAATAAATATTACAATATTTACTGGACTGAAGTTAGCTCTATCCTCCGGCCCTGTCCCGCTTCCCGGATTGCTCATACGCCAGAGGGCTTGGGACAAGAAAGACACATGTGCTTTTGGGACAATAACCCTGCCCGCATCAGCTTTCAGATTTTTTTCTCCAAATTGATAAGATCTGTCAATATGGCTGCCATATATACACGTCCCCAAAAGTGTTGCCTATCGTTCTACAATTTTTTTGGATGGTAATATGTCCTAGTTATTGCGTTAGAGCCCCCAGAGTGTGTGAATACGCACTTAAGCGATTTGCACACCAATTCAAAATTATAAAACGATAGGCGGCACTTTTGGGGGGACATGCACACACACACACACACACACATACATATATATATATATATATATATATATATATATATATATATATATATATATATATATATATATATATATATATATATATATATATATATATATATATATATATATATAGAGCAGCCATATCGGTAGGTCTAATAAATTTGGAGAAAAAAATCTGAAAGGCGAGGCGCGCCGGGTTATTGTCCCACAAGCACATGTGTCATTCTTGTCCCAAGCGCTCGGGCGTATGAGCCATACGGGAAGTTGGATAGGGCCGAAGGATAGAGCTAACGTACGTCCATTACATTATTTGCATATTTTACCCCACAATTTCCCAGATCTTCATAGCCCTCCCCACTATAGTTTTTGGGGTTTTTATTGATCAAATGTTGATGTCCCTAGTAAATTCGTTTTTTGTGTAATTAGTAGAATGAAATTATACCACTTTTCGAGATTTTTTTCCAGAAAAGTCCCTATTCTTAAGAATTGCTGGGAACAGATTTGTCTGATCAGTCAGAATAAAGTGTAGCTATAGGATATTGTCTTTGCCTGTGAAATATTAGTGAAAATGAGATATTTGTACTGCTATCAGCTTGTTGCTCTTTGCACTGGGACAAAACCTTCCATGTGTGAAAGAATATTGCTTCAGTAAAATTGCTCTAAATAAAACATCTACGTGTAAAGCTTGCCTCACAACCATCTGTCGCTTCCATCAGTTGCCCGTCTGTCAGTCAGTTATCCGTCGATCCGTCTGGCCAGAAAATGTGCATTGTTACCACCCAACAATACGAACTGTCTCGTGCAGAGACAAATGTTGTTAATGAATGTCATATATTCTTTTTCTGTAGCGTAATTTATCAGCATTTCTTCTGAAAATCTACAAATCGTCTTCAGTTCAATTCGAAGGTGAAATGTAAAAAAATTAAACGTCACTGCCATGTATATTGATAAAAGAAAATGTTCAGACAAATAAACAAGTGACTGTTTTCTGACAGCCATGTTCAAGGAGCAATATTACAAGGTGGTGAACCATGTGTCAGTCTGTCAAAAATTAAAGTTTGAGATATATTTGATGGATTGGAGGATAGAAAAAAGTTTTCTTGTGATTGGTTGAAGATCACGTGACTGACCAACTGACTGTTGAAACGGATGTTTGCGAGTCCAGCTTGACAGTTTATATACAACCGGGAATTAGCTCCTATGTCTCGTGCATACACACAGGACGAATTTCATAGTTAGGTGGTTATGAAAGCTGTATGGAAATATCTCTCGTATGTGTTCTTCTGTATACAACAAACATTGTAAACTATACTTATTTTACACTATTGGCCGTGATTTAACGTCAATCCGTTTTGACGTGAAAGGACAAGCACACTTTCACATTTATATAGTTGTAAGGATGTGAAGTCGTACTAAGCGAATTCTTCAAATGGCTTTAGAAACAACTTCTACAGAACCACCAGATAAAGGTAACTCGTTTTTAAAACTGAATAATAATATAATAACGCCCTTAATTTAAAGGATATCTTAGTAAAATCAGTTGTTGGTTTGTGTTAACAGGACAGACTTCAGCCCCAGAAACCACCAGAGTCATACTGACAGAGATTTAAAATAAAACTACCTGCCCTATTTATGGTAAGTGAAATGCTTGAAAGTCACTCTGCTACTTAAAAGACTTGTAACAATGCCTTTTTGTAATATATATGTACTTTACTGTATTGTGCTGCATACTAAAATGAAATAACATTTGTTAAAAAAATTTCTCTATTAAAATTAGATTAACTGGAAATTTGGTCTCCAAATGTCGTATTACGATAATCACTATGTTCTATCAAAAAGCAAAGGAAAATAAAACTGATAATGCCCTACTAAAATGGAATTACTCCAAAGTAAAAATGAAATGCATTTCTTGGAAATTGAAAGTATTTTTGAGTTTCATCTATTCCAGTGTTTTGTTTCTCCTAAAAGATTTTCTGCTTCATTAGAAGTGAAATTAAATTGCTATGTAAAAATACTTCGAATAGAAACAAAATTTACAGCCTTTTAAATACTTGATAGTCAGCTGACAAGCCCTATGGAAAGTTTAGAAGACTGTAATTTAATCTTTGTGTCTGTTAAAAGTTAAATCTTGGCAAGCTTTGGTCGGCTGGGTGGTTAGAATTATCGGAGGCTTCTGATAGGCTGTGGATTACGTGACTGATGAAACATATTATTGTAACTCACCTTATGTTTGTTAGGTATACCTTGACTTGTGCTACAACTATTATCATTTTCTTTTTTATTTTTACAGAATTCATTGTACTTGAAGATTCATCCACTGCTGTCAGCGAAAGTGTATCCGATTTTCAGGAATTTTCATCTGGCAATTTGGAGACTTTTGAACTTACCTGCCCTGTAATAGGTAAATGATAATCTTTTAATTATCAGTTTCATCATTTTACACATAAAGAATATTTTGCATTGCTTATCTAAGAACAAAACTGTTCCTCTCAAGAGTAGTCGATGTACAACAATGTCTTAACTAATAAATGTGATGTCGAACTACAAGATCTTCGTGAAATGCTTACGCAGACTGAAGTATCTTATGAAGAAAATGTACAGTAAGATAAGGAGCCTAAAGTAAATAGAGTGGATGGAACGGGATCAGTAGATACCCAATTACATGAGCTAAGCAGTGTAAATGTCGAAGGTGGATTATCTTTACAGAACAATGTGTCTATTACCAACAGGGATTTGTTACAAAGAATTTCAGGATGATGTACCCACATATACAGAAGATATTAACACACACAGTTTACAAGGAAGTGATGAAATTGAAGTACATTTTGTGAAAGGCACAAACAGTGTAGATACCCGATTGAACCAGCCCAGTAGTACATATAAGTTTTATACAAGGCACATTTATGTAGAACACTTGGAAAGTCATTTTTTTGTTTGAAGAAAAGTTCCAAAGCAATCGGAAAATCTAAAAGGCAAATGGAAGCTCTATGTAATCATATCTTGTGTAGCAAGTTCAGCAATGAAAAAAGGTTGTATTTCTTCTGGCATATTCTATTTTGGCCTTAGAAAAAGTTACGTGAGAAAGTTAGTCAGTACAAAAATATAGTTAGAAGACCAAGGAATTTTAGGTACCAATGATAAAAGAAGCTATAAAATGCTGGACATGATAGGTGTATATTTAGGAAAACCAGGAGAAGAATGCCATTGTGTATGTAGATAATTTTATATTAATGCCGTAGGAATTGGAGAGGACAGTTTCAAGAGATATACAAAACAAAATGAAAATACACTGCAGTGAAAGTCAGACAGGAAGATGAAACCTTGATGATGGTGAAGGCAAAAGCAATCTTCAGAAATAGTGAACATTTCACCTAGAAAGAAAAAGAAGATTGAAGATGATTAGAAGGTTCGTGATTGGCTGGCTATGTTCCAAGTCACTGTTGCTGAAAATTATCAAAGAAGATATTGAGTCTACTTTTCACTCTAAACTTCACGTGTATTCTACGTTGAAGGAATGAGGAGCAGGAAACAGTGCTACACCAAGCTGCAGAAGCCTCTTTATAAATATGATTGCAGCAGAAGAGAAAATTGATGTACTCTTCTATAAAAAGAAAAATGTGACACGTGTGCATGTAAAGTAGCCTACGTCAAATAACTGAAGAAGACTTCAAGGAACATGTCATAAGTACACACACCTGTTTTTGTGGCGGGCAAAATTGTGAATTTTTCATGAAATTCATTTATTTCCACCAAATTGGCTAATTTAGATTATAACATATTTCCTCACATATTCAATATATTAATAGAATTGATACCTACACATTTGAGAATTGGATATATGTATATAGCAGTTTCTGAGATATATTGAAAATGTACTATATATATATCGCAAGTATACATATATGTCGTGACACATGTGTGATATGTATATATAATATTGGTCGATAACAGTTACAATGTGGTGCTAAACAAAGATGCCTGACATGTGTAATAACAATGATTGTGACAGTATTTGACTGTACTAAAGAATTTTCTCATGAGGGGTTTTATGTATTTGACAAAGTCAATAAAATACTTGTGCAAATTTTGTAATGTACGAATAGAATGGGCCAGAAAGGACACTTGTCTAAAGCATATCTAGGGCAGTGCTACTTACAAGAAAAATAAAGCTTTAGCTATGGAAATGAAACAAGTTGAGGGACGTCTGGTGTAAAACGTCAAATTTCACTACCAATCTTGTTTCCCAGTCGAAAAATGTGAAAGTTAAAAAACAAGAATTTGTTTTGTCAACAACCCGTGCTTTCATGGAAGCCTACCATTCCTTTGAGAAAATTTTATCACCAGAAGTTACGGGAGTGGAGGAATAAGTACATTGCAGGTATTAAAATAGTTTGTATAAACCTGTACTTGGAATAAATCCTGACCCACTGACCATTTTTGTATTACCTAATTTCTAAAAATGTTTTCATGTGAAAAGTTTTCTTGTAACCAACTTATTCTGGGTCTAGGCCATCAATATTCCTCACTGCCTTATCCGACTTTTTCACTTTTATAGACCTAACAAATTTAATAGCTACTGAAAATAAAATGTTTACAATTGTTCACTCTTTAACATAATTAAATTCAGTCCTAGAATATAATTTCGTTTTACAAATATTTTTGTCTGTAAAGTACTGAAGACGTGCTGAAGGAAAGGAATTAGTTGCTGGCACACATGCTATGATTTTTATCAGAAGCCTATGTTTTATTTTAAAATAAATATTTGGGTATATAAAATTTATAAGAATTGCTGTAAGCTATGTTGGTGTCCTCCTCCACATTTTCTTTAATACAGTATGAAATGTAATGATGAGAATATTATTTTACTAGCTGATTATCAAAATTGAATGACAAAAACGCAGAAAATATGATATTGATGATACACTGGCATTTACTTAAAGCTGAAGTAGCCTAATTTATATTTGTTTTTTTCCAAAATACTTGAATGTTTATTTTCACTTATTACAACTGAACAGTGTAGTTGCATGCAAATTTTCAAGCACTGCAATTAGGATGCGTATTGATCTAATAGCTATAAATACATACATGAAGTGATATGTGGTTTTTAGTCTCTTTTCAATACTAGTGTTGGCCACAAAACTTTTTGAAAACTAATTTCAAACATGCAGCTTTTGTTTTAATGAGATGTACCGAAATTGCTTACAAAGATGACAAAAAGAACCGAAATCAAGTTTTAAAATGGATGAAATTTGCCATTTTACCCCCACATAAATGGGTATGACTAATTATACATTGACGCATGCTGTCCTTCCTCAGGAGCAGAGGGGGGAAAATAAAATATAAAAAATAAACTAAAATAAAATTTATATTTTTGGTATAACCTATTAAATCATTATAATCCATAATTTAGTCGTAACACGTATGAGCGCTGATTCCCTCCTCTACTACTAGTTGAGTGAGTTTCCTCCGGAAGTATCGTCAACTTGTTAGTTGGATTGCCTGGTGGGATCTGCGCACCTGGTGTGACACTGTCTAGGTGGAGCTGTAACCAGAGGAGAGGAATCAAACCCCAGGGCTAGCTTCACCACATAAACCTCCCTCCCAGACAGTTTGGTCCAGCTTACCGTGAATGTGTGATGCCAGCTGTATAAAACCATTAAATGAATCCTCCCAGTTACATCTTATTCAGTTTCTAGTGAGCTTCGCCTGCGCTTATAAGGATCTGGCATAGTTGGCTTCCTCGTGGGGACAAAGTCACGGGTAATGGTCACTACCCTATGTGAAACTGCTAGTTTTGTAGGTACGTGAACAATTACTAGTATCCTGGCGGCTGTGCGAACTTTACACGTATTTGCCGGTTCACTTGGGACTGTACACGGAGGTGGACGGCTAGGTTCATGGTTGACTCAGAGTTTTCCTAGCTTACTGAAATATTCTTGGTCATGCCGAGACCAATATATTCCCAACTGGTGATCCAGGTACAAACTGCAATCTTCGGTTATAGGGGATGGTTCTTTACATTGTTCATTAGTGTGTTCAACAGGTGGTGGGCTTTGTGAGATTTTGATGGAAGTTGCTGCATTTACGGTAATAGTGGGTATAATTCTCTCTGTAATGCCCGTTGGGCTAAACGACAGATCTGGCTATTGCATCCTCGACTCTTCCATGGCATTACTACAACTGTGGTAGAATAGATTATACCAGTGGCATACCGTGACAAAGTTAAAATTAAATAAAATGTAGCACTCTGAATTTACCAAAATTTTAAACACAAGATTATTTATTCAATACGTTGGAAACACAAGGAGGTGCATAGATCTGTAGATGAATAAAACTGTAGTCCACTCACGACTGGAACAGACTTATGAAAAACTACCCTAGTCATTAGCTGCATGCATAGCTAGTAAGAAAAGTGGCTGGTACAGTACTCACACCCCACTTTGTTTACTAGCTATGCATGCAGCTAATGACTAGGGTAGTTTTTCATAAGTCTGTTCCAGTCGTGAATGGACAATAAATTAAATTTTACAGTAAGTGTAGGCAAAAACCTGCGGGTGTGGATAAAGCAGAGTTCAAATTTCTAAGTAGCAAATTGATTTGCAATTTGAGGGGTGGCAGTCCAGAAGGGACAATGGCATGACCTGCTGCCGCAGAGTGTGAAGGATTGAACTCGGGGGTTAAATGGAACAGTTGGGGTCGTCGTGTTACCTCTGGCTGTAGACGGTGTGGGCGTCATGAGAGACCTTCAAGTTTTTCAGCAGGGTTTTCTCAGTGTGCTTCGCTGGTATAGCAAATGCACGACCCTGGTTTGAGAGAGGAAGAACTTGTACCGTCTCCTATAACAGGGTGGCAGCCAGTTCCCAGTTGTTGGTTCTTCGCTGTGCCCCAGCAGGAGAGTCTTATGCTGACTGAGGTCCCTCTACCTTTCTCAGGTTGGAGGGCCACCGGAACTGTCGAGCTGCGTTTTGGCATCTCCTTATATACAAAAATGTTTTGCTTGTAAGCTGCTGGAGGGGTGCGGGGATAGCTAGCCTTGCCTAACAGAGGTTGTTTAATTTAAGGTTGTGGGCTGCACCACCATTTCTTATCTCCCTGTCTAGAGGCTGTTGACATATGTATTGCCTCTCCATGATGCTTGGGCAGTAGTGATGTCATGCGAAGAGTGCTGCCTTCCTGCAGCATCCCTTTCAACTAGCTTCTCTTGCTCTGGCATGTTGATGGCTCGGTGGATAAAACAATTTCTCAGGCGTGAGTGGGCGACCACATGTTGGCTTTTGAATGGGCAGTACAATTTTAATAATTTATCCAGGTGTCTGTAATTGTCTGTTGAGCTGGGATTAACCCTGTAGGCACGGGATTTATTGTTTGCCAGCATGTGACTTGCCTCTATGAGATTATTTGCTCGATGATGGGGCAAAGTCGAAAAGTAGAGGACACACATGCAATGCGTAGGAGTGCGACATGCATTAACATTTAATACTAGCGCTCGTTTTTAAAATCAACTAAATTTTTGATGAAATCAAAAAAAGTGACTAAAAATATTCTGAAATCTTGTAATCAAAACTGACGAAATAAAAAAAAAAAACATTTTCACAGATGTGTCTAGTCATAAGGAAAGATGAAGCTCTAGCCGCGAAGGACATTACTAAGAAGAGTTGCTATGGTATAAGACATTGCCTCGTGCTAAGATGACTTGGCTCACTCTCAATTCTCTTTCATTCCCTCATGCTTGAATGGCTAGACCATTCCAAACAACATTTTGTCTTCACATGTTGTTTTGTACAAATATTCTTTTGAAGATATTCGCTTGTCTTAAACTGCCATCTCTTATAACAGTCACATGGGTTAAGTGTGTGGGGGACACCAGACTTAGAGAGACAGAGAGAGCAGCACCCTTCCAATGACCATCGAGAGTCCAGACACCTTGGAGAGGATGTTCATCCTTTGTACCTGTGGCTCTGGTTAACAGAAGGGGAAGGGGGTGTTTGATGCGCAACGAGCGACATCATTCTCTCTGCGTTTTCTCTCTCACCACACCCTGCAAACCCCTTGCTGGCCCTGTGTGCCTCGTATGTATAGGATGCGTAGTCCTCAGTTTGAGGCTGTCTTGTGCCAGTCTAGTTGCAGAATGTCAAGCTGCCCGAGAACCATCAGACATGGTGTCTAGCTTTGTTACTCTGCCAGAGAGTCAACCAACTTCAAGTCATCACTGCCATTCGCAGCACTGTTGAGAGTTATACTCTGCACAACGCCACCTCGCTGCCCGTCAGCAAACTGAAGCCTGCTGCGCTCCCAGCTGCTTTGTAGATCACCTGCAGTTGACACGAATACCGCTGACCTGGACCTGCCAGCGACATCTTGCTCACCAGGGAACCATGGGAGTGGTTGCCCCTAGTTCTGCTACTGTAACCCTCAGTTTGGTACTTGGGTCTGCCAGCGACGTCCCGCTCGCCAAGCCACTAGACTGAGGGTCAGTAGTCCAGGTTACCTACCCTACCCAACAACCAGCACCCTACTCTCCAGCAGATTGTGCCTACCCCCTACTGGCCACTATCAGCTTATCTGATCTATCACCCCCTCCCCCTTATGCCTCACCGTAGGGCTGGGTGGGGTAAAGCTGCCAAGCAGGGGCTAGCTCAGGCTGGGGTTCTAAAGAGTAGTGGTTCAGGTGTCGACCAGGTATACACTTGGAAGAAAGAGGAGGCTGCATGTCAGGGTCTGCATCCAGCTTGTCCAGCTCCATCTTTTCCCTCATCTGGCACGTGCCACATGTAGTATCTCCTCTGCCACCAACGCTGCCGAAGAAGTTGCCTACCTTCGTCCTGTTGGCCAACATTTCTAGGGTAGTCAGACCCCTTAACATCACACCTGCTTATACCCCTACCAAGATACCCACTCGCCCAATACTCTCAAGTATGCCACCCAATGCTCATCGCTAGATTATACAAGTGGCCAAGGCCAACAGCATAGGCACCAGGAAGAACCCCCTTGCAAGCAGCAACCACTGCCTCACAGTCCGCGGGGGGGGGGGGGATCACGGCCTCACCCTCACCCTCCAACTACCATTCCTACTAAGGGTGAGCACGTGGGCTACAAGGGTGTATAAAGAATTTGTTTTTAGATTGCTTATGTGTCAGAGTGCAAATAATCCTGTTGTATCTTTTTTTTCAGTAAAACTGCCAGCAGCCCCATTAAATGTGAATTTTTTATTTTCCGCTACTTGTAAAGAAACTGCTGTTTAAATTGACTGGTAGTCATGGAGTGGGATGTTTGTATTAGTAGTGTACCTGCATGCAGCCCCTAGGGTCGTAGTAGAGTTAGTCTCGTGCAAAGCTAACTTCAGAACCATGTGGTTGTATGTACTATGTTGTGATATCTACATAGGATATTCCTGAAATTCTTTCTGGCCATTTAAAACCACCATAATTTGTGGTGTTGAGAATCCGTTCTACTAACACCTTGGTTAATAATTCCAGAGGGCCGTGAATAGAGTAATGCCTCAAGAAACACAAACATTACCATCAGAAATGGACATGGATATTGTCGAAGAACTACCAAAGAAACGGAAAAATTCTGGACCAGACATTTCTGTGATTACGTGTACGCACAATGTGAAGGGTCTGGCGTCCACAGCAGACATCATACCCCTGCCATCCACTTCCAACTCCAAGGAGAACGCAAGACTCCTCAACTTCCGTGTCAAATTCAGGGAGAGAACCAGCAACGTACAAGTGCCAGATACAGGGACAGTTGGTGAGTATGTGCTGTACTTGTTCTAACAAATGTTGTGGTATATAGCATTGGTACTGGGGCTGTAGTCAGACGCCTACCAAGGTAGGGGCCGCAGTGGTCTAGTGGTTAGACTACTTACCTCCCACCTAGGCAAACTGGGTTTGATTCTCGGCATGAATGCCAAGTGGGATGCTGCTGGTTGCCATGTTTTCTCGGGGATCTCACGTGTCCTCCACCCCTTCATTACAGCACTGCTCTATACTCACCCCACTTCACTCTCGCTGCACTCTAGACCTCGCTATCAAGTGACGACTACAACCTCTGAACCAAGTCCAGCATTCGGTGACGTCCCAGAGTTCAGGGGATGGAAAAATTGTTTAAAAAATTGCAAAAATGTTATGTAGCAATTCTGATAATATTGAACAAACAATTAAGGTCATTTAAATTTATATCACATGCAGAATTATTTTTGCTTACTTTTCTGTGTGATTAACATAAATTGACCAAAATTTGACATACATGATTTTGCATCTTTACTAATGTTTGTCAAGATTAATGTAGGAAAGAAAGAAGAAACAGGGTAAATAGAGTAGTTTGGAATGAAATAGTAATAATGTTTGTTACAAAGCAATGCCGGGTTCATTGACCTTAAAAACCTTATTGATACGAGTGTCTGATAGTTGTTACATGTGCTTCAACTATTACTTTTCTAATTTATTTGCAGTTAGTAGTACATGAATGAACATGGTACGTAAGGCTACAGACACATAGTAATTTGTTAGTATTATCAGTGTGTTCTTAGCCTGAACAGTATAATGGTATTGTTTTAATGTTCCTGTCTGCATGAATTTGTGTGTTGCAAGATGTGAATTTATGAATATTTAAGCAGTATTTTGTTTGAGGGGTCCACGTGATGTAGCCGTCAGGCTACTTGCCTCCCACCAAGGTAAACCAGGTTCAATTCCTGGCGGGGTCACCCAGATTTTTGCTTGTAAGAAACATGGTGAGCATTGTAGTTGGGCAACTGGTTTTCACAGGACACTTCTGTTTCCTCCACCCTTGCATTCCACCATATATCCATCTTCATCTCATTTCACCTTTATGAGCACTCAAAACCTCATGCTTGAGAACAGAACAAGCCTTGAATGTTAGCGTTAATGAACCGTTATTTCTGTGTATGTAGCTGACCTCAAGTCCCAACTGCGGGATGAGTTTGGTGTGCCACCCTGCCAACAGTTCTTACAAGGGTGGAATAACTCATATCCCAAGTCAGATGCTATTGTTCTATCCACTCTTCACCTCCCTAGAGACAATGTTCTCTACATGACGAATCCCAGTGTAGAGGACGGGGAGGATATGATGAAAGAGTAAGTTTACTTCTGTTCATTTTGTTTTGTGCTACTGGTTATACTAACACGATATTAATTACAACTCTAAATGTATATATGTATGTGTATATGTAAATCAATGACAGTATCAGAGTGGCATCTTATTTACAAAAAAAATTGTTGATTTAAGATACAGGGACAGATTATTGTAAAATCTTTTCCATTAATCAGTACAAGTTTCATGGTGTTATATATATAGTTAAAAAGTATTTAAAAAAAAGGGGGGGATAACTGAAAACCTTCAACACATCTAACGACTAATACAAGGTGACTTCACCACCACCTGATAAATAGTAATATGAAATCCAATACACAGTGACTACACCAACTGTTAAAAAGTGTGGAAACTGGGGCAGCAACTAACAACTTCATCCAAGACGTCAAAACAAGTAGGGAGGGGAGATTTAACAGAAGAACTAACACTCGACGACTCGTAGGGGAGGGAGATCTGGGGAAACACACTACTGAAGTGTCTCAGTCGTACATCTCTGACCTAACTTCACTACGCCTTGAAGCTCTTATACTTCCAAACTAAATCATAACACTTAGTTCACTCAGCATTCATTGTAAGAGGTCGTACGGATAACTTTGAACAAGCCACTGACGAGATAACCAAGAATTAAATAATTAAAACTAAAGAAATAATAATTGAATAAATAAAAATTACTCTCAAAAACTAATAGCTTCACCAATAATAATAATAATAATAATAGTCCTAGTTCCTTAGTTAGTAAAACATACTTATTAATTCTGATGCACCAGACTCCTAGAATAAAAGGGAGGGGATTATCTATCATCTAAAAATAAAAGAGGAGATTTTCAGAAAAACTTTAAATTTAATAAATTAAAATAAATACTCTCACACTCTCAGAACTTAAGCAGTCAACACTGCACACATGTGTGACACAAAAACAGTTTTCAAAAGAGATGACTGAAATCTCTAGTGACACAGCTGTGAAAGAAAAACATGCACAGCTGCAGTGTGGTGGCCGAGCTCAGCTCTGAAAGATAACAAATATATCCAACACAGACTCTCTAGACTTCTCTGCAGCTAACCTCAGAAAAATCCCCGGGAAGACAAACAGAACGACCTTGTAAATAATCTTGTATCCAAATCCCTTTAAGAAAAATTTGAACTCATCCTGAACAAAATAAAATTTTAAGACGTGAACCTCCCACAAAAAAGAATAAAAAGAATTATTAATGACTTCCAATAAAAAAAATTAAAGCCCTCTGCATAGAAAATTAGTAAAAAGAATTTAAAAAGGTATTACAAATTAAAATCCAAACAAAAACACTGCTGCTATGTTAAGGACAAAAATGTCCTAAGTATACAAACACTAAAACATAAATGAAACAACTTTCCAGAATTATTACCGAAACCTGAATTAAAAAAATAAAATAATTAAATTATTACCAAAACACCACAAAAGAAAGACTTGTTTCTGAACGAAGCAAAGAAGGAATATATCTAAATTAAACAACCTAATTTAAAACCCTAAAACCCAATTAAAAGTAATAGAGTAACCTAATGCATTATAATAAAAAATAAAGATCTTCCCAGAGAATTAAGGGGTTTCCTAACAAAAAATGAAATTGCAAAAGTCACTTCATAACAATATATGTTATGTTAAGATGGACATTATCTTTACTTCTTGTATCATGAGAGTGCACATGTGTGTTTAACTGACATCTATTTTATTAGTTTTGGATATTCTTGACTTCTGGGTTGTTGCCACGTAGCTGTCTTATTTTGTCCTAACACCAGTGTAATACAATAGCATTAACTGTTACCTACTCGGGTATACACCTACAAACCAGAAGCCAAGAACATTAAGATGATGGTTGCAAAAGCCTCCAAAGTTTAATTAGTTAGTGGGATATATTGCAGGTCAAATATAGCGGAGAGACTGGCACAGAATTACACTTTGAACATCCATGATCTGACTAATAAGAAGTATTTCAATCTGAAGTTCCTTGGCTCCAAGAGTGTTCTAGAAGTGAAATCAGATTTGTACACGTTGACGGATATCCCAGTCCGTCACCAGGTGTGGACGGGCTGGCCGGAGGTCATTGATAGTGACAGGACAACACTTGCATGTTCTGGTATCAACTATCCCTACCATGAGCTGACCATCAAGAGAGCACCAGGCAGCCTGCACTCCAAAGAGGTTAAGAAGGTGAAACATGCACTTGTGCGTCACAAAATATATATTTGCATGCCACAGTAAACTTAAGAGCTTAGCTTTAATATTGGGTTCAATAGAACCACTATTTAACTAAATGTCAGTGTTTGTGTAAATTTTGACTATACGTGTTTTGCTGTTTATCTAAATTTACTTAATTTAACACCTCAACACCCAGTAAATTTATCAAAACATATTTTTTTCTTTACATAAAGACAGTGATTTGTCATGGATGGTGCAAAATAACGCTTTTATTTAAATTAAATACTAACGTGATTCACTAATCAAATGTCCTGCAAATAAAATTGTATCCCACAAGATCATAAACAATTTTTAGTTGACGAGATTAAAGTTTAAACATTGTGCGCCAAACTTTTAATCAGTGAAAAATCCATTTCCAAAGTACTTTTTATACAAAATGTAAACAATTTATTAACAAAATTTTAATTTATTTCAATAAGATGTAGTCTTCTGGGTAAAAATAAATTACCACAAGACTATAAATGACCACACGTTAACTAGTAAAAAGTTCAAACATTGTGCGCCGCAAGTGCGAAATCCATTTCCAAAAGATTTTTCGTACAAAAAGTAGACTTTATGAAATTAGACAATTTACTAACAAAATTTCAATTAATTTCAATAGGAAGGAGTCTTCTGGATAAAAATGTAGTATTACAAGACAATAAACAACCTCGTGTTAAAGAGAAAAAGGTTGAAACCTTTTGCGTCACTTAAATTTTAGCGAGCATGAAATCCATTCTCAATTACTCTTTGTGCAAAAATTTACAGATTTATTAACAAAACACAAATTTACTTAGCTAAGTAGAAGTCTTCCGAATAGAAATATACATCCCACAAGACAGTGAAGCATAAACGTTGTGGCACGTGCTACTGTGGATGTATCTTTGACCAGTGTACATTTTTAGCCAGTGCAAAGGCCAATTTTCTCACAAAAATGAAATTAATTAACCAACAAATGCTGCACCATAATCATGCCTTAATTTATCATACACAATGATGACTCATTGCTGTACATGTAAGTTAGCCTACATGCATGCACATAGCTGGTGCGAAGGACGTGACCTATTTTTCAAGGGAAACTACAACACGTACGACAGAGAAGCAAGGCAGTTTGGAGCAGAAATGGGTGATGTTGGCACGCAGTTATTATTGACTTAATTGTCGTATCCGAAGTTGAAGCCAAAAAATGTAAGCATGTCATAAATAAAAACCAAAATCCAAAACTATACTTAAAATTGTATTCCAATAAAATATACCATAAGCAGGTCATCAACAGGCAATGCAGTCAATATAAAAAATCCACAAAGAAAAGTAAAAAATCAAAGTTATAACTGCACTATTGAAAAACTTATCCTGAAGCTAAACAGCTCACACAAAGACTAAATATGGGGTATGGTCAGGAGGGAAAGGTAATATCTGTAATCCACACTGTTATTGGCTACCACTGTAGCTGTGTGTGTGTTTAGAGGGTAGCTACGCGCTCGTGGAGGGATGGTCCTGACCGGGGGGGAGCGAAGAACAAAGGAGCCTTTTGTGGCATCACCTGTATATAAGCTCGGATGACAGCGCGAGAGAGTCAGTCTGTTGAGAAGCCTGGGGAGGGGTGGATGTTGTTGCTCCACTTGGTGGAGCTGGGTGGGGTGGAAGCAGACAATATAGATTGTGCAACTCCAGAGCGAGAGCACGTAACCTCTTCTGGTAGCAGTTCATACTGGGTGGCTCTGCCGGCAATTTGGTCATTTCAATCACTTCTAAGTGATGAAAAAACTATGGTTTTATTAACAAATTCAAACGCATTTATCTTTGAATGTTCTATATTTTATAACAGTATTGTTCATTCTCGGAAACAAGTTCAATTTAACCATACGTATATTTGTATTTTCCCCTAACTATTTTTGAGCCGAATAAAAAATTATACTTGTATAGTTAAATAGATCATCTGAGCTTTTTAGTTTACTTCCTTGTAACATTCATGATTCAGAAACACAAATGCGGAAGAGGGTGTTGCACTTTGTACCACTTGATTTAAAAACAGTAGGGTAGGTAGAGGCAAGTTATTTTTCTCTAAAGTAACAAATGAACTACAGCTGATAAGCATCTTGAGATGCCTTAGTTTATCAAACCAAAGTAAATAATACTTTCAGCACTAACAGAAACACAGCAAACAGCATATTATACTGTGTTAGAAAATAAATAACTGACTTGGATAAAAGCCCTTCTCTGACAGAATCAAGGGGGAGGAGCTGATTTCTGTAACTTAGTCCGTGTTCCAATCGGCACTTTTTGTTAACAAAATGGTCACGTGATCCAATTTTGTTGACAAAATCTGTGACGTAATGTTTGTAATTTAAGTTTTGCATTTTGTTAATTTCGAAGCTGACACCAAAGTTCCCGTAAACTTATCATGCTGTTTCTCTGAAACCACTTATCCAAAGTCTTTCATATTTTTAAAATTAGTGCATAAT
Source organism: Dryococelus australis (assembly GCA_029891345.1). Taxonomy (NCBI): domain Eukaryota; kingdom Metazoa; phylum Arthropoda; class Insecta; order Phasmatodea; family Phasmatidae; genus Dryococelus; species Dryococelus australis. The sequence goes on along the minus strand of CM057000.1, from coordinate 153,850,839 downwards.
TTCTTCCTTCCCATCACTCACTTTTATTAAGGCATGACATAAAAGAAGTTATTTTAAAAGTATTTACTAAACGTGTGCTCAAAAGGGTACTATTGCTGGGCTTGGCACGCTGACGACACAATCATTTATATGTGCCCACAAAATACAAGTTTCTTTAACACTCCACATCAATCAATAAGTCTGGAGGATTGGGTATCATAACTCCTGTTAAAAATGTCGGCAATGCAAACCGAAACGACATGTCAAGCCCAGTGACAAAATTACTGAAATTCCAAAATAAGATTTATACTGTACTTATTCCAAAACTAATTTAGAATGGTCAGTCTGAATAGAATTTTACCTCAAAGAATCACTTTACTTTTAGCCCTACATGAAAATCATTTAACATTCATTACTTAAAAAATACTTAAGTCAGCTAGCAAACCAACCTGTAATTTTGCCGAACATCAGGCGACATCACCAGTAGCATTGTCAAGACACTACGTCCACCTACACCAAGTGATACAGTGGAAACCCTAGAAGAAACAGCTCAAGTAAACTTAAAAAAACCAAGGGAGGGGAAGGCTGGCCATTGCGCAATACCAAACAAATCAAGTTAACCTCAACCATGTTCTTATATCTAATTCAAATGAATAACCTAACATTTTATCTTTTAAATATACTTTTTGACACTAACATTGCAGTTGTGACAAGGAAATAGTATTGTAAGTATTTTTAACCTGGGCGGCATGTGTCAACGCATACTTGGAGTTCCAATTTTCTACCCCTGGCTGATGCCTTACAATTTAGTGTCCTAACCTATTAATTACTCGCCCAGTGACGCATTGTTAAGTAATTTTTGAGGTATGCATCCCAGCGTATAAGTCTCTTCTGGACTCGTGTTACAGCACATCTCATAAAAATTCTGAAAAGGCTCACTTTGCTTCAATGCTATTACTCTACTGGTCTTATAATTAACACGTAATATAAATTAAGGTGAGCATCATCCTTCCATTTTTGGGGAGATTGACTCTAGATTTAATCCCTCCTGTGCTCTTAAATTAATAAATCCAGTATTATTAAAAGGAATACATATATTTACAAGGCAATCATCGTCAGGGGACAGGAGAATCAGTTTTGACTCCTTAGACAAATTTTTATAAATTGTTTCTTTCAATTAGTTTGACCCTTGGGTCGAGTGATTGAAACCTGACTGCCATTGTTACCCTAACTTCACAAGTTATCTGTTATGGTATATTACGTTACTCTTATCAAAAGTAAGAATATATAATTATTACAAAATTAATTAAGCAGATAATTTTAAATTAGATTACATGTATTGGCCGAAGATTTAATAACCTTCAACATAAGTGCACGTGGAACTTCTGTTTTCGTGGCTTACACTTTGGAGTTTTGAGAATCCGTCATCACGTTACACTATCGTTCAGAATCATTCTCACTTACCGCACTCTCATTAATGTCAATAGGGAGGTGATATAACACCATTTGTTTAGGTCAGCGCTTAGCAGCCTGAAATGAAAGTTAGTATTTTTCGTTATGTTATGTCACTTAAGGCACGGCACTCAAACAACCCTTTCTAAATACGTAGCTGTTCAGTGTTACACGAGTCCAGCTTATTGGTTGCGGTGCCGCTTGGTCCACTATTGTTTCTGTGGATGTTTACGCTTCTTCGGTGTTGAAGGTGCTGTAGTGGGCCACTGGAATTTTTGTGTAGGCTGCCACGGAGCTTCGCCGTAGCAGCTGAGAAGATAGGGTGTGCGTCCGCAACGCACTGGCAGGTCCCGTCTTTGATTGTCCGCTGCGCTGCTCAGGTCCCGGCACCGTACAATGCCCAGATCTGGCTGTCACTTGCTGGCAAGTTCTGGATCGTTCCCTGGGGAGAGATCCCCAGGCCCATTATGCTGGTTACGCCCTCGGAAGAGGGCATGCTGAAGGACTTCTTGGGTGCCGGAGGCACCACTGCTGGCTCAGTCATGGTGCTGGTTGTGGGCATCTTTTTATTTGGTTCAGTTAGAGCCCAAGGTTCAGGAATGAGTGATTCTGACGTTTCAGTGGTCACTCCTGAAGAAGCTGTAGATCCATGGTCCGCAGGTGCTTGTGGGAGGGAAAGGAGGTTACAGTCGCACGACTGTAACCTCCTCGTCCACTTAGATTGCCATGCCCTCGGGGGTTGACGTAGACGGAACCGAACCGGGGGGCAGCGGATATTGCGCCACGTGCAGTTCAGGCTCCAGTGTTTGCACTTCGTCTGTTACTGGAGAGAAGGCAAAAGAGATGGTTATGCCATCCGGCGAGGTTGTCTCGGAGTTGTTTTGACCTATTGGGGTCAGAAAGCTGGCGGTAGCAGGGGCCAAGGGAATAGGATGTGGCAAAGCCTCTGCTTCAGTGGCCGCCTGGAGGTCACTGGCTTCAGTGATCGTGCTAGGAGCTTGATGCATTTGGCAGGAGGTCCTGTCGAGGGGGCTCCGCCAGGAGACTTCAGATTGGATGCCCGTTCTCCCGGCCTGTCACCGATGCGATAAGGGAGTATATGAGCTCGGGTATCAACGTTCTCTCTCGTGTCGCGGGTCTGAATTTTGAACACTAGGTTGTTCAGTTAAGTTTCCTGGGACGCAGGTTCTTTAGGGGTGTCACACTTCGGGTGAGATATTAGTGGGTCTCTCATGTACAATGACCTTCCGTCCGCGGTTAGGTTTCCAGGGAGCTCAACGCTCAGTGATTATATTTCAGGCTTAGTTGCCTGTATTCGAGAGGTCCTCTTTGCAGCTGGGAGGGTGGCCCTACGTGCATCCCAGCAGTTACGATTTCAAACTGTTCCGGGACCTTATTTTGTTTGCCGGGAGACTGCGTATCTGGTGTGGTATTATACACATCTCTGAGTCGGGCAATCCTTGTTTAAATGCCTCCCCGGTCGGTGTTAACAGAATGCAGTGTGTTGGCGGGAGGAGGTGGGCTGTGCACAGCTGGTGGTCTGTAAGGAGGGGCTGGAGTTGCAACCCTCATGGCACATGCCGAGCCGTGGCAGTGTCTTCGGGATGACTACTGGCTGCTGCGGAGTACTGTCTTTGGAGACTACCACGTCGCGGAGAGGCCTGTTAGATGGTCATCTGACTTTGCAGATTTGGAGAGCAGGGTGGCTGCAACTTACCCGTTCCTATGCCCTTGATCTTTCTAAGTTGAAGGGTGCGACGACTGTCCTGAGCCAGGGAATGGTACCTCCATATGTAACAAATTGTCTAGTTTGTTGGCTCTCTGAGAGGTGCCGGGGTGGCTAGCTTCTCTCCACAGGGTAGATTATTCCTGCTGGGTGGCATCACCATCCTTTTATTATTTCCTGCATCGGAGACATTGACATAGGTTATTGGCTCGGTGCTGGAGGCTGTGCTCTTGCAGTAAACTATGGAACTTGCTTATCTTCCGGGATGGTGTCGATGGCCTGTCTAACAGTAAAATCTAGCACTGGTGTTAGGGCGACTGCATGACAGCTTTGGAGTGAACAGTACAATTTAACCAACCAGGTGTCTAGTTGCTCGATGATTTGCAGTCTACTGACCCTGTAGGCTCTTGATTATTGTACTATTGGGAGTGTGACTTGCCCATATGAGCGCTGGTGCTCGATGATGGGGCAAAGTCGTAAAGTAGAGTGCGCATGCTTAATGTTCATGAATGCATCACATGTTGCATGACAATGGTCACCGCATGCTCAGGATTAAAATGGATGGCATTTTCTTCGGTAAAGGAGAACATTTCATTAGAAAGTAGGACCAATGCAATTATTCTTGTGCACAAAATGTTTGTAATGAAGAATGATATGGTAAAAAATTGTTGCATGTAACTTTATCCCAATATTGTGGAGATAATGTTGTCAATAGGGTTTCAAGCAATCGGTTTTCAAAAGTTTTAATTAATAACATAAAATAATGTTCTTGTTATCAATTAACATGACAAGTAGGTGCAGTAGGGAAATAAACTTTGTATTTATATTTGTTTAACTTAACAAATTATTTTAACGTACACAGTGGAGTATAAGAGGTAAGTCTAAATAAATTTAAAAAAAACCACAAACATAATTAACATCATTTGTTAAATGCCACGCAGACATTTTTTCATTATTAGTCATGCAGATGTTGACGACAAAGCTATAAGTTGTGTTGCACAAAAACTGATAATGTAAAAAGTGCTATCCCTTGTCACGTCAGATCAAAGTGGGACATTTTTAATCGCCACTAAAAATCCAGATGCAAAAGAACTTTTGCCAGGCATCTGGTAATCCTTTGCTATGATGGTGCAGTGTGTGACGGCTGGTCTCCACAGTCTACCAGAGCATAGCCTGAGTCACCACAGTTTTAGAACTTTTTGTCTCACAGTTCACACACACACACACATATATATATTTTTTTTTTTGTGTGTGTGTATGTATATATCTCTTTCTCTTTTTTCTTTTTCTGTGCATGCACATGTATATCTTTGTATACATAAATAAACCACCCACTTGATTTGCTATAAGTTTATAAACATTTCTCACACAATACAATGAAGAAATTGGAACTGTTTTACAATTCTTTGTGAACTTCTACTGGAAGTCTGCAGATCAGGATGTACTGTACCATAGAACTATGTTTAGTGTAGGGTGGTGATTATTTTCCAAATGTTAATTTCTAAAGTACTTACTTTACTGTGAACAGCAACAGCCTATAGTGTATTCTGAGTCTGTGGTGACTGTGCATGCTATAGTGTCGTGTTCTGTGGCAGGAAGGCTGGACATGTGATGGTTTGGTCCTGGCCCTCTAGTGTCACTCGTGAACTTGGAGCTGCTACCAAGGTTGTTCACAACATGCTATAATCTTGGACATTTCATTAGCTTCAGCCTTTCTCTATGTAAGCTACTTGAAACAAAAAATTTAACACTGACTATTGCAGTTTCTTTAATCAATTATCTACATCACTTTCACTGTAATTTTATATCTGAAATTGGCAGAGTGACCGTGGATAACATTACTTTTTTTATCCTGTGTCATGATCAAAACATAATTAGTAGGGATGTGCTGGATCCTGAACCTTCTGGTAAAAAGTCGGGGAAATGGCTTTCCCGAAATCTTGGGCAAGAATTGGCTGACTCCTGAACTTTTCGGGTAAATGCACATTCCTAATGATGGAAAAAAAACAATATTTCTCTTCCTGTTGAGCTTAACATAATTCTTGTGTGTATTCTCCAAAACTTTAATTAGTATTTTCCGTTGCATTACTATGTTATAAACTCATTATTTATCTAATTGCAGATTTACATTTTTTTTTTCTGAAAAATCTTTATTCTAAATCGTTTGCACATTTATGTAAACACCATTAACATACGCTATTTGTTTTCCGTCTTTCGGTTGATATATTTTTATAAACTCTACGTAACTTTTTATTGTTCACACGCATGCTATGAAAGGTCACACTAACCGAAAGTCAGTATTATAATTGATAATATAACATTGATGAATGATCACATGGCAAGTGAAAATAGACACAAAGTAATTCTCCACTTTATCAAATCAATTTCACACACATTTATTAAATACAATGCTAAATAAATTATTTTTCTCTTGTCAAAATTGAATACAACCTTAAAATAAATGTCATTAATGCAATATTTACATTTTGGTTAGTCATATTGTTACATCCCGTGACATACGTTTTCAATTATGGTTATCCAGAAAAACCATAGAACAAATTAAAGCACTCCTTACTCTTTGAGGTGCAAACTTTTTCACTTGTCTCTGAGCAAAGTGTACTTGTTTAACTTATCTATGGCAAGAAATTTATTTATGTTTTTTTTCTCGCATATTGTTTACTTGAACTTACTTTCTTTACGTTGTTATTGTAGTAGTTCGGTTGCAAACAGAAAACTCAGATAAGTCGGTAAACATTAAAAAATTAGGTGTGTGGAAATTCTACGAACGTCTGCCAGAGAGTAAATGATTGACTAGATGTGTATCTTGCAGGAAAGTGTTAAAATGTGAGCATGGGAGCACGTCTGGGCTGCTGAGACACTTGAACCAACATCCTGTATTTTAAAAAAAATTATGAATTGTCAATATACCTAGTTATCATTTTGACACACATGATATTTTTTCCGATCCCGTCCCGTTTTCCGAGGGAAAAAATTTTTCCCTCCCGAAATTTCCCAAACACAAAATATCCATTCCTGCACACCTCTAATAATTAGTAGTAGATACTTAGTTTCCAAGTTCAGGTGTCATGCTCCTGGGTGCATTTAACTACATTTATATCTAAAAATAATTACCCCTTTTTTATGTCTTACTGTATACATGTGTGCATTTGTGTCTCTTGATTGAAGAAGTTAATGCTAGCTGAATTCCTTCATTGGTACATTTGAGTTTTTACATGTTGTCATAGGTGATTGATTTGGCAGATAGTGATAATAGTTCTGTAGAAGAGTTTGAAGATGCATCAGAAACATTCAACGATGATGATATCTTTGTTGACATGGAGACGAAGAGGATGCAACCCCTCAGTGAGTGCTTCTTACATCATAAAACATAAAGTGTAACTAAGTGCTGTTAGTAGAGTTGAGATAAAGCAAATTTTGAAGCCTGTATTTCGTTACTGCTGTTGGTTTTACTTATACTTCAATTTCATTCTTTCAAAACAGTCTGGTTGTAATGGGTAGAATCTCTAGTTAAAGTAAAAATATTATGATTACATTATGAGAAGGAGATAGATAATACAAGTTCTCACAGGACAATACTTGTGGATACACACATTCAAAGTCTGACAAACACATTTTCCACACAGATGTGAGTTTTTCTGACCTTGTGTGTGTGTATCTGTAAGTACATGTGGTTTCCGTTTCCTTTTAAAAATGCAACTAGTAGCATAGCAGCCGGTTCCCACCTTATGTTATTGAATAAATGTTCTGTGTTTAAGTATGTGCCATTCACAAAAAAATTCAGTTATAAATGTTTGTAATAAGTATATGCTTTTTCTTAAATGCAGATACAGCACCATAAATCCTCCTATTTCTCCCCTTAGTGAAAGCTGGCTTTACGAATTTTGGCAATCTTCAATGGTAAGCAAGGTGAAAGCCTCTGGAATGGAGGCCTTTTTGATTAAACTCCCCTTCCCTCACTAAGGTAACCCAGCGCAAAAAGGGCCTAAACTCAACGCACCCAATGTGGACAGATCCTCGACCCAGTTTGGGAATTTTACCCCATGCCCTTTTGTTGAATTAGGTGATATTTGATTCTGTTAACTGTTGAAAGAGGAGTCGGCATCACTATAAATTACTAGCTTCAGTTTATTTAAACAATTCAAAATCGTAAAGCCTGAAGCCTGACCTCTCTCTTAAATTGAGATCTATCTACCGTCGGGGGTCGAACGCAAGCCGTGGATATGAGAGAAATTTATTGTTCTTATGTGGGATGTCCTTTGAAACTCTTAAGATTTGAATAACTAATGCCAGGCTAGTATGGAGTTCTCCACGTTGGGGCTGGAATTTATACTTTAGGTCTTTTTTGCGTCCGCACTGAACCAAAATTCGAAGACAAATTTGACACGAGGCCTTTTTGTAGGTTTGTTTAGTTTTGATTACTTTAATAGAATTCAATCATCGCAAAGCCAGAATCACGGTGGGCATCAGGGAAAGGCAAGGGCCTTATGATGGTTTAGGTGCTTGGCCACAATGTACAAAGTAGGCCTGAGAGGCTTTCTCGTAGGCACAAAATCTAGAGTTAAACACACAACCAGCCCTTCGTCAACAGTACCTTTGTGCTGGAGGGAAGAAGCGTACATCTCCGTACTGGCTGGTTTGCTGAGGTGGTGGGACAGCTATCTGCTCCGATTGCTTTGAAGTGGTGCTGAGATACTGTTTACCCGGTAACTTACGTAGGGGTGCAACCAAGAGTGTTTTATTAGTAAATTCAATAGGGGGTAATGTAGTTATTTAATTTATGATGTCTTTCAATGCTCTTTTTAGCCATTTCTTGGCTCCTCCTTGACAGGCGTAGGCATGAGGTAAGAATTAAAATACCACTGTGTTGAAGCTAAACCGGGATATACGTGTCTTAATGTGTACTGCTGGAAACACCAACTTTGCGACCGGGAGTTCGAGGTCAGACGCACGTGGGGTTGATTTTAAATGTTAATCCTTGCGAGACACCGTAGCATACCCAGAATACAATACTGCCTGTGTGGCCTTTCTGCGGGGCACAAAATCAAGTGTGGCTAGAACGATCCTGCATTTAGGCGGAATTCCCCGTACTGGTATACCTTGGTGACACTTGACTGATTGAGCTTGCGGGACCTCAGACTGTGCTACGCTGGTGTGGGCTTCGGTTTATGGTGGGTTGCAGTTCAGGGGCTTGTTAGTGCTGGTTTAGTCTGAGGGTAAGGTGTTCCCCAAAACCAAAGGTTGTCTAGGCGGAGGGACCTGTTATGCCCACTTGAGTATGCTACAATCACTGGGTGATCCGCCCCATTGAGCTGGGTAGGTGGTTTGAATTGATCTGGTTCGAAGCTGACTGAGTATTTGTGCCTGTTCCTGTGGACTGAGGTGTTCGAATCCGGCAGGGCGGGGGTGAAGCTGCTCCTGATACTTAGTCAGTCCCAGCCCATTTTAGCCTCTTTCTGATACCACTGCGGTGGAAGAAAGATTGAGGGGCTGCACACAGAATAGTAATGACCCTTGGGGAAATCATAAAAATGTAACTGCTGAAAGTAATTAAATATTAAATGAATAATAAATATTGCCACTCGTTCTGTTTTCAGCTGTGCTCTGCTATGGCTGCCTGCGTGGAAATATAAACTTGGCTTCTACCCTAGCCACCTACGTGTCACACAGCAGGCAAAATAACTTGCGTAATAGAAAACAAGCCAAAGAGGGTTAGTAAACTGAGCGCTTCCCATACTCAGCTCACTGCTAAATGTTTGCAATTGAGTGTGGTGGTAGAGACGTTAACTAACCAAATTGACGTACGTTCACCACTACTACATAAAGATGAGAGAGAGAGTGAGAAACACAATAAACCCTTCCATTCAAGTATTTACAACAATGTTTTCTTCTCATGACCTTTTTAGTTTGTTTTATAAAGTCTCTTTAGGTTGCTGACTGTAAATGATTTAACATAAGATCATTATTGATCTTTTGATAAATTTCACATAATAATATGAAAGTATTTGAGAAAATTGGCTTGGCCCAATTCAAAATACTTTTAAGAAAATTGCATTATTTTCTTTTACGTTAATTTTAAAATTTCTGAGTGGAGAGAAAGTTGATTCTACACAAAGCAAATATATTTTATAGGTTTCTATAAAACTCAAGATATACTATGGTATGTCACAACTTTCTCAACTCTTTCAACTGACAACATACCAACCTGTTGTAATTTCTGTCTCTGTTTGTATTTACAACAATATTTACACTTGGTGTCTTGATGGTTTCACACATATGACATCTTCTTATCACTGAATATCCAAGCGGCACTCAATGCATGTCTCAAAGTTCACGTGATATTTACAAGTTTGTATAGCTATTCACAAGCTGTTCTATATGATAAGTTAGATAAGAGGGGAATGCAGGAGTAGTAGCTAACATAGCTACAAACTAAGGTAAATGCCTTAACACTATCTTAACAAGAGAAACTGTGCTAATAAAAGCATCCAGAACAATGTCTGCAATTACTTAGCTGCACTTGGGTTAACGTCGCACAAATGTGTACGGTTAATTGACTATCGAATGTAGCGTCCTGTGGTTATTCAAGTTTACTAAGTACGTAGCACAATCACTCGCTGTTCCGGTGTGCTTGATGTTTTGTCTGGTCACCCCTGCTTCCTCGGAGGTACCTAGGTTGCGTTCGGCCAGGTAAAGCAGGCTGGAGGCCGCCATGGAGTTTCTTTGTAGTGGCCCGTGACCAAGTGAGCCTGGCAGGTGCGAGGTGTTTGGATCTGTCGTGGAAGGCCGTCAAGTTCCTCGGCGATCTGTGTCGCAGGCGGGGGTAGTGGGTGGGCTGCGTGGCCTACCCTCACGGTTCTTTTCTTCCCAGTGTCGGATGTGTGTGAAGCCATTTTCAGGGGGGGTCTGGTGGCTACGTGACCTCCCTCCTCAGTCGCATGATCCTCTGCAACTGCGACTGGATTAGCATCGATAATCGGCACTGTCATCTGATTCGCTTTAACAGGCGACCCCTCTCTTTGTCCAAGGATAGGAGTCTGGATATGTGTGGCTGCAACTCGCCCTACATGCTCACTTTTCAGGGCACCAGAGCAGGTACAGACTTGATTGGTGCTGTCGGCTGGCTTAGCACCCACAGGACTGGGATCGGCATCTCTGCATGAGCATCCTTCACGTACAGGATGCCTCAGGGACGGGCCCCGGCATCTGGCGACACTGAGGACCTGTGGACATTTTGAGACATAGCATTAAAATTACACTGTATTACCTCTCCTTTGCAAGGCCCAGCCGGTTAAGCAGCAGTCACAACGGGGGAGACTTGCATCTCTGCGAGGTCTTCTCCCATCCAGGAAGTGTGGTCCGTGTGGCAGCTGCAGAATTGGGCGACACTGGCGGCCTGTAATGTTAGAGGGGAGCTGTAATGATTGGGTTTACAGTTACCTTCTCAGTGCTAGGTGTTGTCAGGAACTGGAGGCTGGGAGCCTTGGTATTGAGAGTCGACTCAGCTGCTAGGGTGACAGCGTGATCCTGGGCGATCGTGGCCAAAGGTACCAGCAACCTGAGGCCTAGAGGATAGCCTTGGTGGGGCTGGCAGTTCTGGTGGAAACTTCCCCAGATAACGGCGGCTTCTCTGTGTCTGTGGCGACATCATCAGACTGTGGTAGGCATCATGCTGAGTGGGATGGCAGTTGGGAGGGGAACTAGCTGAGTCCATCGGGTCTTGAATGGTGGTTTCGTTGCCTCATTGACGGTGCTAGTCGCAGAAGTTCTCTGGACGGTGGCTGTCCGTGAAGACCGAAGACACCTTGTATGATGATGTAGTGGACTCCTTCAGGAGACTTCTGTGGTACTGGGAATCCCTATCAGCAAACCGGTGGAACTGTGATGGGGTTTTCAGTAGTGACAGTTCGGACTCCTTGGTTTTTGTCTTGGTGAATCCTATTCTCGTTTTGTACAGAATAGATGGTTGTCATCGCTAGTTGCTCTGCCCCATCTGTCTTCGTAGGCTGCAATGACCGTGATTCCTCACGAGGGGAGGGTTCAGACAGTTCTTCAACTTTGTCTGATGTGTCAGAAATTGGCGATGCAGAAGTGTATCAAACTGGTTCCAAGGCATATTCTGTAAAGGATCGTATCTGCCCCCTTGGTCGCCTTACGTGTATTACATCGGCGGTCTTCTATCCAGTGCACACAGTCCTGGCGTACAGTGAACTTGTATGGGCCTTCCCATTTTCTGGCGAGTCCCACGTTGAATTGATTGTTATCTTGACTCAGGGGGTGGCTACAGATTAGGATTGCTTCTCCCATTTCGAAGGCTCAAACTCCAGTGCGTGGGGGCTAGTATTTATTGGCAATATAATCCTCTTGATTTTCCCTGGGCTTGTGTATCCATTGGATGCAGCTAAGCATATGGCTTTGGGCTAAGGCATTTCTTTGGGCTCATGCTTCCATTGCCAGTCTCCATATCATCATAGCGTTTTGCCCAAGAGGAGTTGACTGGGTCTTGAGTTAATGCCTTTGTTTGTGCAATGACAAAGCGAAGAGTATTTTTGGGATGTGGCGATTCCAATGTCTCTGGTCTTCTCCAATACTGAGGCGTAGGTTCTTCTTGAGTTCCTGATTTTGACTCTCAATAGGATGGGCCTGGGGGTGGTACAGCGCCATTGTTGTCTCTGCTCCTCATTCTTGACATACTGGTAGCTACTTTTTGCTAGTGAACTGGGTCCTGGTATCTTGTCAAGATGCTTTGTGGATATCCCCAGCATGGGAAAATTTCTTGGTTGATTTTTCCGATTATGTGATGTGTCCCTTGGCTTGATAGTGGGAAACCTTTTACCCAGCGTGAGAACATATTGGTTATAACTAACTTGATGCTGTGGGGATAGGGCCCCATCAAGTAGAATGTGACTTGTATCCACGGCATGTGGGGTTTTTGCTGCTTGGTCGTAGGTCGCCTGGCTGGGGAGGCTTTGTGCTGACAACGCCTGGAACACTCGCTGACATCCTTGCGACGTCTCAGTTCATGCCATCCCAGACATATCGGGTGCTTATATCTGCGAGGGTTTCCCTGGTTCCAGGGTGTCCTGTGTCGGAGTGGGCGTAGAAATGCTGGCAGACTTCGCCATGCAGGTCCTTCTGTATCCAGATCCTCTATTTGTCTTCTGGCGGGTTGTTTCAAGACCAAACGACGTCTCTTAGTTCGAACCGCTGCTGGTATTTGCGTAGAATGTCCTAGACTCCAGGGTCTTACTGCTGGTGGTGCTCAATCTGGCCTCTGCTTATCTGGAGCTGCAGGAATCTGAGCTGTTCTTCAGGAATGCATTCCGGAGGTTCAGGCAGTAAGATACTGTCCACGTCTTCATCTGGTTTCGCCTTTTTGTCCAGGTTCGGTTGTCGGGACAGCACGCCTGGGAAGTCTTTGTCCTTGCCAGGACAGTGTTGAACTTTGAAATCAATCTCAGAGAGGAGGAGGTCCCATCTTCCAAGTTTGGCTTTACTGTTGCATGAATCCCTTGATCACTTGAGTGCTCTGCTATCTGTCCTTAGGATGAAATTAGTTTCTTCCAGGTAGTAGCAGTATTTCTGAATTTCTCAAATAATGGCAAGAAATTCCTGCTCATTAATGTGGCATTTCTGCTCATTTGCATTTAGCATGGTGCTGGCGCAATCTATCGCGAGAGGTCTGTCGTCCGGATCCTCTTGGTATAGTACGACACCAATGCAATTTTGGCATGCATCTGTCTGCAGAATGAGGGCTCCCTCTCCTTGTGGTTGATGCAGACTGTGAATATGTTGGATGCTGGTTTTGAGTCCACCGCCGTAACAGTAACCAACAATGGGTTGGAGTGGTGACATGGGGTTGGCAATGTTAGGCATGACGTCTCAGAGCCAGTTACACAGTCTTAAAAAGCATCGAAGCGGTTTCTTAGTGTGTGTTTCCTTGGCTTCTTGTATTGCCCGACTGGATTATACTTGGGGGGGAAGTTGCCTTCCTTGGAAATGTGGCCCAGGTATTCAAAAGATGTCTTTCCGAAGTGGCTCTTCGAAAGCTTGACGGTGAGTCCGTGGAGTACTAGTCGTTCCAATACTCGTTGCAAGTGTGACAAATGCTCCTCCAATGCAGTGTACTTGTAGCTGTCAGGATGCACTGCTATTTGCTAATAACAGGACTGCACATTCAAGGTGCTGAAGATCTTTGCCTCGCCTATATCCCGTAGGGTGTGCGCTAGATCGAGGTCAGCCTCCAGCTATTCCATTACTAGACGGTGGCGTCCAGCTGAGACCTTGACTGGTTTGTTATATATGGGTGCCGTGGTATTCAACAATATCTCATGTTGAATGGTACAGGTCTGATGCAGTGTTCTTCCAGTTCCAAAAGCCCTGGCATTTTCGTAGAGAACTTCCTTCAATTGTTGGAATTGTGTGTCAGTGAGCTCGTGGTCGGATCTCCCCTTCACAGATAACTGGTGGCTTCTGTTGGTCGGGTCGATGTTCCCAGTGCACAGTTACGCGGTGGTTGTCTCCCAGGTATACATTCCTTTTTTCCATGGTCCATTATGCATTGTTGCTGCTGAAGCCAGGGGTGGCCTAGTATCAGATCTTCCTGATTGTCGGGGGACACGACAAAGTCCACTTGCATCTTGAGTTGAAGTTTAATAGTTAGTGTGGTATGGCCATCAACAGTGCGCATGCATTTCGGTTTTGCCATTCTCACCGTTTTTGTTTGGGGGATCAGGTTAGCCCTTTGATCTGCGTTGAGAATGATTCTTCAGCCGAATAAAGCAACATGATCACGAGCCTTGCGGGTTTTTTTTTTTTTCAATGAGTGGAGCTTCAGGTACCGCCGCTTCCTCGTCTAGGAGCTTGACGGTTTGCCCTTCTTGCCTGACGGGGTCGCCCCCGTTAACCTGCTGGCAACTGCGTTTCCCTTTGTTGGTTTGCTCTTCGTATTCGACTCAATTGGGGTGGGTTGTAGCGCACAGTTTGTGCCCCCTTCCATTCGCTCGTGCCTTGGCACGGGCCGCTGCTGGCAATCTGTGTTGTAGTGGTACGCATGACAGTACTAACACTTAGGCAGGCATGGGGCTGGCAGTGCGGGTGGCAGTGGCGTACTGCAGGGTTCAGATGTCTTATTGGTTTCCACTGGTTTTGTAGACTTTGGCTGATAAAGGAGAGCTTTGCGCTTGGAAATTTAGCTTGGCTTTCCGTGCCCATTCTAAGAGTTTGTCCACTGTAAGTGGTTTGCGAATAAGTAGGATATTCCTTAGGCGTGGAAGCATCAAACTAGTATCTGCTGCACTCAGCTTTCCTTGTCTCCATCGGGAAAAATCCTTCTGTACATTTGCACCTTTCTGGAGACAAAGATTGCAATCTCCTCTCGTGGTGTTTGTGTGTGACTAGGATTCAGTCATGAGGCACTCTCGAACTTCCTCACCTGTGAAGTGTTGTGTGATGCAGCTACTGAGCTGCTTCCATTCTGTCACAATTTCGCAGTATTTGTTCCACCATTTGAAGGCTTTGCCCTTCAGTCTGGCGTGAGCTCTGGTAAGCCATTGTTTCTTGGGCACCTTGTGCTTTTAGAATTCTCGCTCGCAGTCTGGCGTAAATATGAGCGGATCCTTGTGTGGTATACCTGCAAATTCTGGCAGTTGTGGCTCCCCTGAGCAGTGATGCGTACTGCGGAGAGAGGCCAGTCTTGGGTTTGGCGGTCAGTTTTTGGAGGCACATAAGCATACCTAGCATTGGTATGCCATTCCGGGTCTGTTGATTTGCTCATCGGATCGTCCGATACAGGCATGATGGTATTTTCCACCACACAGGATGCACCTTATTGTGTGGATCCCATGCCCTGGGCATGTGACCCAATTACAGAATGCCGGCTGTCTGGTTATGCAATCCTCGCATTGAAATTTGAGGCCGTCAGTATAACTGGGTTTGTCTGCCCAGCCGAGGCAGGAATAATGATTCCATTGCTGGCAATGGGCGCATTGTATCCTACGAGTCCCAGTGACTGGGCAGCTTGATGTCGAACAGCGGCTGTGTTCAGCTGCGGCTGTAGTGGTGCAATTGAGGTTGTACTCGTCCAAGTCAGCTGTTGACCTTTTTTTTTTGTGGTTAGGGCATCATCATGGGGTTTTAGGGGACTCGCTATAGTCTGTTAGATTCTTGAGTGGAGCGGGCTGATTTGTCCATGCTGCCTAGTCGGAACTATAACAGCAAAATATCCTACGTAGGGCGCCAGAAAAACTCTTACTACTAATTATTGACGCGTGACGTCCTGTCGACTGGGAGAACACTACGTCAAGTAAAGCTGGTTTTGTCGGGTGCTAAATCAGGCACATTCTATTCTGGCTGGTTCTCTGGTTTAAATTAGTCCCTACGTGGTACTGGGGCACCCCCATTGTAGAGGACTGGCCTGGTAGCTTTGTGACAGGGCACAAAGTCTGGTTCTGGCAGCATAATCTTTCGCTTCAGGCTTTGGGCGGTATACTTGGGCGACGTGTGTTACTTGTGCTAGGTCCGGCCTGTGGCAGAACAATGGTGCGTGTCGGCACTGCAGGTACTGGAGTTATCTGGATGTGAATGTGTGGTCTTACCGGTGGGGATAAAGCAACTGTGGTGAGATAGGCGATTGGAACTGTCAGCGGTTGGTCCATCTGGCGGTACTCGGAAAGCCACGGGTGTACCTCCTCACTCAAGCGGATTGGGTTGTTAAACAGATTCTTCGATATCCCTGGAATGACGGAGCGAGAAGATGCCACAGGGTTTGAGCCTGTTCCTTGGGTGCGAGCTGGCCAATGGCGGCGACGAGGGCAGGGGTCAGCTCTTGTGAATGCCTGGAGACAATTAGCACCTGCTTTACCTTTTCTTTAAGTGCGTTACGTCCGGAGTAAGGCATGTGGAGTAAACAACACCTGCTCACGTCTGTGAGGCAAAATGCAGGGAGTATCTGACTAGCATGTCAAGCCATGTGACTGTACCAACTGAGCGATCACCCTATTTCTGTGCTCAGTGCGTAAACGCTGTGAACACTGGAAATCAGGCCTCGCCATCCACAGTCCCTTCACGTGAGTGTACGTTCCAACCAAGTCTTCACAATCCTGGGAACATGCCTTCCAGTGCTGTGGAAATGGCAAGCACCGAACTGACAAGCTGGTTTTTAAGCAGAGTCCCTGTGAGTGGGGTCTACCGTTCTGCCTGGCCATTGCTAGTGTATGATAGTTAGCAATTAATGTCTTGGCTCTATTGAGTATAAATTCCGGGGCACCTGCATTTCTCTCAAGGAGTGAGGTCCACTAGGATAGGTGCAATATCTACAGGAATGTGGTACCCAGGGATCGGTTCAGACACAATTATTATTCCTTGTGAATGGAAGTAAACATGTGGTGATGCACTATCTCCTATGTTTAACAAGAGCTTTAGGGAAGCTGTGGGTACGTAAGTCAGGTAGAGGAGGCCTGGTCCTAAGCTATAAGGGTGGGATAGATGAGTGCTGTGATAACAACTTAAACTTTACTACTAACGCCCTAATACATTGTTACCCAGAAGGGGCCGCAGTGTCTAGTGTGTAGACATGTTGGCAATATACCGTATTTACATTTACTCATGTATAGCACATGCTATGATTTTTGCAAGTTCCAGGAATATAAATTTTTTAATGAAATTGCACCAAAAATTTGTGGCGGCCTGTTAGTATGCATGGAACAATTTTTACATTAATGTGTGGGGAATGTGATATGTTTGGAAAATACTTTACTTAAATTTAAAAAAATATCCAGAACCCTTGTACTCTTACTACTCAACATTTCCAGCTTGGTTTTTCTTTTTTCTCCTTTCTTCTGTTAGCAGTGACTGGCTCTTTTTTTCCATGCGATAATGTCACACTACCCTTCTCTGAAAGAAAAAGGACCCCCCCCCCCCTACACCCTGCACCTTTCCCCGAACATGGCTCTCTAGTCTCTGCCATGGAAATGGGAAATGTGGCAGCTCTGGTTTCTGGTTTTGTGGCGTGACAGGATATCATTAGGGGGGGGAGCAGGGTTTTCGACCTAAACATAACTGAAGGGTTGCTGAAAGAGAGAGGGATGGGAGAGGAGAGGAGTGATGTATGAGTGAGAGATGAGACAACTGACAGTTCCGCCACTACTCTCAATATCCCCAGACAATTTACGGCTACCACTCCCCCTTCCTCTTTTTTTCTGTGTATACAGCGCACCCTAGAAATGTTTTCCTTTATTTTGGGAAAAGGGCACCCTATACACGAGTAAATACGGTAGTTCATCGGTACGATGCTTGGATTACTAAGCAGGGCATGAGAGGATTGATCTTGGCGAGGAGACCAAGGATTAGGTGTTTCATCTGGCATTAAACTGCAGTGGAGGAGGAAGACAGAGCTAGGAATGAAGCTGGTAAGATCCCTAGTGGAGATGTGCAGGCTGGTCATTTCTGACAACGCGTGCGGTGGATGACTGAAAACTGGTCCTGAGTTCGATTCTGACTCAGTTTTTATGCTCTGCCGGGTGCTGCCTCGGCGCTCATTGGTTGATGAACTCGTGGGCGAGGGGTGGCAACAATAACATATCTTCTCTGGTGTGATGTCACCTGCTGGCTGGGAGATTGGAAGGCAAAAGATGAAACATACTAAAGATGCTATCTAGTGGTGGTTAAATGTGGTGGGCCAGTGAATAAATCAATCTGCTGGCTGAGGATTTTGAAATAGGGAAAAAAGTGACAGATACTACAATTTCATGGATATAATACAGTATACTGTGTTATAATATATTTTTCTTAATGGCCACTCATTCTCTGTAGCAATCCAAGAAATTTGTCTGAAATATTATAAGTAGACCGCCAAGTAAACAATTGTGTTCTTCGTAAAGTAGATGATTTTCAGAAACTGCAGATTCAGTGAATTTCAGTTTAATTGCATTACATACAGTAAAACTTTTTTTAGTGTAATTTTTTTTTGAATGGTGAAAACGGCTGGAAATTTTTCTATTGTTTGGCTGTAAAACCAGGAAAAGTCAAGGAAATTTGATCCTGATATTTTGTAGTAACCTTGTTTGGAATTGTTTTGTCATCAAATTCAGATACTGTGTTTGTGACATTCAGTTCAGTCTTTAAGTGAGGTATGTCTAAAAATGAGTCATTAGTTTTTTCCAGATATTTGTCCAGTGCGCATCATACCTAAAAATCCCTGAATAATAATGCTGCAATCTGATACTTGCAGCTTTCACTGGCCAGTCATTTCAGTAATGCCAGCTACTGTTCCGAATCTGCTGACAAGCACTGATGATCACTGGCACTCGTTTCTGCATTCTGCTGAGTGGCACCCTACGGGAGGCTAGATTAATTATTGAAAGCACTGATTTTACTGCAGTTCGAGAGGATATACTGCCATTGGAACAAGATATTGGCAGGCAATTCAAGTTGTATGTTTTCTGAAATACTACAGATGTGCGTAAGTTAGCATCATTAACAAAACAGTCCTGATTGAAATGCTGCACAAAAGCAATACAAAAATAAACCCAAAACAAAATTTTATATTGTGATAAATTTTTTTGTCGATCAAACAAATATCAGAATTTTTTTATTTTTTTTTTTAAGTACTCTTTTAAATTGAGACAGAAGTAAATTATAATAGTTAAATTTATAATTTAATCCCTTTCCTTTAATCTTAAAGACTACTACTACTGGGAACATGGTGTCAAAGAAAATGTTTGCTGTAGGTTGTTCTTTTATTGACGATGAACATTGATGAAACATTGGTCGTGTTAGTGCCCATCATAAGTAAAAAATTGTGGTATTAATATAGGAAATTTAACATGCAGTCCTGTACAAAGCAGTTCACGTTAAACCTGCTATAAATTTTCCGCAGATGGCCTGTGCTCGAGCACTGGGACAAATCAGGGTGGAGGAAGCGGAAAGGGCATTGGCACTTGCATCAAATGTTGCCACTACACAAACTGTGGTAAACTCCCATGAGCAAGCAAACATAAGCCATAGAGTAAGGCCTTTGTTGATGTACACAGTGCACATTTAAACTCTGCGTGAGCTCTGCTGTCCAGGAATGTAAAGTGCATGTAGTAATCTGCAAATAAATGTTGTTTCTCTCTAAATATTAGCTTGAATATAATTGTGCTTCAGGTAAGCTGGTGCAGTAAGTGTAGCAATCTTGGGGAATATATCCCTGATTTTGAGTGTTGTTGTTCTTGGCACTTGTGTCTCCAGTCATTTGTACAGAAACCATCACACATGCGCACATTTGATCAGCTAACTGTATTGAAATATTTAGTGTGTTTGAGAGAGTTATTTTCCTGATGGGTTCATTTTGTTCACCTGAGCTTGCATTTTAAGTGCTGGGTAATTTAGTTTGATGAATCTCATGAACTAAAATATAGTTGTAATTGACCAAATTATTTATGTATTCCTTTTACTGAGAAACATGGCAATACCATTGGTATGTGTGCAGTATCATATGCCAAATTGAGATTATGAATGTGATTGAAAATACATACTAAAAGTAACAAGTTGTGATGAAAATTTTAAACTTTAGGTTTACAGTTGAATAAAATGTATGTAATAACCTTGACTTCAGACAAGTCTAATAAAATTGTAATTTATTGAAACTCATTAATAAGGGAACCCTATCGCTGGAAGATGCTTGTATAATTTATATTTCAGTTGTCTGTGGTTAGCTTCAATGTAGAATGTAATCACCGTGTTCTGAAGTTAACCTAGTACTTATTGTTTTGAAGGTATTTGCATCTTTAGTTCCAGAGAATATAGAAGATGAAACTGTAGGATGTATTCACTTTGCCGAAGAGTTCACAAACAGGTACGGGGCTTGCCATCCAGAATTCTTCCAAGGATCGTTAGAGGATGCAGTTAAGGAAGCATGTCTGAAGCCTGCCAAAGATGTGAGTTTTGATACTTTTTTTTGTTTAGATATTCTTTTAGGGACAAGTGTCATGGTTCAGTAGCAGTTAGCAAGCTTGCAGTGTGTAGTAGAATATCATAGGTAGAGGTAAGATATAAATACAAGATCCTTTGTTTCCCTTATCGAGCGAGGTGGCCAGGGGTCAACCTTCGGACTTCCAGTTTGAAAGGAATCTGAGTCTGAATCTCTGTGGATATCCTGATATTTGTTTTCTGAAATGCTTCAAGGTGAATGCTGGATGGTTTCTTACTACATGCTACGTCCACTCCTGCTTCCCTGAGCGTCTTGCTCCTTCTTAATGACCTTGCTGTTGACAAGACATTAATCTGAACATACCCTCTATTGAAGATGTCGAATCCGTGATAATCTAGCGGGTCACTATAGCAAGTTCAATATTTTTATGGTATGAATATTAACCTATCACATTGGTTATTGGACACTATTATATTTTGTTTATGTACATTTTTTTATATTTTTTATGAATAGTAATTTTACCCCTATAATTTATTTATCGGTAAAGTTAAAGTCACTTAATATTTATTTTGTAAACCATCCATCCATTTTATTTTATTATGTTCTATGCTATGTTTAAATTGGATTCTGAGACATTGTGTATTCTAACTTAAAAACCTTAAATACTGAATTTATATAAAGATTTTGTTTTCCAATTTAAATTAAGCTGGGATTTAACCTGGAAAATCCCCACTGCCATCGTAACTTTATTATGAAGGATTGGCCCCAGTAGCTTCAGTACGGGTGTTTGTTTGGACCCAGTCGCGAAATATGAGGACTGAGGATTCCAAATAATAGTTTATATATTTGGAGTGGTTCCAGCCAATGAAGGACACGGTACAGCTTAGCGCTGGCGCCATAGTTTAGGTGTGAACCCAGCTCTACTAATAGGCACGCCAACCATTTATCCAAGTCTGAGGCACCCATTCTGTTTATCCAGTGTGTTAATCTGGTACACCGAAGTGTGAAGTCTACTATTAATGAGTTTTAAAAGAGTGTTTACAAATATGGAGTTAGTGTTTAGAATAGTAAACCATTGGTTTGTAGCTCATAAGGTTCAGCTAATGCCGGAGCAAATTCATTAAGAACCCTGACATTTTAAAGTTTTCTGAATTTAAGTAAGAATCAATGGGAGGAGATACCATAAGTAAGAATCAATGGGAGGAGATACCATAAGTAAGAATCAATGGGAGGAGATACCATAAGTAAGAATCAATGGGAGGAGATACCATAAGTAAGAATCAATGGGAGGAGATACCATAAGTAAGAATCAATGGGAGGAGATACCATAAGTAAGAATCAATGGGAGGAGATACCATAAGTAAGAATCAATGGCAGGAGATACCATAAGCCAGAATGTGAGATTTTATTGGTTTTTGAAGAGGGAGAAGTTTTAAATTACATTTTGGTTTAACGGAGCTTTAAAGCAGTTTAGTAATCTCAGTTACGTGAGGCGAACTATCCTGAAACTACAGTAATGTAATCGTTTGACCAACTTAAGTAGAAATAGGCAACATTTACGTGGCTTTGGTGGTTGCTGTAAACAATTCGACTCCTACTTGTAGTAAACTTTAATTTGTTTTTCCTACACTCTAATTTCAAATATTAATTTCAGTTAGCACACACTATGTATTTCTACCAGAGTTACATTAAAGATGGAAAACATACATAATCATTGATAAAAATATATTTTTGCAGCTACAGGTATTAATTTTATTTCATTGGTTTTATTTAATTTCATTTCATTTCAAATATCTATGTTTGTTTTTGTCAAGCTGTTCGTCAACATTCGTAAAATGCAGCTTCTTCGATGGTAAGAGAGAAAAATGTTTTCTCCAGGTTCAACTAGTTGGAACTAATTAAAACACATCCAACTCCTTCTCATTATCTCACTCCCAAATAAGTTCCCCGCAATACTTAAATTATTCTCCTCTGCAATTTACCTATTACCAATAACTCATCACATATTAATTGGGCGTGCAAATTGTAATATATAGAATATATAATTAATACATCTCTCATACAAAAATATTTATATATTACTACAGATTTTGGCACCTTAATGTTGGGACTTTTGAGATGAATACTGTTCTACGTACACAAATAATTAATTAATTAAGTCAATAAAATGGAGCTTAATAAAAGGGAAAATTATTATCTTAGAAGTACCATTTTAGATGAGGCGACATTGTTAGACACAGAGGAAGCATCTGCACCTATAGATCTTATATCCGTAAATGGTACACCAAGACACTGTGATGCATGACGCTTATTGCAACAATGGTAATTAAACAACTTCAGCTTGGCTCATCCCTTTGCATAGCCTTTGCTTCTTGAGTCTGGAAGTTAGTATCACCAGTATCTCATCACGTGAGATTGTTCTGTTTACTGTTTAAGATTAATGTTCTAGACAGTGTAGATTGTTTTATTCACTGGCCCGCCGTAACTATGCATACAGGCAAGTTCTTTTATCCACTGCTAGATAGCACTACTAGTAGGATTTTTGTTTGTCTGTGGTGCTCACTCTCCAGCCAATCGGTGACGTCACGCCAGAGAGCTGTGCTTTTCGCCATCTCCCATTCTGCACCCACCCGTCGCCTACGAGATGCCAGTCAACCAGCACCGAGTAGCGGCCAGATTTTAGTATATACGGAGCGATGCCGCTTGACTCCGGACCAATCTTCAGTTTTCCACCACTGAGTTTTGACCTGTCTGCGACACCAGCCTTCAGTCGTTCAGCACCCGTTACTGAGACACTGATCAGCCTTCGCTTCCATTTAGTTTGTTACATCCACTACGCTAGCCTCCGGGGATCTTAACTTTTTCTTTGCTTACTTTCCATACTTCACTGCGCTGCCATACCAGAAGGGTACTCCAAGTTCCTTAAGCCCTGTGCAGGACTTTTCCTGACACACCCTTGCTCAATTCATCCTAGCACTGCCAGTATACGCCATTCAATCGTCTAAACGCTAGACGCCGTGGTCTCCTCTGGGCAACAATAGGCTTCAGCGATAGCTAGTTTCAGTTTCACGGCACTAGTCTACCCATCTTTATTGTTAGTCAGTACCAGTTGCCTCTACTGGCAGTTCTACGTAGCTAGCTTCGCAACAGTAGCTATTGCTGATGTTAGGAGGTAGTACATCATCACATTTCCTGTAGACTTGCACCATCCCAGTTGACTTTGCACCCATTCTAGCCACTCCGTAGTTAGAACGGTAGAGCCCACGCTGCTTTCAGACCAGCTTGTTGGTTTGGTGCTCACGTTCTATCCCACTGCACCTTAGTGCCAAGAAAAGGAAGTGTTCCCTGAACTAGGAACACTCGGCACTCGGCCAAGGTCACATCTACGCAGTGACCCTCAACGGCGATGCCTAACTTGCAACATGCACTGCACTTCCACGCACCGTGATGGAATAGGGTGACCGCTCAGTTGACGCCCCATACATGGTTTGACGTGCTGTAATCAATACAAGGCCGCCTGCCTTGCCAATGTAAACAATGTGTATCATTCCCATTACCTACTGCAAGCACAGTGGTTGGAAGGTGTAAAAACAATTTTACTAACCTCTGGCCAAGGTTTTCAGCACACTCAACATGCAATCGGGATACTGTCAGATCGCCATACATCCTGACAGCCATCCATGTATAGCTTTTACGTCACCAGGAGAGACACTTCAGTTCAGGGTCATGCCCTTTGCTGCAAAGAACGTGCCTGCTACCTTTCAACACTTGATGTCTTCCGATGTCTTGACCGGATACATTGGTCAATTCTGCTTCGTCTGCCTGGGGACTTATTCCAAGTTATTCATTAATTTTTTGTTTTCGTTAAGTTTTGAAATCTCTCAAAATGAATAAAATCTTTGAGAAAGGCAATTTGGTATTGTAAGTCATAATTCGTTACAGCCCTCCGAGACTTCAGCAATGTTACAGGTTTTGTTAGCGAATGCAGTGTGATAAAACTATGCACGTGAACTTTAACTGTTTAATGGACTTTGTTTGTAAATTATGAATAATTAAAATTGAAAACATTAATAAACCAAAGCATTAAACACTTGAAATATTTTGTTTTCTTTTGGCAGTTTTTAAATATTATTATTAAATACATAGTGTGTTATAAGGAAAAAGGTATATTCCGCTCATCAAGTGTGTCAAATTTGCTTACGACATTGTAATATTTTGTAACTCGGCTGGACGTGTGGTGTATTACATATAAATATGCTTTAGTTTCATTTTCACTGAGTTGAAGTAGATTCGCATGTATAAGAGAGATCAGACAGAACTTTGGTTGTTACATCCCCAAAGATTTTTCTCAATGACCATTTTGCTCTTTGGCTGCAACCTATTTACGAACAAGCATTTTCCTCTGTTATTTATAATTCCAAGATTATAAAATAAGTGATGGACAACAAACTAGACGCTGTCATGTTTCTTGTATTAATGTCAATATGTGATTTTTCACTCAATTATTTTCAAGAGAAAGTATTTTGGTTGTAAACCACCAATAATTATTTTCAGTTTATCTCAAAACACATATGAAATAAATTTACCAAAGTCTGGCTCGATCGAACATAGAGAAAAAATATATAAACAGTGCAAAGTTAACATAATTATAGCCATCTGTATAACATTTTACTGCAATGGATCATTTAAATATTTAACTTCAACGGGGACTGTTATTAAATCCATATTTTCTTTAGGTACTTCTGCAACTTTTTTACCGGTATTTTGTAATTCATCGATTAAAGGCAATTATTTCATTTTATTTCTTTAATACTCAGCCTCATTTGTTATTCTGGAGCTTTCAATTTTATTTATTTATAAATCATTTTTACTATCTAAATGCATTTTAAAACTGTGTAAAGTTTTGGGAGACAAACATTTCCACCGACAACTCAAATCAAAAAGAATTTGAACATTTATAATATTAGAATCAGTTTAATATAAATATTGGTGATGGATTTTCTTTCCCTAATAAAGGATCATTTTTGTGAACAATTAAGATTATCAAAGAGCGATAGTGTTCGTTATTATGGTGAAAATGAAAATATTGATGTAACTTCAAATTTTTTTACATTTCAGTTTTCTAGAGTTGAAATTTCAAACCATGTACAAATAATTGAAGCAATTGATAATCCTGGTTTAACATCTTGTGTTAATAATAAA
This sequence comes from Dryococelus australis, assembly GCA_029891345.1. Taxonomy (NCBI): domain Eukaryota; kingdom Metazoa; phylum Arthropoda; class Insecta; order Phasmatodea; family Phasmatidae; genus Dryococelus; species Dryococelus australis. The sequence goes on along the minus strand of CM057000.1, from coordinate 153,825,550 downwards.
TATTAAAAAAAAAAATTCAATTTATACTAATAAAACAAATTAAATTTTTATCCATTAAGATATTTGTTTTGTTTCCTTAGAGAGATTAATAAAATATAATCTTAAAAAAATAAAATACCATTTTATAGAAATTCATCTGATAATAATTGTTTCTTTGTTATCAAACTAAAAACGCTGATGGAACAGTTGATAAAAGATACGCTGATCCGGGAGAAATTTTTATTCCAATAGAAATTGTGTGGCCAATTGTGGAATATGAAGGAAATAATACAACAAATGCTATAAAAGGAAAAAATATATAAGAATCCAGTAACACAAATTAGTTTTAATCATTGGCAGTTTTTAGAGAAAGCTGTTACTCAAGGTACAGGATGGTTTAATTTTTGTATTAAAGATTGGTTTAATAATTTACACTTCAATAGGTCTGATAATGTAATTGTTGGTTTTCAAACTAATCTAAGTGATTGTGCTGAACAATATATTCATGCTTCCACGTTTGATTAATTTGGTATGTGAGAAATATTTCTGTTTTAAATTGAAGAAATAAAATTATTCCTAAAGAAAATTGGAATAGATTTGATGCTACAGGATTTTCCATAAAATGTATTTAGCATATAATGAGTTTAGAAATAATAAAATAAGAACTACTACAAATTCTAGAATTAATTAACTTTATTTTAAACCAACTATTAGTTAGACTTCTGCGAATCAGACTTTTTGTGAACGAATCAAATCTCGAATCATATTTAAAAATATTTGCGAATCACGAATCTTAAACGAGTTGAATTATTTTAAAGTGTTATATGGGAATTTTTTTTCAATGGTATGAAAAACTAATGGCTCCCATAGTGAAGAGATTGAAAGCGCTTCCTAGCTGTAGTCCATTCCCGATTGGAAGCGACTTACGAAAATCAACCTTCGAAAAAACACTCTAGGCATAACATGTCAACTTGTTTTTTCAATAATCTGTATTCCACAAATATATACCACTGTTTAACTAGAGTACTGTATTATTGAATAAATGAACCTTTACCTTAATATCTTCTATAACTTGTAATATTTATTTATTTTTAAAATATGAATTAACAGCGAGTGCAGCGATGTATTGGCAACGACTGGTAACAAATTGTTCACAGTTAAAATGTTGTTTTAACCTGGTTTTTTATTATACTATTTCTAAATTAATTGAAATATTTAGGTAGCCATGATGTCAATATATAAAATATTTTTAAGGGAAAAAATATTTAAACCTGAATTCAAGACTACCCCTGTGCACTTTGCTTCCCAGAAAAGTGCTTCCCCTTGGGGGCGGCCCACCAGCTGTCAAAATTGACAGGTACAGTCTCAGCACTACAAAAATACGTACAAACATAAGACACACAGTATTTAAGCATAAAAGCCTTTGTCAAAATAGCCTGGGTTTTGAATTGAAGAGGACCCCTCATTTTTTCTATTCCTTTTCTGTAAAAAAAAACATAAACCTCGTTTTCCTTTCTGGTAAATACGATACATTGTTTAAATGATGTGGTGTAGGAAGTAAAATATGATTACCGAACACCGGTACAGAATAATGCTTATTTAGTAAACAAATTGTTTTAAAGACGGATTCAATTCATTCAAACGAATCACATCATAAAAAGATTCAATTCGAGATTCGTTAATTTCGAAGCTTCGCAAAACCCTACCAACTGTAAATCACAATGGTGAATGGAATTATTCTTTCTTTACTAGAAAGCCATTATATACAATTTATTGTATTTGTAGAAAAAAATATTGGTTAAAGATAAAATAAATACCAAGATTAACGTTGATTTTAATAAAATTGTACCAGAACATACTATTTGTAATGTGATTTTAGTAAGTCAAAGAAATTTTACTTATGATTAATTGAAAGAAAAGATTACAGAAGATGTACAGTTTTTTATATTATTGAATGAATGAAGAATTTGCTGAAAATGTTGTTTATATTATTTGTGGATTTATCTATTATTTTAAATATTATATTTATATGTAGATATATGTTCACAAATAAGAAAATATAAAATAATTTATAAACCCAAAGTTGTATAATTTTTTATATTATTAAATGTAAAAAAAATTTTGGAACAGCAAATGTATTGATAGTTTCATAAATATGCTTAGACATAGTCATAAATTTTTTATTCAAAAAAAAATGTACTTTCTAAGTATTTTTTAAAATATTTGTAACGAAAATATTTTTTTAAATAATTTCTATTTTAAAAAATATTTAATTTTTATAGCTATTAAATTCTTGATATTTTAATCAATTTTTGAGATTTATGAAGTGATTTTGCTCTCAAAATAGTTTGTTGTTGTTGTTTTTTTAATTAATTTATTTATTTATTGAAAAAATGACATTTTTCATAGTAAGTAAAATGAATCCACTTTCAGCAAGTTAAATAACTCAATCATGTTTATAAAACGAATTATTTTCAAATTATACATACAATATATGGTAAAATTGATTATTTGTTTTAATGAAAGATATGTAAAATTATTGAAAAATGTAGGTTTGGAAATTTAACTAAAAAGGTTTAGGCCTATTATGTTTGTTATAAAGATTTAGGATTTGTAAAAATACAAAAATATCAATCAAAGCATGGTATTGAATTTTGTTAGGAAAACGTCTGGTTTAACATTATATTAATTGTGCGAAAGGGGAAGGGGTAGGAGGGGTGGTCGTCGTGGGTTTTGTTTTTCCCCAGAAGGCTGTTTGGCGCTCTGTGTTTAGACTTAATTTTGGGCAACATGCGGAAGTCTATATGCTTGGAAGGTTATCATTTTTTATGGAAGATTTTTCTATTAAATAAATTAATAATTTTTTAAACGAATGTGTTGTTATTCCGCTACATGGAGTAACTGAAAATGGATTTAATGCGAAAAATTGATTTTTTATGTCTTGGTAGTTGGTTGGGGGGGGGGGTGGGCATTATAAAAATTATGTTTAAACAGGTTATCTTAAAAGTGCTAGTTGTAAGTCATCTGTAGTAATTTGAGACCCATGTCGAAACATTTGATTGGTTCAATATTCTAATAACAACCATTAAGATAACGACTCTTTTTTCCCAATAATGTGAAGGTTAGATAGAGAGTTGGTTTTATATCTTTCTATTTAGCTGGTCTTTAATTAATTTGCTCATGAAAAATGAATTGTATATATAGTTGATCCACTCTCGAGTGATGACTTGCAGTTATACAGAATTGCTGGTTTATCATCCATCATGATGCAGCGTTTTTCTACTAAGTGTTTTTGCATCAGTTGGTTTTTATGAGTCTGTTTGCAGTGCCTTTATACCATTTTTTAGTTTGGCTGGGACTCAAACATGAATCATAACAAACTCAGGTACTGACTTGAAATTTGTTAGGAAAACGTCTGCGTATTAACATTAATTAATTGTGCGAAAGGGGAAGGGGGGGGGGGGTGGTCGTCGTGGGTTTGTTTTTCCCAGAAGGCTGTTTGGCGCTCTGTGTTTAGACTTAATTTTGGCAACATGCGGAAGTCCTATATGCTTGGAAGGTTATCATTTTTTATGGAAGATGTCTTTCTATTAATATAAATTAATAATTTTTTAAACGAATGTGTTGTTTTCACGCTACAGGAGACTGAACATGGATTTAATGCGAATAAATGTGATTTTTTTGTCTTGGTAGTCTGGTTGGGGGGGGGGGGGGGGCATTAAAAAATTAATGTTTAAACAGCGTTAATCTTAAAAGTGCATAGTGTGTACAAGTCCATCCTGTAGTAATTTGAGAACCCATGCGACCAACATTTGATGGGTCAATATTCCAATAACAACCCATTCAAGATAACGACCTTTTCCCAATAACTGTGAAGGGTCCTAGGATAGAGAGTTGGCTGTATATCCTAAGCAGGTCTTTCAAAAATGCTCAATGAACCATGAAGTGTGTATAAAGTGTGATTCACCGTGATGACTTGCAGAGACGATTGCTGGCGGTCTACTCCACCATGATGGCAGCGTTCTCACCAACGTGTTCTGCACTCAGCTGCTCGGGTTTGAGTCTGTCCTGCAGTGCCTTAATACACATTTTGTAGTGTGGGGCTGGGACCTCACACATGAATCAAACAAACTCAGGTACTGACTTGAAAATAGTGATATGTTTTAAAAGTATTTTATGTGGAAGAAAAATTTAATTTAATTAAAACTTTGAAATTGTGATTCAGAATGCATGTTCAGGTACTAATCAAAAATAAATTCTAATAATATTGCACCAAATTTACTCAATTATATAAAAACTATGCATGTACATTTATGTCAAAATTACTGCAAGTGTGAGTGTGAATAAGTAGTTGATGATACGTGACGGCCTTTGGCAGATTGCGGGTCCTAGTGAAAACATTATTTTGTTAGGCGCTAGGCAAGTCATATCGGGGGAGCACACTACTCTTTGTGCAGAACTGGCGCTTGGCCATAGCACAGCACCGGGGTTGGTTTCTGGTAAGGAACAAAGTCTGGTTCGGCGAGCACTATTCTTTGTTTAGGTTGGACCACTCGTATTGGTATACCTGGGCAACATAAAACCTGAGGCTCGACTTGTGGCACACTAGGGGCTGCCCCTTAGGTGGGTGTGCTGGTTTGCGCATTGACTGGCGTAGAGGTATGTGGCTTAAATGGCGTTCCCCAAAACCAGAGGTTGTTAAGTCCAAATGATTTGTCTTGACCACTGAGATAGACCTTAACTACTCTGTGATGTCCTTTGGCAAGTTTGGTTGGTGGTTCAAAAGATGCGGGCTCGTAGGTCGGTGAGACACGTCTTGACAGACCGGATATTTAGAAGCAGTCTCTGCCTGTTTTACCCTCTTATGAACAGTGCTGCGATGGGAAAAGGGCCAGAGGAAAGGTATTCTATGATCAGACCTTGTAGAAGTGGAGCATTTGACATGTGGGTAGTCTAGTGTTAGATGTGTGCGTAATGTGTCTCAGCCAAGTGCTGTGTCTCACTCCCAAACTCCGGTATCAGTGGTGCGGGTTTAAGTAGAGCTCCGTACACTGGTTGCAGTCCCAGCATGGGGGTGAGTTCCTTTTAGGACTGGTCTCCCAAGACCCGGAGAATTACTCTGTACTCTGGGCACCAGAAGGGCAATCTCCAGACTGACAAGCCAACACTATGACTCTACTGTTCACTACACTTGATCCAGAGAACAGGTGGCCTTCCAAGATTCTACTATGATAGGTATTTAGTGTTTTGACGAGTTGAATAAAACCATGGTCACTGCTGTCCCTCGTACAGGTCTGATGTCTACGAGGTCACATACTTTGATTACGGAAGAGATATTCGTAAGTTTGTTTATTCCGTATGAAGGAAATAAACAATCATGGTGGTGTACTACCTGCTATACACATGAGCTTATAAAAGTTAAACACCCTACGTGGATAAAGGTGAAGGCGACCACCTTCTAGACTAACAGGGTAGGTAGTAAAAAGTGGCTATGAAAATAACTCAGACTTTAACTAGCGCTACTACTGTTATCCAGAAGGGACCGGTATGTGTCTTAGTGTTATCATGGCGTAAGATGTAATACGTGGGTTCTTCGGTGAAGAGATTGGCCAGTAGTGTGCAAGCCAGGAATCTTCGGCACCATGAGGGTGCAGTAAAGACTTGAGGAAATGTAGACTAGGATGCTGCGAAGACCAAGGTAGGACTGCTGTGAAGGAACAGGACAGACAAGCAAATACTTGCAGACTGGTCACGAACCTTGGTGTGGCCCTCTATTTATACTCCGTCGGTGATAACTTGCCTCTTGATCGGCTGTACAGGGGGTTATCTTGGAGAGGGGAGTGTGTGATGTCGGTGGCCAGCGCTGGATACAGACTTATGCCTCGGTGATTATATTTGTAGTAGCATCTGATGGCGCACTGCTGGAACCGATTGATCTCGATGCATGGCTTCGGTGGCTCATCCAGTGAATAATAAAATCTGGCGTGGAGCGTCCGTCCTTGTCTTGGGGTAGATAATACAATTCCTGATGTCATGTGGTTGGCGGCGTCAAATCAAACTCTGTTAACAATGCTCCAGGTTCATTTTCACTGATGAGTAGAAGTCAATTCTGCGACATGCTGTTTGTGGATACTGTACTGTCCTACAATATCAGCTGTAAGTCTTGATTATGTACAATATGGTTTACTATTTTAACCTGATGAAAGAAGCAAGAGACAGTGGGCGGCACATGGAATAAAGTCGACCCTTGTGGAGAGTTTAACGAGCAAAAGTTGCCTAGATCCTCACTCGCAAATGTGTGTGTCATCTAGTTATTTTGTTGTGGCCGCCTGGTGTGGAAAAATTAAATGAATTGACCACTACCTTTGACCTTCCTATTTTGTTGCACAGCAGAAAACTTGACATATCAAGTGTGCGGGGGGGGGGGGGGGTTGCCAGCCGAGACCTTCCCCCGACATCTCGTCTGAGCAGCTAAGCACGTTACCATACACAAAATAGAAAAGAAACAAAAGGCACTTCAAACAATCAAAGCACTTGGAATATTTTTACATATTCGGAAAAATTATTTCACTAACTTTTTTTTATTGGCTCGTTAAACTGTCTTTTGTTTGTGATATCTTGAAGCGTTTATACAATACAAAATTGATTTTAAAAGTTTCAAAATGTTATTTACAACAATAAGTTTATAATTTAAAATTTTAATTTAGACAAAGCTAAGAAAATTTTACTGGTTTTCTTAAAAGTACACTATATTAAGCATAGTTTATTGTGTTATTTAAAGTCTTTGAAATAGCCTTCAACATACCGGAAAATTTCTACGTTTTCTTCCATTTTTCTTTTTAACAATGATTTTGTTGGCTTCATTTGTATACACATGGCAGGGTTACAGTTTTTTCGGATTTTATCCATGTTCACAATATTTTAATGCTAAAACGGATCGATGGATAAACACTCGAAACAACAGATAATTCAATCACCAAACACTCCATCATAAATGTTTACTTTGCGTACTGGTTCTACGTCATAGGTACCATGACAGCAAAATATATGTCACTCTGCACTGACTAGTTGCTCCGATCGAGTTACTTCCCAAAATCTACTGTGCGCCTTGGTGTTTAACGTACATGACTATAGTACAAATTCCAACATATGCCTGGTAGCATTAAGTTTAACGGTTGAACTTGTACAGTGCATCTTGTTATATGACTTTTTTACAGTTTGTTATTGTTTACAAAGTTTTCATTTGCTAAAATTTTGGATTGACTCCATCTTTGCTTTCTAAATTGTAATAATTAACTAAAGCAATGGACAGAAAACTCAAGGCGTCTCCAGATAGATCGCTCTATAAACAGCGCTATAAAAGAGAATAGGAACAAGAATTGAAGTGGTTGAAGCCAGGAAAAACTGACTTTACGGCGGTATGTACGTTGTGTCGGTCTGACTTTAATGTTTAGAAGGGTGTCCTGAAAGTCCTTAGGTGTCACATCAGAGGGCTGCTGAACAAAGCACTTCCCTAACATTTTTCATCAGTAAGCCAGACAATACAATGGTTGATGCAGAACTTGTGGGCGAACTTTGTTTGTGAAAACTATTTGCCTGTTAAACTTAAACAATTTCACCAAATTTGTACCGCAGATGTTGCCGGACAGTGAAATTGCAAAGAAGTTTCACTGTTCGCGTACAAAAATAAGCCAGATCACTTTACAGGCTCTTGATTCCTTATTGAAGAACACATAATTAGATGAAAAAATAATTTTTCTCTCTCTTGATTCATGAATCAACAGATGTAACAGTAACGAGGCAAGTGGTTGTAATGGCCAGAGTTTTTGTTTCAGACAAAGTAGAAACGCACCTGTATAAAGTGATTGAACTGAGTGGAAAGGCTAGTGGAGAGAACTTGTTTGGATTGGTAAATTCTTCATTTGAGAAAGACTGCATCCCATTGGAAAATTGCTTTGTCTGCCTCAGCAATGCTGGTGTGGGAAGAATTTTTAGTAATTTGAAACTGGTCAAAACCACACACAGGTTATGTTTGGAAAAACCAATGCTGAATACGCTGTTGCATTGTCGTAACACAACAAAAAATTTAGGACAATAATTTAAGCCATCTGATGTGTTGAGAAAAAAGCTTAGAACATGAAGAAAAGAATGGGAGAGTCAGCAGTTGCATGAAGTGTTCATACAAAAAATGCCTGCAAATATGAATATTTTGTCCGTTTGGTCAGTATTTTAAATTATTGTTTGTGCCTGAGACCCGACTGTTCATAAGTTATTAGTGTTTTTAAATATAAATTTTTTACTATTGAACCATTTATTATTTTAACATAAATTTATGCAAGAAGAAGAAACAGCTATAATTTCAGTGACATCCTAAATAATTTTCTGTATTTACTTACCTGTAAAACTTTTGTTGTCATGAACAAAAAATATACAATTTTGTTATTACAGGATTTGACAGGATGTTGTTTGTCAAGTACAGGATTTTATCACCAATCTTGGTTGCATCCCTGACACATGGTATTCATCTTAGCACTTATTACGTTGCTTGGGCATGGCAAAGCATCCCAGAGTGGTTATGTCAATTAAAAATGACAGTTGGCATGTAGTCATTAAATTTCATTGATATTTGTTACGTAATTGCACTGATTTTCTTTTACGGTTTATCACAGGGGATTGAAAGTTAGTTCATACAATTTTTAGGATTGCGTAACTTCTGGGTGATTTTAATTATGTACAGTTTATATGTACATATTTACAAAGTGATAGCTTATTGATGACTATCTAATTTACTTAAGTCTGTTTGCACATATCTTGCCCCTTGGCAGTTCTCGGTCCTCAGCTCATGTTCCTTGGGTGAGGGCAGCGGAGCAGGTGGGATAGCTATTGTTGTGGGTTCATCTACGTCGTCCGGTGTTTCTGAAGTGGTTGAGGCGGGTGGCGATTTGTCCCCAGTCTGTAGCTGCTTGCAGCAGAAGCTACACGTGTCGCAATCGAGCTGTACTAGAACTCTGTGGTTAAGTATGCTAAAACTTCTTCCCCATGACTTGGGTGGCAAGCTGGTTATGTAACTGTCTCCAGTCAGTAATAAATCCACTGTACTTGCCTTTGAGCTTCGCCTGAGTTCGACTTACCCAGTGTCTAGGCGCAATTTCGTTTTCTTGAAGTTCCTGCTCATATTCAGTCTGAAATACTATAGGATCCTCGTGTTGGCGCCCCGTAAACTTGGGCATTTAGGGGACCCCTGTGCTTAGTTCTGTACTCATTTGGGTGGCATGCAGCACATTTGGTGGACATTATTCGGTGGCTCTCTGACATACCTCACATTTGTAGACCATGCCAGGTCGGGTTACACGTTCATCTGGTTAGTTAACTCTAGTTGTACTAACAACAACTTAGTCTTCCTACCATGCCAGTTTAGAATGTTTACCATAGCCAGCTTCTATTCAACTCTTGTTTGATGGGAGGTAGTACAAACCACCATGTTGATTTCCTTTCAGGAACAAACATGTTTTTATCCAACTTAACAATATTATTCCCAATATTGCTTGTCCCTTCTTAGGACATTAGGTCCGCCAAGGGACAGCAGGAGACTGCGGAATGTTTTCTAAACCCAGTTTTCCGTACCTAGTGCATGACGCAAGCTCTCCTTCAGGGAAACGCGTACGTCAAAACACACACATTAGACGGTCACCCATTCTGTACACCCTGGTGTATAGAAAAGTAGAGCCAAAACCACTAGCAATTCAAACCTCTCGGCGGCTAGACAGTCAGTTCAGGTTACACTCAGTCTACTGTGCTTCTGGTACCGGAGGCTCAATGTCCACCCCACTTCTGGTGCCGTACGTGGGGAAAGGGTGCAACCTTGGTGTGTCAGTTATGATACGTGGAAGTACACTTAGATAGGGATGAACATCACCTGCTCTATCTTCGCGGGGCTGGTAGTAGAAATCTTTATCCTCACGCCCTACTATTAGAGTGGTATTCAAAAGAGGGATAAAAAGGTTGCTACTACCTCTTAAGTACAAACAAGGGCTTAACTCCAACCCGACTGTATACATGACAGTCCCCGGGTACAAGCTCAAGCCGCCCATCGCCCGGAGAGGCCGGTCCTACCCGCTCCCCTTCCAGATCTGGTTTAACCTCGTCGTCAAGACTGATGGAGAAATTCACCCCATCATCCAAGCCTTCCTTAAGGATGAGGAAGTCCCCTACTGTATCGCCAACCCCTGGATCAGAGTACACTAACTCTCCAACTCTTCCAGGACGACCAGCAGTGGCAACCCCAGCTGACCCGTCAGCACACCAGGTCCTCGTGCCAACGCCAGCTAATCACCACTAGTGCTACAGCAGTTCAAACTCACCCTGGTGTGTCTACCCTCACACCTTCCCTTAACCACTCAGGCCGTGACGAGCCTCCATTCTTAAAAGTACGTCACATGTCATATTCATACTAATAAATAAATCTACAATATTTAGTAGTCCTGCAAATCTCTGCTGTACTGTATTGTTGAAACAGGAGTCAGGCAGCTAAAAGGGTTAAAATGGCACATCAATCAAGTTCATAATCCCAATGTGAAAATACTGAACATGAATGCAGTGTTTCTTTTTTTCTGTATGTAGCTGGGGAACGGAATACATATTCTTATTTTAGGTCCTGGTAATAAAGATTGGTTACCCACCCCTGTGTTTCAAGGAAATGTCTGTATACTTTATGTGCAGTATTAAATGTTCCTAGAAATACACATTTCAACCAATTTGTACTGCATACATTGTATATAGGTACTGACGTGTGCGGTCCCTTGTGGGTCTTACAGGTTAAGAGGGGGTTCTTCTGATTTCCCTCTTCATTCTGACGGAGAAGGGAATCAACCCCCCCAGGGTGAGGCGGTAAGAGATGAGCTACCTCTCAGGGAGTTTTACTATCCTCACAACCAGGGCTGTCAATGTGGGATGCCAGCGGTCCCGAGAGGATGAATGAAAAGCAGTCGATGATCAATCGAGAGTGACAATGGGGGTGGTTGATCTGGCAGAGGTGATGGGGTTTATCCGCAGCGGCCTCATTGGCCGGCGTGCGGGATTAAAATTGGTCGGAATTGTTTGCCACGTGGTTTGGGGATGTCCTTTGGTGGGGGTCGAACCCTGACGGGTTTCCTGGATGCCAACTTTATGTTGTGAATGTTCGGCAATTCTTCTGTCGACTGGTGTCGAACCCGTATCAATTTGCCAGAGGCTAACTTAACAATGCTCGATGGGGCTAGGGTGGCCTGGACCGCCGGAAGGGGGGGGGGTCCGGAGTATTAACAGGCAATACAGTCTCGGTTGGATCCGGCAGATATCTTCCTACTCAGCGTTGTCTGGTGGACACCAACCTAACCAATGTTTCAGTGGGCCTTCGTGTGTCTGCGGTATTATCGTGTCGTAACACGAAGGTAAGTTCACTGGCTCTTGAGGTAACAACTCCCTAGGGTTAGAATTAGCTACAAGATTATTAATAGGAGGTGGTTTACATAGGATGCGTCTCACGGTGGCCCTGGTGGCTCCCAAATCCACCATGCTTGTGATGCATTGAATTTTGGGCTGTCTACCTTTCTGCAGACATAGCAATTCTAGGTGGGCTCGACTTTGCAGTCGTTCCCCCAAGGACCTGCCGTATGATGGGCAGTCAAGGTATTAATTAAGTCATGCATCGAGTAGCAGGTGAGGATCCATTGAAAACCCAGAGGCAGCGGCATGCCCCTTCGGGTCAAATGCCAATCATTTCAGGCCCCGTATCCTGAGGAGTCCAGCACACCTCACTAATGTTTGCTGATGTGCCAGATAAATGCAGATATTAATTTACTTGCACTGAAATAAGATCACACAAAATATTACAGGAGAATCTAAACTAAATTACTGTAGGTGACACGCAAGGTTTAGATTTACGTAATATTTATTACGCCTTGAAAGAAATATTGCGGATGACACCCAACTAATTAAATACAATACAAACTGAAGTTTAGCTAGTATCAAATTAAACAATTATTCCTCAACAGGCAAAGGCAAGTCTGGTAAAATAATTAAAGAAAGAATATGCAAAATATACGTAACACAATTGACAGTGTTTGGCGTTGCTAGGGGATTTCTCCAGTGGGATGTTAATTGCGCAACGACCGCTACCGCGGGAGTCAAAGAAAGTTGACTGAGGTAAGGGTAGTGGGTACACGTGGTTGGATTACCAGACAGAGAGTGTGTTGAACTTGGATGGTCACTGGTGTGGACGAGCCTATTCAAGATGAAGGGCTGGAGTGCTGGCGGCCTTCCCAACCTGCCGGCTGGAGAGTGTGCTGCCTTCTTAAGCAGCGGATTGGAGTTCGCCCCTGCTGCAGGCTCTAGAGAGGGAGGAGAGTCTTCTCAGACTGGGTTAAGCTCGCGAACCTATTCGGCTGGCAAGCCCAGCATCTCCTGGACCACGGTGCTGGACCTCTGTTTGAACTTAAAAGATTTCATCGTCAGCGATCCTTCGGGGTGTGGCGGGTAGCATAGCCTTCCAACATGAGGGTATGTTTACCAGGGCGCTGGAGCACCGAACATTTCTTATCTCCCTGCTAGGAGGCGATGACAATTTTAAACACCTCTCTCTGAGGCTGGCTGGATGTGACATAACAAGGTCACGGGGGTGCTGCCATCTCGGGGGTTGATTGGAACTGCTGCCATGGCTAACCGAATGGTTATGGATTTTCGATAATAATAATTCTATTCGTAGGTGTAGTGCTTGTATGTAGGATTCTGGGCAGGCTGTGTATATTGTAATTATGTGCCTTAATTATAATTACGTAGTTGGCTGTCCAGGCTAAGGGAATTTCCTTGCTCGTTACATTTATCTCATTCGCCACTGATATAACTTGCCCCAGAGCTCAGGTCACTCGTAGATGGGGCAAAGTCGTCCGTAGAGAGTGCATCTGCGCTGTGTAGCATGCTGGCATGCGTCAGTACTTAATGTATGAGTGAGATTTTATTAATTATATATTCTCTCTTTTACAATTGATACGCCCCACATTTATACGTCAAATTATTATGTGGTGATTTATTGGTGATTATATGTAAATTGCAGAAGAAAATAATTTAAGTATTTGTGAGAAACTTATTTGTGTGTGCGATAGTGAGAAGTACAGTAGTTATATGTTTTTTAATTAGTTCCATCTTGTTGAACCTGGAGATAACACTTTCCTCTCTTACCATCGGAGAAGCTGCATCTCAGGAACCCTGGTGAACTCAGCGTGACAAAAACATACATAGATGTTTGCACTCAAAGTACCAATGAAAAATGAAATAGTTGTATTTGCAAGAGTTTTATTTTTTTATCAATAATAATCTGCGCTCTCCATCTTTAATTTGACTCTGGTAGAAATAAATTGTGTGTGCTGGCTGAAATTAATATTTGAAATTAGCGTGTAGGAAAACAACTTAGAGTTTACTGCAAGTAGGAGACTAATTGCTTAGACTAATCACCATCCTTACAATAAATCTTAATGAAATTGATTTAATAAGGAAAATTAATGCTACTTTATTCTCCTTAAGTTGGTAAAACAATTACATTTCTGTAGTTTCGGGATAGCTCGCCTCACGTAATGAAGACTACTAAATCTTTCTAGAGTTCTGTTAAACGATACAATGATTTAAAATTTCTCACTCCAAAAATTAATAAAATTTCAAGTTCTGGCTTATGGTATCTCCTCACCACTGATTCTCATTCAAATTCAAGGTACTTGAAAAATCTCAGGGTTCTTAAAGAATTTGCTCCGGCAGTACCTCAACCTTACGAACTGCGGATTACTGGTTTGCCATTCGTAGCATTAAGTTCATATTTGCAAACTCCTTTATAACTCATTACTAGTAGATTTTGCACTTTGGTATACTAGATTAACACACCGGATAAACAGGATGGGTGCCTCAGTCTTGGATAAATAGTTACTGTCACCTGTTAGAAGAGTCGGGTTCACACCTATATCATGGCACCGACGCTAAGCTGTACCGCATCCTCCGTAGGCTAGAACAACTCCAATAATATAAACTATTGTTTGGAATCCTCAGTCCTGTTCTTTTGCGACTAGGTCCAAACACCTGTATTGTAACTTCTGGGACTAATCCTGCTGGTGGGGCTAGGGGTTTTCTATTTGAAGGTCCCTCCCAGAAGTCCGCGACTTCCAGCAACTATCCTTAACGCTATCCCAAAATGGAGAGCTTACTTCCGGTGAAATAAGAAAGAAAATAACAAATATCAATTACAATTAAAAGGAGTTAACTACACTTTAAAAATTGGAATATTAACATTGCAAAACAAAAACTTTATATAAGTTAATTATATAAAGTTTTTAGGTTAGAATACACTATGTCTCTGAATCCCAGTTAAACATAGCTGAGAATGTAATAAAATAAAATGGATGAATGGTTTACAAAATAAATATTAAGTGACTTTAACTTTACTGATAAATAAATTATAGGGGCTAAAATTACTATTCATTAAAAATGTAAATAAACAAAATATAATGGTGGCTAAAACCAATATGACAAGTTAATATCGGTAAAATTAAAATATTGAATTTACTATAGCATACTCCTATAATGTGAGTGAGTTGTAGAATTGTATTATTCTTTTATGAGTTTTATTGGTTGGAATTAAGCATTTTTTGAAACTTGTTGATCCGTGGCAAATCTTCAAACCTGCAGGGAAACGTCATAAAGTTGTGTTATACAAAAGTGACCTTTGAAACATTATTACAGTTGAAACAGCCGTGCATGGTTAAAAGATGTAAAGGTTGTTACTGAAGTTTTCGCTGTCACAAATGAAACTAACGCTACTCTACGGGTTAACGCCATTTCCTAGGTATGCACATCACTTTTGCAATTGACATGACACTCACTGAAAGCCTCCACTAATATGTCTCTAAACATTAGAAACTCAACTGTGGAACTTATGCAAATAGTTTCAAACACAACATATACAATACAGTGAAACCCTGTTAAGAAGTTTCAGAAACATACTGAATAATGTTAGCTTGTTAAGCAGGAAAACGTCTTGAAAGAGTAAAATTATATATTTGTAATAGACAAAGTGCAAACTTTTTAACGTTTACTAAGCAGGTAAACTTCTGAACAGTAACTTCCTAAGAGGATTCTACTGTATTTATAATATAATTTCGAGTTTTATGTAGGGGAAAAGATACTTCTAGCAGCCAGCGTCAACAAAGCCATGTCTTCAGTTGTGCCAATGTAATATACAAATTTTAACTTGTCTTGCCATTGAGGATGGAGCGGGCGAGCTCACAAATATAATTATTTTTGCATATATGCCTTTTGAGCATGAATAGTAAGTTTTGTCTAATAAATTCTGAGACATGTAATTATTGCCGATAAAAAAAGCCCTTTTTTAAATAATCTCTATTATATCATACTTTTAACACTCTATCCTTCAGTATTGTAATAATTACCACAGTTATTATAATTAATTGACTTTATTCAACATAATACATATGAAAATATGAAATTTCTGGTTAATTTTAAAACCTAAAAAAATTTGTTCTGGCCGGGATTTTAACCCAAAATGCATACGTCGTAGCTGGACACACTACCTGTTGCACTAACACGACGCACACTGAGTGAGGCTGAATATGTATATATATATATTACACAGTATTCTTGCAGTCTTTAACTTGACACATGGCATATTTCCAACAATGAAATAAACGACTTCGCCTCTTAAATGAGCAAGTCTTGCCACTCATCTGCAACAGAGTTTTCATTGTTGGCCACACAACTAAGCTACCCCTGTAAGAATGGACATTCCAGCTGAAGATTGTATTGTTTGCGGGCCGAGCCACCAAAGCTATGCTACTACACACCGCTAGATGTTTCTACTAGTACAATTCGCCGCATCTCGATTCTCCAAGCCGGCTGGTGATGTCACGCCTTGAGAAAGCTATGCTAGAGCTACCCCTCTCCATCGCCACCCCCAACCAGCCAAAGTATAAATAGTGAGCCACAAGCAGACTCGTGGCCAGTCTTCACTCCTTCACCGCATTCATACCGAAGGAACTGATCAGTCTGCAGCTAACCAGCTCTCCTGCTTGCATCACTCCTAGCTTCGCCTACCCTTCCTTCACCGCATTCGTGCACAAGGAAACCTCTCCTTGGCCTCCACCGTGCCTCGTCGCCGGAGCTATCCTTCTCAACCTGCTTAGTCTTCATCACATTTGTGCCGAAGATCCAATCCACACGAACATCGTCTACACACCCAGACACTGCGGCTCCTTCTGGGCAACACATGTGTAGGGAGTAATACCAATTATAGTTGTTTTCATAGCGCTCATCTTCCCCACCATTGTTAGCTTGGAACCAGGTTGTGTCTACCTCGATAAACATACGTCAAGCTTCCCTAAGTTCTTGCCAGCATTAGGCGGTACTGTGACACCACTCAGTTTACATCCCGTAAAACTGAATAAACATAAGTTTTACCAATTGAAGCGTATCATTTTCTGTACACTAGTACCTCTCCCAGTGGACCTCGCATGGCTCAAGGGATTGCAGGTGACCGGGAAATTACACAAGCCATACCCAACAACTGAGTACCCACACACGCACATTGGACTGCCACCCATTCTGTGCTCCACGGAGTCCAGAACGGTAGAGCCACAACATTAGGTTCTCTTTTTTTTTTGAGTCCGGCGTGCCTATTCAGCAGCGCACCCTTTCACCATGTTTCGATGGCGGAGGTAGTGTACTCTTGAGTCTGAGGAGACTGTTTCATGCTGAAACCCTCACCCACATGCAGGGACTGTCAATGATGAGGCCTGACTGTCAGTGCTCACCGCATTCCTAAGCAGAGTGCTGAGATAGGGTGTCCATTACGTGGGCAGACGTTTCACGTGGTATTACATTAGGTAGGACAACACGTCACCTGCAGTCACTTCATGGACGTGAGACAGTGTTTTAATCCAGATGCCTTACTCCCGTCAGAGTGGTATCCGAGAGAAAGTTGGACAGGTGCTAACTGCCACTGGGCGCTTGCATGAGTTTACCCCACCCCTCCACGTCTCTACGATCACATTGCCCCCCCCCCCCCCCCCGAGGATCAAGCCTAGGTATTTGCGCCGTCTCCAGATTCTAGTCACACCAGAGATTCCTAAGGACCTCGTCTGTTTAAGAGAGGAGCATACGTAAGCAGACAGGATGAGCCCTTGGGTCTCGCCAACACCTACTTCAGAGGGTCAGAACCAGTGGAACCTAAGCAGCCAACCTCCACAACCTTTGAAGCATTGCGTGTAAACCAACCTAGCTCACACTCGGTCAGATCACTGCCAGATGTTACGCATTGCCCAGGTATACTGCTGAGAGTCAATCCTTTGAAGCGAAAGATCACACTCACTCAATCCAATTTCGTGCCCTGCCAAAAAGCTACCAGGCTGTCCTTTACACTGAACGTGCACCAGCATCATGTAGAGACTAAAAGAATTCTAAGTCTACCGCCAGAGGATGGGCCTTACCTAACACCCGACAAAACCAACCTCCTTATCGTAGTGACAATGGATGTTCGTCACACTACCAGCTGCAGCAAAATGATATGCATCCTGCGCATGCGTAGGTTTCATTTGCACCAAGGATGAATCATTCAAATCGAGGCCCTAAGATTAATGGTTGGGCCCGTGGCTTAACCAATGCTTTAGCTGGCATAATAACGTTGTGAAATACTGATAACTGATAAGGATTGGACATAGCTGAAACTGTACCAAAACCCTTATAAAAACGTTCTGGGATACGTCCGTATTCTGCATATGTACAGTAGAACCATCCTGGAACAACCTCTCACTGTTTCCAGAAATTGTCATTATGGAAAAAAGTTCACAATAAATATTTTGAGAAATTTTGGATCAATTTTGTTTCATCTCCTTTCCCGATACATCAAAGTTTTCAACTTTTTAAAAATGAAACCCGTGTTTAATTGTTTCTAGTTTAATTAAATATAAATTAAATTTACTAAGCAGGCATTTTCTGGAATAAAATTATACTCAAGAGGCATATTACATAGCGTCCATGTCTCCTAAAATGTTAAAAATATTGAGCGGCACAAGGATTTACTGAGCATCATAAGTTCGTGTTCAATCATCTCTCTCTGGTATAAAATCAACATTATTTTGGTATAGAATATTAATTTATTTCAGTAGTCTGATGTCTTTAGAATGAAATGATACCACAGAAGGGTATAGATGACATACCTTGTAGTCAAACAAAAATTTAACTTTGATAAACATGGTCTACATTTTTCCAAGCGCAAATTAAATGTTTGGTATCCTCTTGTGAATAAATTTTTAGTACACCCCAATTTCAACTAAACATCTATTTATATTAATAATCATATATCATCCGAGTAAAATTATATCACTGAATTGTATCTGTGACCTCCTTTCTCACCAATAAATTACAAAAATGGTAACATTGAACATTGCTTTATTTTTTAAGAGCGCAAGTGCAATGTCTTGCAGAAAAAATGTGTGGGTATTTCAACAAAACATTAATTGATGTTAACAGTCGTACATCTTCCGACTATGATACCACAGAAGCTTACATGTGACCTACCATGTTGCCAAATCATTACATTGTATGCTGCATATTGTTTGCACCACACTTACAAACAAAACCAAAGTTCCATTGACCATTGTTTATGACGCACATGAAACCTAACGTTCAACGCAAACCTTAAATTACAAACCTCTGAGAAACAGCAAAAATTCATTTTGTGCTGCATTTATACCACATGGAAACACTGATTTCCGAAACCCTGGTTTACCGAAATGCTGGTTTCAACTGGCTGTATAAGCGCACTGAAGATCATATCTGTTTTAATGTCTGGTGGACTCCAGTGGTTGAAGCCATTAAATTTTGGGGGGGGGGGGGGGGGGGGGGAATGCTGGAAGTGAGGAAGGAAAAATGTATTTGATTCTCGTCACATGTGATGGACAGGCGGAGAGGGTGAGGCTGCAAGGGGAGACTGGAGATATATTTGTGGGTCAAATTGTAAGTTTCCATGCAGCTGATGGCATGCCAAAAAAAACTTAAGTACTATAATAAATCGTTAACGAACAGTTATCAAAGTGATAGTAACACAAGCAAAGTGAGAAGGTAAACAATTGAGGGCACGGTGGTAGGACAAACACTTGATCATGTGCGGAAACATTCGGTCATCTGAGGAGTGAAGGACGAGTAGAGTCATTAGATATTGGGTATTGCTGTAGGCCTAGAGGGGGAGAGGTATATATGTTTAAATATGCACTATAGCCAGTACTGCACTCACAATGAAAAACATAATGTAACCAACTGTAAAAGTGCAACAAATTAATTTACAGTTCTTGAAAAACGAGCTATAGAAAGACTGTCACTCTAAATAATATCTATGTAGGGACGTTATGCTGTATTGCATTGCATGTAAGCTCTATGTGATTCCTGTTAGCACATTGGTTTAAAATTATGAGGCCATCTAGTCTTGGATATGCACTGCAACATACCACTGGATAACATTATGCACAGTATACAATATTAAATATTGTCTCCAGTTTTCTTGCCATTTTGGTTATGTTCCAATGAACAGATGGAAAATGTTCACGTAGGTTAATATTTTACGGATAGGATAAATTTTATGGCAATGGTGTGGATGAACTTAATTTTTTACGCAAGTATTGCAGTTTTACTTTTGCATTTAAATAATTTTTTTAGTTAAATTTTTTTATCTTGATGACATGCCACAGAAATTATTTTTTTTCTTAGGTTGTTTTTCTTTTCTTGTAACCAGTTTTAGTTGTTAATGCATAAAGTTCAACAACTATCTGAGTCTGCCCCTATGAATATTTCATTCAGACTTTTGTGCAGTTTCCAAGTCGTGACCATTAATTCCGAAAGATGTGGGGAAAAGGGTAGTGTCAATTTCGTAGTGACTGAAAAATGACTTTGTTATGTTCAAACAGCTTGATGAAAATTTTTGTTTCTGAATATTATATTTGTGGGGATTTTACATATTAGAATTTAATACAGTCTAGTACCTGCTTACATATTTGCTCCCAAATGGAGTGTTTTTTGTAGCACGTCTTATACTGTAAATTTTAGTAGTTGCAATTTAAAAAAAAACTATTTATGTACTTTATTTAACAAACAGTTGTGGTTATAAACCGTAGTGTTAATCTTCTTGATTCTTGTGCTTTGAAGGTTTTTCCAGTCGGTGTCCGTGACATTGGGAGCAGTTGCAGCAATGGCGATACGAAACATAAACATGGAGAGGTTACCAGCGTTAATAATCATAATGCGGATGAGGTCAGCCACTGAAATTTTTCAGGTTGTTCATGGTATGTATTTCATGTCTTCCTTGTATTGGTTAGTTATTTTTGTTACAGTTCTAGGATAAATAGTCAATTTATTTTATATTCACACTTTTTTTAAAAATACTTTTAAAAAATCAACCTAGGTGCATTATATTTGGTTTTTTGTTCAATTGTACGTTACAATAATTTCAGCACTGTGTTTAGTGTTGAAGTGGTGGTAGTATCTTTTTTTTATGAAATTTATGTTTATATTAAATTATATTATTTTGTTATCAATATTACAGTGAAACCATGCTATAATTACAACTGATGATTGCAGGATAAATTGTCATGATAGCAAATTATCGTTAAACTGAAAATGACTGTGTAGCATCTTTTCATGCAGTGTTACCATTCACAAAACCCCTGAGCACCTTGATTTTTCCTGATTGCCATTGTGCACATGGAAACTCTTTAGTTAACCGTGAAATACAATGCAGCAAATCTTACTGTGGAATTTTCCATAAGTGACCATTGTTCACATAAACATTAAAATTAAAACAACAAATAATCACTAACCACCTTAAAAAAACTTTTCTTATTGTCAGTCACGAGTAAATTTACACAAAGAAGGAGAAAATAACACAATCATTATATCTGCTCGAATCATTTGAGTGAGACTTCTAAATATATTACTTTGTAATTGCTAGTACAGTAGAACCTCTATATGTCAACCACATTTATTTTGCCCATCTTTCTACGACATGTTTTTGAGAAATGGTAAAAACTATGGGCGAAGAAAAGTTAAAAATTTGAGGGAATTTGATTGAAAATTAATGTTGCATTTTTTTTGGTCACTCCACATTATGTTTAACTTGGTGAGCACTGTACTAGACATAGTGCATATCTAAAAGTACATACCACCCAGCCCACTAGCAAGTAGCCATTTAAGGGCCTTTCCACCTTCCTTTAACCCTCACACCGAAAATAACTACAGTACGACCCAATCCCGAGGATCCATAAAAAGTTTGGGTTGAAAAAGTCGAAAATTTGAGGCACATCTAAAAATAGATACAGTAATCCCTGTGGTATCATGAACTGAGGATTCGTTTTTGTAGACCTTTTCTCCAACCACGGTATTAGATTCTATTATCCACAGTTTCCAGTCTATGGAAAACTAGCCCTTACTGATGTTAGTGCTGAGGCATTTCTTAAGCTACCATAGACTTTGACATTTGTTGTCCCAAGCAGGGTGAAGTAATAAATTACTTAGTGGCAGAAGGAAGGGGACACTGATGTATTGTCCATGGCACCACCGTGGAGGGTGGTGGAGGGGGGAGGGGGTTTCAGGCCAGGGTCAGTAAGGATTCTTTGTCCTAGTCACATGCTGCCTCCTCTGCCTTACCCTCCCTGTATATTTTCGCTTCCATTATCCCTCTTTTGATGTGCAAACAGTGGCACATTACACAGACTAGTTTCTTAATATGTGTATGTATGATAACTTCAAATTTAATTCAATGCCCTTTTTTTTAATGAATATTTTTAAGTTTATGTGCGCCCATGCCTACGTAATATGCTAATTTTTTATGATGGGCAATTGTCTTTTTTGTTGTGAAGTCAGTTTTATGTGTAAACTGAAGAAAGGTAAGTGTGTGCAAATAAAGTGTGTTCTTATGTACCGGTACCATATTATGGTGAGTGAGGCCATGTGGGTGTATAGACAAACTCAAAGGTTTTTGATGAAAAATTCGGGATATTTAATATTTCATGTAGACCACCCTAAATATTTATATTCCCGTAAACATTGCCGGGCCTCATTGTGACAGTGCAGAGGCCAACACGCCTCCTACATTTTGTATAAATTCAACTCATTGACGTGAATCGCATAGCATGTTTTTTCAATGCCGGGCTGCTGTTACGAAGTGAACCGGCCCTGTAACTACAGCAGTGGTGGCCGTGGCTCGCTAGAGTAATCTTGTAGCGACCGACCGACAGCTGCCCAGCCTGAGGATCTAGGTCCGAGCTTCAGCAGCAAACCGCCACGCCTGCACCTGGCCGCGCTGCAGAGGATCTAGGTGCTCGCTCAGCTACGCACATGCTGCAGCCGGCAATGTATTCGCTGCCAGCCCCAACATACGAGTGATTTATTTTTTAATATGTATCTTCGTATCTGTTATCAATAAATAAAGTTCTGTGTTTTGCTTCAAACATATGGCGTCTCCAACAGTGTTTAGTTACTGTTTTGTGCGTAATACATCCAATTTTCTAGTAATGAAACGCTAAATAGTCGGCCCACAAGGGATGGTTCAATATGCCTTTCTTGGCTATCAAATTAATCAGGAGACGTCCAGCTATTAAAATATACATACATATTTATATTTAATTTAAATAGTGGTTGTTTATGCGCTAGAGATGATTGAATGTGAACTTCATGCAAAAAAATGGCAAGTTTTGGGGTATAGGGATTAGAGGTGAGTCAAAATCGGCCCAAAATTTTCCACATTTTTTACGACCCCCCCTCCCATTACGACCCTATTCTCGTGAACCGTGAGGGGTCGTAATAGAGAGTTTCTACTGTACAGTCATGTGTTTATCCCGTCATTGTGCTCTTGCTCGCTTCTCTTCACATTTTACATTTTATTTGTGTTATTACAACTGAATTTCTCTTGATTTTGTATTGCAGTTTGTTGACAAATTGTTACGCTTAGTTCCTTTTAGATTCCGAATTGGTAACATTTTTTGGCTTGATTTTGTGAATAGTTGTTGACAACCTCTCTCTTTTATATGGATTTGCAATTTAATTTAAATTGGTGGAAAGAAAGGCAGGTTGTTGCAATATATGTATGTAGACTGCTCTTGGCAGAGTGAATATCAAAGTGACAAGAGAAGAGCACGACTTGTGAAGCCACCTGGAAATACTCGGGTGGCTGAGGGGTAGGGACCCTGAAAAATGGTTTTAAAAAAAACTACCAATTATGGTGCAAAAGTGGTTGAAGCGGTGTAAAAAAATTCAAAATTATTATTAAAGCAGCAAAAATATTTGTTACACTTTACACATAGTACATTTGTTAAACTAAACAAATAAATGCAGAAAATAGAAACAGTACGAAAGTTGACACTCGCTCGCCTTTTCGCTTTCGTACACAATATAAAATGTTCCCAGGTTGAGCCATAGTTCAAATTAACAAACACAAGAACTCAAGGTTCAGCGTCTTTATTATGTATTCGTTAGCAAAAGTGCAATTCAATTCTTTAATTAGCACTCCAAGTGCAGCAACGATTGAGACTTAAAACTTCATCAGCACTACAAGTGCATTACCATAACAAAAATAAAATCCCATGTAATGAGAATACTACACATACAAACTTACCTACAAAGATTGATAACACATGATAAAACATTGACTCCATTGGGCACAAATAGTATGTTATACCTAATATCAAAGTTGGTGGTTTCAATCAACAATATGGTGTTCCATTAGTACAACTCATTAATGCTCTACAAGGTTAGGCATCACCAAACATTTAACACAAAACTCCAAACCAATAAATATTAATTATTAAACATGATATTTGCTAACAAGGTTTAATGTGCAAAATGGTTCAGTTGTAGTCCAGACTATCAATACTGATCTCACAATATGATCAGCTGTACCGCCACTTCAGATCATCCTCGATTAACCACATTCAATTTATTTCATTTAGGTAATCTAGGCCTGGTTTTTGAGAATACGCGACTTCCAATCTCACAAAAACGCCTATAAAACTCATCTAGGCCAGGCATTGAACCCATCTAAAGTTACAAACTCAATATATTTAATTTAAAGCTTTGGTGCAGAACGACTCCACTTTCATTGCTAACATTACGTTTGGCTCACCAAGCATCCATGTAAAATATATGCCACACAATTATATAGGCCTGTATTGACCTTTAAACATACCAGAAAGGCATTTAGAACCAAGGTTGATTTCATACATAGCACGCATCTTCATTGGCTACTACTTGACTAAAGCACACATAAACTCTAAAATAAGAGGGTCGCAGGTGACATTAAATGCCCGAACAAGGCCATGACTCAAAAGACACTAACTCAGACAATCTCAAGTAGCCACAGGCCGAACGAATACCTAACTTTACTCTAAAATTTGGGTGGCGAGCTATGCTGAGAACACAATTAAAACCCCTTTAAAATCACTTCCCGTTGCTCAAATAGGCTCGCCATTACGGTCATGGTGGATACCAACAAATTCAACTATCATTAAACTCAACCAAGAACACACCAAAAAAAAATGAAAGGCGAAAGCCAATCTGCTAAACACCAATTTGACCGAAAATGAATTTCAAACAGGCAGGCCGCCCTTCCTCCCAGTCAGCCCTCGTTTCCCGGGCGCTGACAGTCTACGAATATGGCCTTGTTGCCTACACCTGAATCACGTTCTCTCATGAAAGGCTCTCCTGCTTACCCAACAATCACTGGCTGCTTGGCCAAAACCTGAACAGTTAATGCAGCACACCGAACAACGTGGCTGTGGGTGATCTTCAACACTTGCAACACTGCTGGATGACACAAGACTACAACCCTCGAACATATCATCTGAAGGAACGACTCGGCCACGACTACCAGAAAAAGCCATCAAGTGGCCTTGAATTTCCATAACAAATTGTCTGAATTCGCATAGGGTGCATGAAGGGGAAACCATAATACATTGCGCACTTATTTCAGATGTAATGTTCTCGAGAACAATCTCAACTAATTCCTCCTCTCCCATAGATAAGCACAAGGCCTCATGATACGAGAATACCAAATCCACGAATTCACTGAGGTTTTCCCCAGATTTCTGTGGCCTAACCACGAACTCCCTCTCACACAATCTCCTGATGCGAGGAGGAAACAAGGCTTTAGCTACGTGCTCTTTGAATGTGTCAAAAGATCCTCCATCACCAGAGGCAATTTCCTCCTGTAGCAACTCAAGACCAATCCGTGGCATTTAACCGTAATTGCCTTCAAAGCAAAGGGCTCAGGATTCAAGTTAAGTTTCATCAAGTTTCCTATCGCAATAAGGAAATGCAAAACAAAGACTGGTTCCAAAGAGGTTAAGGAATGTATTTGCTGAAGGGAGACATCTAAAAAGCTTCGTCCTGAAGCGAGACTCACTGCTCGACTGAAGAAGGCCCAGACAAACTATGATGCCGATGGTGCCACAGGTCAACCACCATCTTCCTCTACTCCATAACTGTTTTCCCTTCCTTGATCTCCTGGTCACAATCTTGGAGGATGTTCAAGCGCTCTTTGGTGAGCCGGTAAACGAAGCTAACATCCCCCATATTGGACATGTAACAGACAAGCAAAACAAAAGGCATACCTCTGGAACCGAGCAAATCAGCACAGATTTTGAGCGGTAGCTCAAATTAACATACACACGAACTCAAGGTTCAGCATCTTTATTATGTATTCGTAGAGGCAAGATTTTCTGGTTATATTTTTAAGAA
Source organism: Dryococelus australis (assembly GCA_029891345.1). NCBI lineage: Eukaryota > Metazoa > Arthropoda > Insecta > Phasmatodea > Phasmatidae > Dryococelus > Dryococelus australis. Next base: position 153,799,759 of record CM057000.1, on the reverse strand, counting down.
CATTTCAGTGTTATTTTTCTTAGATTTTGGTGTTATTGGTTTAATTCTTTTTCAACACTAATTACATGCATTATATACTTCTGGATGTAAATTAGGGGGCTGGGCCGATACCAAATTTTGCAGATACTCAGTTTCCGATACTGGTTACACAGATGCACCAGATTCCAGTACTAATAGTTTGAATAAACTAGTCTTAATTTTCAGACCTATACACAAGAAACATGTATGCACTTATTTTGCTCATAAAAAAAATTTAAGCAATAGCTTTCTTTCCTAAATGTGCAAAAGTCACATATTACAATCAGTCAATTACCACAAAGTAATTAAAATCAAAAATTACATTAAGTATACGCAGAAAATTTTAATTAGGGCTGGACCGATACCACTTTTTGCAGATTCTACCAATACCGATTCTTATGAGCCAATACTGCCGATACTTGATACTCACATTAGAAGAGACTTTAAGAATATTTGAATACTTTAATGATTTATTATTCAAACATATTGTATGCAACGAAGAACACTTTGATCTGAAAGACTTCTACTAGCACTAAAAGTATTTTGGAAAGCTGATGGACATCTGTGTTAGTCAGTGTTACACTATGTACTGTTTTATGCTTTAAGTAAACATACAAAATAAAAGTGGCACTCAAAGAATACTTTAGTAATATATTTTTAATCGTAGGTCAAGGCAACTTAAACAATTTATGTTTAAAACTTATCACATAGAAAATATTAAATCTACAAGGTTGTGTACCACATTTCTCAACATAATTCAACTTTATTTATATTCATAAAATTGAAAATTATTAATATGTATAGTTTTTTTTTTTCAGCTCACCCTTATTTGACTGAGAGTAAAATTAAAGCACTGCCAGTTGCCAAGTAATTGTCAGATGTAATATTGCTTTTAAAAGATTTTGAATACTGAAATGACAGTTTGGAGCACCTGGTAGGAGACACTGGTTCTATGTACCTTTAGGGATGCCAAATACAGTGAAGCCAGTTTCAAGGGGAGCATGGGTGGAACTAGCTAGGGGCCTTAAGTTACTGAGGGGCCCGGCCTTTATAGACAGTGCGGATACAAAATCAGGAGTTACAGAAATAACATTTAGATGTTTCGGTACCTGGTTTTGAATAAGGTGGATGATCTTCCCAGCTTTAGTGATTACTCGGGCGGAGGCGCATCTGTGTGCTTGGCGAGCCGGAGAGAGACGGGGTTCATTTTTGGATTTTGTAGTTCCGGTAAATCTAATCTATGCTAAAGGCAATCAAGTCCTAGAATAATCTTTCCTCCCTGTCGTATAGCCTCAATGGCTGGATGTTCTTGGGGGGTAAATTGTATTGGCGGGCTACATAGAGATACCGTGGTTGAACAGGTTGAGAAGTGTCACCATTAATCTGTGGTGCTTTCCACCGGTGTTTCAAAACAACGAGCAGTTATAATTGCTACTTTCTCGTAAAAGGCGCAAAACAGCCTCGTCTCGCAAAAGATGATAAATGTGACAAACTTAAGTTTCACGTCCCACCATTAAGATAAACCGAACCTTAACTAATATATTACTTGATCAAAACAAAATTGAAATGGTGCCAACTGCAAGTCATCCTCACATAATAAGGATAATTTTAAAAACATGTTTACATGAAAAAAGTGACCAAAAAGAAAAAAACAATTTTGTAATACAATAGCTACAAATCTATGGAGCTTACTGTGTGCCTTTGCCACATAAACGTGCGGCCAGCAATTAGTGGCAACAGAAAATTTTGTTAACATTTTAAAAATAAGTATTCTGTAATTTTTCTATTTGTCACATTTGTATACTACCAACAAGGTTACATTAATTACGTGACAAAATATGAACCAAATTAGTTTATTTTAGAAAGTAACTGAGATCAGTTTATTTCCTAAACATAGCGATGTTCCATAGGAGTAGATGCTCATTGGTGCGGTGTTTATACGATACATAGACTTCCCAATCCGACTACATTTTGAAATTATTAATTTTAATTAGCACCGTAAACGTAAGGATTCACAACAGAAAAATGAGAGTGAAGTGTTTATTATATGATAATGACCCCGTTTTCAAAAATCACAGGCATTTTCTGTGGAGTTTCATCTTGAACTTGAAAAAGTAATCTCATACAACTCTTAAAAAAATAATTGAAAATTTGATATTTCGTGTAAAAGCAGAATTGCGGGCAATTTCATGCACAAGAAAAATAACCTATTTCGTGATATTTCGCGAAGCAAAAACAGTGACACCACCAAAATAACCCCACTTGTTGAGAAATAGGCCTTATTTGCTTATATAAAAATTTCATGAAGAAAACCATTTGCAAAATTTAGGGGTTCCTATCAATGGTTATTGGCTAGCGGACAGCCTGAGAGGGGAGCATATACCCAGCTAGGAATACAGTGCTTGCCAAGGGAAACTCAATGGTTATTGGCTAGCGGACAGCCTGAGAGGGGAGCATATACCCAGCTAGGAATACAGTGCTTGCCAAGGGAAACTCAATGCACAGCAAACAAAGTAAATGCAAGAAACTTGTTTTTCAATCGACATCTCTCACATTTTAAACTAAATGGAGTCACAACCGTGAGTTTCTACTGTAATTATATACAATTAATAGTTTCAGTTGTTCATTATTGTGGAAAAATGTTACATATGATAATGTGCAATCTGTCAGTGTCTTTGGAGTGGAACTGTTTTAAAGTATTTCTGCGTGTATAGGCCGCACATTTTTACAAAAAAAAGATGACTATAAAAGTGGCATAAAAATTTTTTTTTGGAATTTTTTCTCCGAAATATGTTCAGAAAATTGTCAACATACAGTACATTTTAATGTTTTATCTCTTAAAGAAAGGAAGGGAAGGAATCTTTTAATAATGATAATTATTTATTTATACGTTTATACATTTATTTATTTTATTTATTTATTTATTTATTGCAAAGCTTAACGTCCCACCTTACAGTGAAAGACTAATGACAGGGAGGCACATACATAAAAACATTTAAGACATCACAAACATGTTGGACAAATTACAAACAGGGAAACAAATAAAAAACAAGAAACACAGACATACAAAAACAAACACGTACATTAATAACCATATGAGAAAAATATTATGAGAACAGAGAGAAAGCTAAAAATATTATAAAAAGTTGTAAAAACAAAAATTATATTGCATTAAGACTATAAATTACAATAATGTTTAGAGAGATCCTGAAATAAAATCTTTTTACCAGAAAAAGGGTCAAAATTAGAAAAATATCTATTAAAATTAGTAACGCATCTACTGACTAGATCTTTTTTATTACCCAAAACAGAAAAAAGTATGTGAGCTTCTGTGAGTATACAGAAGTGCTTTTAATCCAACCTTCTTACTGATAGAGGGACAAGATAAATAACTTAAAAAAACATTAATTTAAAAAAGAGAATCCATAATAAGTCTACAATCAGCTTGTTGTGTATTTTACTAATTCATTATTATAATCAAAAACTAATTGGGAGGAATATCTATGAAATAATAATCTAAAAACATTCTTTTGTATGTTCTCTATTCTACTAGCGTCAGTTGAAGTAATGTAATTCCATACTACAGAACAATATTCTAATTTGGATCTAACTAATGCATTATATAAACATAAAAGTGAGTGGTGATGTTGCAGAATATATTATAAATTTAATTAAACCTATCGTCCTACTAATGTTGCTTAGTAAATAAACTGTGCATATATACATGAAAAAACAATTTAGAGTCTAAAATTATACCTTTTATCCTGAACATGTTCCACTCTTTTAATTAAAGTATTATCAACATGATATTTATAAACTTAAGAGTTAGTTTTATGAGAGAAACTAATGGACATTGTTTTATTATATTTAACCTCATAACATTTTTAATACACCAATTATTAATTGCAATATCATCAACTTGTAGCTTTAGACAATCAGCACTACTTTTAATACATTTATAAATCTTTAAATCTTGGGCATAAAGAAGTGCACTAGAGTGCCTTATTACATTGACGATATCATTCATAAATATATTAAGGAGTATTGGGGCTAAGGTGCTTCCTTGAGGAACCCCCGAAGAAACATTGTAAGAATCAGGAAAACAACAGTTCTATTCTAGAAATAATTTGTAAACCAGTTAATGTATGAAGTATTAAGGCCAAAACATTGTAATTTTTTAATTATAATATAGTGTTGACATGTATCGATAGCCTTCTGAAGATCAAAATAAATTGCATCTACTTGTTGTCTACTAACAATTCCAGAATATAATTTATCTACAAAACTAAATAAATTAGTAGCTGTTGTTTTGCCTATTTGAAAGCCATGCTGGGATTCATTAATTAAAATATTTCAGTTTTAAAGAAAGATGTTTAAAAATTACTTTCTCGAAAACTTGAGAAAGATCACATAACAAAGATATTGGCCTATAGTTGTTCAAATCCCACCTATTTCCTTTATTTCCATAATAGTGCACACAAGTTGTCGTGTTATAGTAGTAGGAGGGTAAGTCCACATCCTGATGCCCTACTCCAAGAGGATAGATTTGAAGGAAAGAGTGTGAGAAATTCTCGTGGCTTCTGGTCGCCTGCAAGAGTTGAAGCCTATCATGGTCTCATACTTAGCTAACCTTAATTGTAAAGCTCAAGCCCTGGCCCTGAGGCACTTGCAAGATCCAGTTGAACCAGAGGTATCCAGGAATCTGTTCACTGCACCTGAGAGCACTGGTGGATTGTTAAATGCTTGAACCAACCAGATCAGTCTCCTACACCTGTCATCGCCTACTTGGTTCCTGCTGTACTACGTCGCACACCTTGCCCGGTGCCTCAGTTCAGACCTACCTTCTCTGCCACACCCTCCACGTCTACTACCAACTCAGACACAACTCCCTCCGCACGTAGCCCAGTTATCATCAAGATACCAGTGGTACCTACTATCTATCCATTTCCGTGTACGTCACACGTCAGTACGTTGCACAATATTCACGGAGTGAAAGATAACAGGACCACCATTTATAATCTGGATCTGAAGCGCTTGAGTATCAGCTCATTACTCACTAATTGCCATGCCCATCGCCAGTCCAGCTTCATTAGTACTTCAGACTCGTGGTGCTGAAGAACTCTGAAGAATCCAATGCTGTTGCTAATAATGAAAGATAGTGTTTTTGGAGAGGGTATTAGGTTTTTTCCCTTCGGGGATTGAGAAATGTAGTTTGACCATTGGTTAGTTACTGTGTATTTGTTTTGTAGTCTCAGATAAGATTCCTGGTCTCATGAGCATTGGATTATGTTAGACTGTCATTTTGGCAATGGGAGTAGGAGGAGTAAGCTTCTGATTTTCTCATCCACTTACAAAATTTCATCCATTATTCTTTTACTATTTCTCATTTCACTCGGTGTGGTTCCTTGTTGCTCAAATTTAATGTTATGCTCTTTGGAAAGGGCAGCCAACTCCATTTTGTTAAGGTACTATTTCATTTAGGACTTAGCCTCAAATGTGAATATATAGAACCTACATTCAGTGGCGGGCCACAGTAGTGTAGTAGTCAGAGTATGTCTCTCCCACCTATGCAAAACAGGTTCGATTCTCTGCTGGGCTGCTCATGGATTTTCGTATGTGAAAATTGTGCTGTATGATGCTGCTTGTCACTGGGATCTCCCGTTTTCCCCACCCGTGCATTCTGACGCTACTCCATACTTTCTTCCTTTCACCCTCATCGGTTCTCAAGAACTCTACCTTTTTTAAACACAAAAGTGCGTGGTTAATAGTGGTTATGTAATGTTGTACCTAATTTCAGATTTCACCTTGTAATGCTGTTTTGAGCAGTGAGGCAGATACTGACACTACAGTAACCTTGATGTAAACTTGTGTACGGTGCTCAGGAAATGTTGGGGTGAGCGAACTGCTGACGAGTCTGATTCAAGCGGTGGATGTATTCACCGACCAGCAGAGGCTTGAGGTGCGTGAGGAAGAGGAGCGCAGTGCCAGGGAGATGGTGAAGATGGAGCAGGATGTGGCCTATGAACAGTCGCTTGCAACAGACAGGTGATGACTCTTGCTTTGTGTGGTGTGTGCTGGGACGTAGTATGCACAGGGTGCGTTGAAGGAGCTTTTAACAGAGGAAGACAATAAATAGACTATTATTTCTTATCTTCTGGCAGGAATAGGCTGCTAGGATATCAATTACATTATAAAAAGGAGACAGAAAACATGACTGCTCATGTGGTAGTTCTCGCGGATAGATGCACACACACATTTCCCGCGCAGAAGTGTGGTCTCTACCATATTTACTAGTGTATAGCATGCATCATGAGGTTTGCTACAAGTTCCTGGGAAAACATCTTGTTAATAAAATTGCCTCAAAAATTTGTGGCAATCTGTTAGTACGTACGAAACAAATTATTCATTTTTACATTAATGTGTGGTGATTGTGAAATGTTTGATAAATACTTTAATTACTTAACTTGGGTGCAGAAAGCGAAAATAAAAAAATTCTGGAACCCTCGCGCTCCTATTATTTAACATTCTTGGCTTGGTTTCTTTTTTCTCCTTTCTCCTTTTACAAGTGACAGGCTCTCTTTTTTGCAGTGGTCGAATGTCACACTACCCTTATCTAAAGAAAAAAAAAGGCGTCTGTCTTTTTCCCCCGTCCCGACCATGACTCACTAGCCTTTGCTACGGAAACAAAGAGGTATGACAGAATTATCGACTGGCAACATCTAGGTGTTATTACAAGAGGAAGGGGGCCGATAACACGTGGCAGCTCTGGTTTTGCGGCGTGACAGAATGCCATTATTTGGCGGCGGGAGAGTGGGGGAGCGGTGTTGCGACCTACACATAACTGAAGAGTCGCTGAGATAGAAGGGAGAGGAGTGATGTAAGAGCGAGAGGTGAGACTATGGACAGTCCCACCACTTCCCTCAACATCCCGGGACAATTTATGGCTACCAATCCCCCTTGCTTTTTTCTTTCTTTCTTTTTTTCTCAGTGTATAGCGTGCACCTATAAATGTTTTACTTTATTTTGGGGAAAAAGGGTGCGCTATACATGAGTAAATACTGTGTGTTTTTCTGGCTAGGCCTGCTTCATCAGGCAGCGAGTTATAGAGCTTGTGTGTCTTACAACTCGCCAGTTGTATAGCCTTGTGTCTCTTACAACTAGCCGCCTGATGAAGCTAGCCTAGCCAGAAAAACGTAGCGACCTTGCAGCCATATGAAAAATTACATCTTTTTCTTTTGTGTGAGAATGTGTGTTGGTGTAGATGTTGTGTGTCTGTGCGTGCAAGTGCATGTCAACAAGTACTACACTGTGTGTATTATAATTCCTGTCCTTTTACATAACATATAGCCTAGCAGCCTACTTGTAACCTCAACTCAATTGTTGAAAATTTTGTGTAAATTTGTAAACAGGCAGATTGTATGGAATTAAATATTAGCTTTCAGGAATAAAAATTGATGGTATTAACTTGCAGAGCGAAGGAGGAAGCCAAGCGGACACAGGAACTTAGGGAATTCCAAGAGCGAGAGAAGAGAGAAATGAAGGAACAAATTGAAGCAGAACAGAAGGAGGTAATGCTGGCAAAATAGACTCTAATACAATTTTTACTACTGTATTGTGTAGGGGGATGTGATTCTTGATGCTGTGATACCTCAATACCACTAATACTTCATAGTATTGAGTATCGCATGACAATATCTGAAAGTATCAAATTTTCAATGTTTTTTTCCATGAAGCACAAAATCAAACAATTCTCATAATATGGGCATACTGTGTTGTATCGCATTATTATTGCTGTAGAATAAGTCACACAATAATTTTTAAATACTGTAAATTGGAAACCAGTCTAAGAGTTGTTTGTAACTCAAACTGAGTCCAACACTTGGAACAAACAGGAGGGGAAGAGCTGGAAGTATCATGACGAGATGTACCTCCCCTTCCTCAAGAAGAAACTAATTTGCTAGACACCATTTCCGCTCTCGCAAGGAGTGTAAGAGGATAAAGCCACCTTGAGCCTGGCCATGATGACGTACAGCTGAGCAAACCCAAGGGTAGCAGATATTCACAGATCTAATGAGAGAGAGAGGTTGCAAGGTTGCCGCTGTAGTTGCTAAGCAACTACTTCCCCTCTCACCAAGCGTTTTAGGGGAGGAACCGCTGCCACGCCTTGCGGCGAGCAGTGAACTGGACGGAAAGAGAGAACAATTAAATAGTATTGGTTGCCAATCATGTCGCTCAGTACACTCTCGGTTATACTACGTTTTAGTAAACAAATGTATATGAATTTTTTTTAAATCACAAAATAAAATTAAAAAAACTGCAAAACAGCATAAGTATGCATCAAGTTTGATTGCAGCTTTCACCATGAAAACATGATTCTATAGAATCGAAGGAGACAGTGTGGCTGGTTTATCATTGGTTAAGGATGTTTGAGTTACAGGCTGCCCGCAATTTGTTTCAAGTGTAATGTGTTTTTTTATAGTCTCAGTGTGTGTCAAGAACACTGTAGTAAAATGCGCAATTTTCTCACTAGAGACACGATTTTGTAAATCGCGATAAAATGAAATAACACCGGAATACAAGTTAAAACGCGAAATGACACGAAATACAACAAATGCTCAGTATATCACGAAATGAGCTTTCTCCAAAAAAATTAACTCTTCTCTTATATTATATCACAAATTTACTTCAGCACTGTAAAAATCTAGTTGCGCGCGAGTCTCAGGAGTATTGAGATATTCTAGAGATGAATAAATTCTCGAATTCACCTCGAGACTATTTTTAAATCTCGGAAATCATATTTCTAAATGCAATAACACATGTAAATACATTATTATTGCTTGCGAAACTAAATGTAAACAAACATTCCAAAGATTACACAATAAGTAAAACGTGTACTTCGAGATAAGCTACTGGGAATTTGACAACAAATTGCCTCTAGTTGTGCGATGTGAACACTCACAACTCGAATGTGTGCAGTAATCTATCGCGGTAGCACCACTTGACGGCACTTGTTGTTTTCTAACATTGACGGATGTGCGTGAACGAATGTGTGATATCTAAATTGACACATTAAACGGACTTTCATAAAATATCTAGTCTCATAAATTATAGAAGATGCTGCAGCCGATGTAAAAGACTGTAAAATGTCTATAATTTGGACATTTTATATAAATATAAGTGCAAAGGCAAGTGTAAAGTGTGCAAGACATTTATACCAACACAGACCTGAACTGGTCTGAGAACACTTTTTTTTCTTATAAGAATGCAGGTTATATTTATATCACGTGTCTACTGCTTGTCTAGTTTATGTATATATCTCATAATTCATCGCATTAAAACTTATTAGTGTAAGTTTTTTTTTTTTTTTTTTTTTTTTTTTTTAAATACCAAAATGGCTATATTTTAAAATTGGAGCCTTTTAAATAATTTCTGCTTTAAAAATTTTTAACTATGATTGCTTTTCATTAAGTGCCAGTCTTGCAAACATTAAAATAATTTCTTATGTTGGTGAGCATTTATCATGGCAAGTGAGATTTGGAAATATTTTTGAATGAACTATGTGGACGAAATATATATATATATATATATATATATATATATATATATATATATAGACACACACACACATTTTAAATATTATCTCATATGCCTCTTTTGAACGTTTGGCAATTTCGTATGACTTATGCTCCCACTGTTCTAGTGTTATATTATTTATGTTAGTAAAAGCCTACTACGGTACTAGTGTAGGCCTAGTTTAAAAAATACAATTTCACACCCTCCTATATATTAATTAATTCTGTAATGTAAGTGTCTGTAACTAAAGGAATCGTAAGTTTTGGAATCGAGAGTGGTATCTGCATCGAGATTGAGAATTGAGGAAAAGGGGAATTGTTACATCCCTAATTAATACTATCAAGTGTTGAGAAAATGTGGTGTCTGCCCATCTCTAATAATGTGTGCTCTTATGTATAGTACTAAGTATTTTTCCTTATTTCGGCATTATAGAATTAGGGTGTATGATTATGTGAGGGCAAGAAATATGCCAGAAAATACATTATTCATTGCAATGAATAAATTATAAATGTTACAACTTGTACTTTTAATGTAACTTAAAAGCACGTGGTTAGTTTATTTCTTATAAAAATAGTTTACCAAATATGGAAAGCGCTGGAAGGTTTCGCACTTCCCCCCGCCAAAAATCTGGTATTACCTCCTGTTTTTCACGTCTCCTTATTTTGATTGACTTAAACCTTTATTTATTTAAAACTAAGTAGCAAAAACTCTTTAATAAAATGGGTTAGGCTCTTAGTTTCTGAGAAAAAGTATATTGGTGTACAAAGTGCAAATTCCATACACAACTTATGAAAGCTAATGTTACATGTTGTATTTGGTTATGCAACTCCGCTGCAGAATGTGAGTTCCGCATAGACATGGGGACATCCTCTAGCAGGCCATGTAAGATGGTGTCAGTACATGTAAACATCTGACTTGGCGAGAGACGTTTTGGCTGTCTTCAGTCCAGACACGGTCGGTGTTGCCTTGTTTCCTCCCCTTACATGGCTGGTTTTGCCTTGTTTCCTCCCCTTACATGGCCAGTGTTGCCTTGTTTCCTCCCCTTACATGGCCGGTGTTGCCTTGTTTCCTCCCCTTACATGGCCGGTGTTGCCTTGTTTCCTCCCCTTACATGGCCGGTGTTGCCTTGTTCCTCCCCTTACATGGCCGGTGTTGCCTTGTTTCCTCCCCTTACATGGCCGGTGTTGCCTTGTTTCCTCCCCTTACATGGCCGGTGTTGCCTTGTTTCTTCCCCTTACATGGCCGGTGTTGCCTTGTTTCCTCCCCTTACATGGCTGGTGTTGCCTTGTTTCCTCCCCTTACACGGTCGGTGTTGCCTTGTTTCCTCCCCTTACACGGCCGGTGTTGCCTTGTTTCCTCCCCTTACACGGTCGGTGTTGCCTTGTTTCCTCCCCTTACATGGCTGGTGTTGCCTTGTTTCCTCCCCTTACATGGCTGGTAAGGAAGGGAATGCTTGTAACCAGCTAGGGGAAGTAAGAAAGTATAGTGGGGAGAGATGACAGCTGTGTTTGTCGCAACCACGCTCTGTTGTGCTCAAGATCCATACTTTTGTACACTTCTCGGCTTCTAACGAGGCAGATCTGCCTGAGAAAATGTCAATAGTCAATCAAATTCAAGAGGGGAAGTGAACAAGTATTACATCTTTTAGAGGAATATCCAGTAAAAAATTCAAAATGGGTCAAAATCACATTTTGCTATAAGGAAACATCATGACAGGTTCTCACAACACTGTGATATATATATTTCAGGGTAGCTAAATTTCTTGCAAATTTGATCTGTAACAGCAGGTTATATTTACTCTCTGTGAAAGTCAAATGGTTTAAACTACAGATTCCACTTTATACTTTTCTCCTTTCCCTTAAGGAAATGGTGCATACCGTATTTACTCATGTATAGTGCACCCTTTTTTCCAAATATAAAGGAAAAAATTTCTGGGGCAGGGGAGAAAAAAGGGGAAGTGGTAGCCATAAATTGTCCGGAGATGTTGAGGCAATTGGCGGGACTGTCTGTTGTCTTATCTCTCACACTTACATCACGCTCAGAGCGGCCCTTCAGTTATTTGTAGGTCGAAACTCTCTCCCCTTTTTTTTCTAGCTACTAACGACATCCTATCAGGTCAAAAACCAGAGCTGCGACTTGTTTAAACCTCCCCCTTTTTTTTTTTTTCTTTATTGATTTGAATGTTCCAAAATCACGCCTCGGCTTAGAAATGGGACAAGCAATATTAAGTACGATTCCGACCAAGTATCTATAAAACAAGCTTATAAAATGGACATTCTATATTTATCAGTACTGTTGCAGCTCTAATACTAATATGACGCATGCCGCGTATACCAGTTAACATAAATGATTATGACTCATCTCACTGCAACCCTAATGTACACTTTTACACTCGTGAGATTTAAACCCCGTGCCATTTCATTCCCGGAAGTACCGGTCTGCCACGATCCTGGATGGCGGCTGGACACGTGGATATGAGGGGTTGCGAAAGACAGTGGCGCGTCCCCCCACTCTTCACCGCCTCGGGCCATGCACAAACGCTACCAAGGATTTGCGAAGGTCAAGAGATGACCAGAAGGTGCTACCCCCACTCCGACCTCGCAGCTGAGGGATGTCACACGTCCTCCCCCGCGGCCGCCTTGACACGCACTGCCTCGCTATATAAGGCAGTGTGCAGTGGCCCTCACCAGTTCTTCCTGCAGTTTTCTCCGAGCACCTGGGTGCTAGAGTCTAGACTACTACAAGCCTTTCAACAGCCCTTCTAGAAGCTGTCGCTAACGACTTAACAGTCTTCAGCAGCCATCAGAGGCTGCCACCATTGACGTCGCCGTTAGAGCTCTGCAGCCCCACTACCAGACGCTCCAGCGACGCCAATAGCGACCAGAAGATTTCCGTACATAATACATCCCACACGTAATTCTTTCTTTGTCTCTTACAGACACCTGCTATATAGAGTTAGGTTTGTATTTAAGTAATCTTCGACAGTTTTTCACATAATTTCCCCACTTAGCTTAGGATCAGGTCACCTACGCCTGGATTCCGTAGGATTACTTCCAACCACTGGTCTGCCTGGCAGGAGAGCATGTGTCACTATGCCAGTCTCATTCATAGGGTAATCTGTCACCAATTACTTGGAGAACCTCGAATTGAGCACCGCTGACCGGCGCCGGGAAAATATTCTTATTTCTGCAATTATCTACGAGAGACTCCTCCTCCGGCGGCTCCAACTTGAATACACACCCATTATACGGCCAGCTATCCTATTCCTACTAAGTATATAGGTACTGGAGGAATAGAATAGATGAGCCACGACCACTAGCAACACTTGTCAATCAGGGAGAGACGGTACATCTGAGTTGTATCCCTACCGGAGCACCTGGGTGCTGAGGGGGGTATTTGCTTAAGTGCTACGGCCTGGCCTTGGTTGGGAAATTCACACCCAGTGATAATCTTGGCAACCACACTGCTCCAACGCTTCTGATCAGCACGCAACCGTGGGGAATCTTGTTAAGCACCGGAGTTTGCGTTGGCAAGACTATCGCCATGCAAAACTAAGTTAGGGATACCCGCGTCCTTGGTGCATATTTCGAGTTCTCCAATAATGACACCACGCTATGCCATTCAAGGTGAGGCACGGCGCCAGGAGAAAGGTGCAAAGAGATGTGAGCTTTGCTGCCAGACAGCTGGCCAGTCTAACCCCAATTACAGCTAGCAGACAAGACGATCGAGATCGTGCCGCCATACTTCGTTCATTGACACCACCTACGATGACTGCAGTCAAACCAGCTATTTTCCAGTCAGCATTGCTACGTACACCCCCGACTGCTATATCCAGCCTTATTAAGCATACAACCAAAGCCATACAACCATGATCCAGCCTTAACTATCAGACTTGCATCAATAATAATGTGGTCTCAGTTCTTACAAATGCACGATTTTTGTGTAAAAGTGCACCACTTTATTGCTTTGCTGACTCTGACCTCTATCAAAGTCACTGCCGGTGGCAGCTGTCGCTGCTGGCGGCAGCACTTCTCCTCCTCCTCGCTCCCTTCCTCAAGTCAGGCCATCATCCCTCCCCAGGCCACGTGCACGCCTCTCTGCCCCTTCATCTATCTGTCAGCCTCCTCTCTCTATTCCCTTTTACTCTCAACATACTATGTGCCCTAACACACTGCTCCCTCCCTCTCTTCATCCGGTACCACTGATACCACTCTACACGCTTACTGGTCGGCATCCATCATCCCTCCGCCACATGTAGCCACTCCCATACTCCTCTTCTTTTTGTTTCACTCACACGCCAACACAACTCCAAGCTCCTTTCCTCGCTCTCTCACTCTTTCATCATTCTCTCTTTCTCTCTCCCCCGACTCCACCTTATTCATCAGCAGCTTTCTAGCTCTCTTGCCCCTAACACCCCCACCTGTTGGCGCATCACCCACAAGCAGCCCCTTTTTCTTTGTCCCACTCTCCCTCCACACACTCGGGGCACTTTGTACTAGCGATCTCATCTTTTCACTACTTATGTCTCTTTCCACCCCCTTGAAAAACCATACACAGGCAGGGAAAACTCTGGCACAGTCGACCACACCCCAATTCAGCTTGCATTTTCAGAGGGTTTAAAAGTCAGAGGTCGGCTTACAATGTGGTAAATACGGTATGTCAGACTTCATGTGTCCAATAATAACCCCAGCATGCAACAAAAGCCAGTCATGAAGTGCAGTGCTACACCTAAGTTTGTGGGAGTGATGCAACCTGCACACAAGTAAAACTGGACTTCCAGCCTCCCCGGACAGAATGCGGCCTGTACCGCTAAGAGAGGAGCTCAACCCCGAATATACCCGACCGGGCAAAGGGAGCCGAAGGACCCGCAGCCAGCTGTTTATATATTTATATACGTGAGTGTGCAGCTCCAAAATGCCAGTTGATACTCAGCAGTTCACTCCACTGTGCCACCTTTTGTGACGCCGCTATTGTTTTCTTTACTTTGTGTAATTTTTGCTATTTATTTTCCTTTTAAGGATGACGTTACTACATCTGGCAAAACCTGTGTCCAGTTTGGCCATTTAATTTTGCTTTGTTCTTTTGTGAAGAAATGTTATTAATTTGATTCACTGTTAACATTTGTTAGTCAGTGATTTTTACTGTTTCATCAATTTGTGTTAAAATTTTGTGCTATTCAGCATAAATTTGTAATTTCTTTAATTTGTTTTACTTGTCAGAATTTTATTAAAACATTTTATTTTAGCGGAAAGATTGTGTATGCTATTAATGGTTATTATGTTAATAATTCTGCATTTTTAAAAACAAGTTTAGTTTTGAAATTTAATTCACAGAATATATTTATGTGTTATGTTTAAAATATTTAAATTGAATACTTTACTTTTGTAAGTTTGTTTGAACTATAATCATTTTGTGATTATTTAAATTAAATAATCGCACCATGTTGATGCACAACTTCTTCAATAATAATAAATGACTGCTACTCATCAGTGCAACTGTGTGTCTGGCAGTTTGTCTACCGGTTGACGATGCCGCCGCCGCCTACAAGGTGGTTGTATCCACCGAGCCGGGACAGACATCCTAATAATAATTGATTATTTTGCTCGATGAGCCACTGAGACCATGCAAGAGGTCTGGGGCGAGTATAGCAGTGTGCCGCAGGATGCTGCCACATTCAAGATGCCTATATCTTAACGCTCTACTCTACGCCCCACACACAAAGGATCTAGGCACTGGGCTTGCACCTGCTAAACCCCTCTCCAGACGTCCTATGCCAGTGAAGGAAGGGATATCCGAGGAGTATGTAAGGAGATACATCTCGGCCTCCAGATCGTCAATTCTGCTTCAATTCTCGATCGCCTCTCCTGAACTCTCATCGCTCCTTGTACTTCACTGCTCACCTCGTGGGGCCAAAGATCCTTTGACCACTCTGCAATCATTTGTGGCCTTAATGGCAATATTCACTAAAATTTAACATGAGTACTGTGCAGACATAAACAAATACCTGTAATTTATTACAATAAGAAAGTTTAAGTTCGCTGAGCTGGGCCAGTGTTCGGCCCATGTGTATCTCCACTAAGAGTTGTTCCCATACTGATACATTAGTAGACAATTAAGTCAGGTTATTACTTTCTTGAGACAAAATTACTGTGTTTCGGTGTGTATACCTCATTAATTCTAAGTAGGTTAATTCAAAATCTTTTATAATTCGAAGTGTGTGTTCACCCCCAAATGGAAGAATATGATTGTGCTAGAGTTTTCACGTCTGTTGACTGGTTTTCGTCACCTTTACCGCCCGCTGAAGAGGTGAAAATATGCGACATTGTGAAGTTTGGGATAGGACAAAGAAAATCCTTGCCTGCCTGTTGTGACAGGAAGGAAGCTTGGTGCGATGTGGATGTGGCTTGTTGATGGAAAGAGAAAAGGAGTGTAGCGGTGGTGTGGGTGTGGCTGGAGGATAGAAGGAAGGCTAATGGGAGGGATGACTGTTAAAGAGAGGGTTGGTGTGGGGAGGGGGGCAAAAAAACTCTAAGGGAGCAAGCGACCTTTCCAGAGGCCAGACCCAGCTTACCAAGAGGCTGCTTAATACAAGAACGCCGGCCAGGTAGCGTGAGATTGAGACTACATTCACCGCAAGTTTATTCATAGTAGAGGGAGGGAGAGGGTTCTGGCTGCCACAGCTGCAGTTATCTTCCTTACTTAAACGAGTCTAGGAAAAATGTTTTTTAATGTATTATTGACAATAATACTTTTTTATAAAATTCAGTGCGAAGGGCATAGGTATCGACAATGGTATTGGGGTATCAGTATTGGAACAACTCTTAACAACCTTGGTAATCTCCACTCGTCGCTACCGATCCACTGTGTTGTCCTTTGGCTGTGTGTGCATGAGGGTTGTTGGAGGTTATGTAAGTTCATGGGGAGTTTTACCCTTTGGTGTTTTAACCCCCGATGACACCATGTACGACACCACCACCTCGAGTGCTGGAGCTCTCTGCCTATCGCTTTCTTGACGAGAGACCAGCAGCCTTCCGTAAGTGTCCCAGACATCCGCCCAGCGACCCTGAAGAAGTCCGCGACCTCCTTCACACTTGCTACCCTTTTGGTGGTGAATCCCATATCGCTTTTGGACGACAGCATTGGTTAGTTAGGGCCAGCTGTTATCATAACTACCTAGCCTTTTTCTGCTCTTGTTTAGTCTAGGCCCAGGTCCCCTTCACGTGGTTTAATGTAGTCTACTTCTGGTTTCAGTAAAATTGATAGGTGACCGTGTTTATTCCTCTGAGGAATACATACGTATTTTTACAGAACACTGTGTGCTTATTCTAAGGAGATCAGACCTCAATGCAAATGAGATTACAGACATGTGGTTGAGATAAATTGTACTATCTACTCATAGCCGTCACGTAGCTTCCCCTAACCCCAACGAGGAGATTTTAGTATTCACCGACCCACCTACACCCTTAGCAGAGATAAGTAAGTTCAAGGGTTTGCTGTAGGAGCGTAGCATCCAGTCTACAAGATCGCAGCAGCCTCCAATTACTCGTGGCGAGGCAATTAGATATATCAACGCCTCCACTCAAGGAGATAAGAGAAGGGTAGCGCAGCGCCGAAGGTTGAACAAACAACTCCTGTGATGTAAGGCTAGTCATCCCCACATCCCTCTGGAAGCTTACTAATGAAGAATTTTAGTATAAATAGGAGGCGCCATGCCAGGCACGAGAGCAATAGTCGCTCTCCTCCAGTCTGCATTAGGGCGAGGGGCCAACCACCGTATTCCAGTCTGAATAAGGTCGAAGAACTTTCTCAAGGGTGCGATGGTCACTAGACCAACTGTGGTAAGTGGCAGCCAAACCGACCTCACAGTCTGGATAAGGCAGAGGACAATCTATGTGGTTAAAGTGCTCAATATTAGGTCACGTGCTAAAGTGCATGTTTCAACTGGAGAAGATGCCTGCCGTTGGTGAACCCCGAAGACGCCTCCACCACTGTGCCGCTTCATACAGAAGACGTCTCTTTCCTTCACCCTCCCTTATCATCCTTTACTTTCACGTTAAATTCCGCTTGGGAACAGGATGCGAGGTATTTTCAAACTACCAGCCTCCTGCAGAGCACCCCCAGTCAAATTAGGATTACTTTTATTGTGATGTTTTCTTCTTCTTCCCAGGTTGCTTTCCCCTGTAATTCCAGACAGGACTAAATTTCCTTGAATATTTAATTGAGTATTGTATAGTAGGAGTGAGTGTGAACTCACCAATTTTTTTATCTTTCAAAATACATTTTTAAATAATGTCGATTTTATAATATACTTTGAGAGTAACTTATTTCGTTTCCTTTTTTGTCATTTTAAAGGAAAGTAATTTAACTGATACAGAAAATTCTGGTTCATGATAAAACAATAAGTAATTTTGCTAGTAGTTAAACCAAAGGTACAACAAGTAACGCGAGCCAACAAGAGTAAATACAATTACTATTTAGAATGGCAAACTGAGGCCTGCCATTCAGGCAGATCATCGGGAGCTCTTTACAGTAGGAACCCAAATCCATACCTTGGTTAGTCAGACCAGATCTTCTACTTCTCCTTCCCAGTCTGAAAATGTCGCCGGAAGGAAAACTGTCTGTCCCAGTGTAAATAAAGCTGGACAGTGGGTACTGCTTCCTGGTTTTACACAGTAAGGTCGAAATTAATGCTTAATCCTTCAGGTCATTTTTGGTGTAGCTCAGTGCCTTACGCAAAGCATGGAAGTAAGACGAGCTCTATGAGAGACTCTAAGAGCAATAAGTAATTTAAATTCTAAGAATACTCAGAACTTCCCTGATCATTGAGAATCTTAATTCGTCCGTAGATAATTTGCAGTATTTACACGTCACACTCTTTGGGTGTCTCATTAATTTGGCCAGGTAGGTCCCATCCGACTGTTGCCTAGATAGTTTACCCACTTGCACCTCACAACCAAACCCACTGCCCTACTTGGCCGCAGCCAACATTGGCACCTGTTCCAGACATTGCCCGACCTGCGAACCAAGTTGTGAAGCGGAGTGCACCGCTTCCTGCTGTATCACAGGTACAGTGCCCAGCCAAACGTCCCGTAGCCAGGGTAGTGGATGATTTTGTCCCAAGTAGGAAACCCACTCATCCCACAATCTATAATGGTTGACTCCCGGATCACCTATGTTCCCAGTGAAACTGACTTCGCACATAACCTTGAAGTATCAGAGAGTGTACATGACCCAGGCGTCCTGTCTAGAAGAGTGCCGAGTTATTTTCACTATTTCCCCTTGATGTAGGCCGAAGTTAAGGAATTTTTTAACCCAATCATCTTCCTAACGTGGTGGACCCTCAACCTAGCCGGCAATTAGGTTGTTTACTAAATGTGCTGCATTATGCTTACCGGGGCTGGTCTAGTAAAAGGATAGATATTTCAAAGGAGCAGGAGAAGGGGAATCCAAACTCTCTTCTGGGTTGTAGTCATTCTAGTGTTTAATGTTTCTCCCCCTTCCTCCTGTAAGACTTCATGCAAAGGTAATTGGTGGGCACGTATGGTAGAGCCTCTACCACTATGAACACATGCGACGAAGCGTATAGACATCCAAATTAGCTAACCCACTCCATCCACCGTATTGTACTTGCCGGTTTGGAGAACCTCTTCTGGTTACACTTAACCAGGGAACTCGGTCGCCTGCTTCTACTTCACGTGGTAGACCATAGTTCCTTTTCCGTATGCCCTTCACCCACAGAAGCAGTGCAAGGAGGGTAGTTAAGAAGGCAGCTACTGCCTCTATACCTAGTCAGTTGCGCTGCAACCCATTGCCGTGTGCCCTCAGCAGACCCTCTTCCCCACGGGACCGAGCTCAAGCCACCAGACAACTGGCAAGGCCTCATCTCCCAGTCCCTCCTAGCACCTCATTTCAGCCACCCCTAGAAGATAGCCGGCGAACAACATCCGATCGTAGTCCAAGGCCGGGCCTACTAGTATCGCTGGGCTGTGCCAGTTCGCACTCCCAAGTGCTGTAACTAACCTACCAGACGCTGTCACCAGTGATCAGCCTAGCAGCTGCCCTAGGACAGGGCCCTCATTCCAGCCAGCAGCCACAGAGCCAGTATCTCCCCCAAACAAGGTAAAGTGACACCAATGCCTCTGATCAGTACTATAGAGTCCTTGGCCAATGACCACGTCATTGCCATTTCTAATAGATGTCATGCATCAATATGTAAAAATACTTTATATATACAGTATACACATTTTACCCAAAAAATCTTGAACTTAATTTTTTTCCAGTAATTGGGCTGGTACAGTAGGTCTGACACGACAACCTGTATATTAAACAGGATAAAAAAATTAAATATGGGGTGTTGTAGTTAGTAATTTTCTACATTTAGGGTAAAGTAATAATGTTCCCCTAACATCATTTACTGAGATATGTGTATACATGCAAACACTGCTTTTAAAGACAATATATTAGTAAAGACTATCTTTCAGGGGAAGAAATGAATGCCACTCAATACTCCTTCCTTTTGTGTTGACGCATGACGTCTTTCCAACAATTATTAAACGACTTCACTTCATCAGTTAGCAACCTTTGCCACTCGTTTTCATTGTTACCACCTATTACGAGATGAAAGATTGTACTGTCTACCATGGCTCATGGACGGATGTTCCAGCCTGAAGATTGTATTATTCACCAGCCGAGCCTCTAAGGCTATGCATCAAAGGCATTCTAGTGCCATAGCATGCTGCCAGATGGCTCTACTAGTACATTCCGCCACATTCTGATCTCCAAGCGAGCGGGTGGCTTCACCCCTAAGGAAGCTATGCTACAGTTACCCCATCTCCATCGACCACCCCTATCCAGCTCACTGGAGGGTTACACCAGCCAAAGTATAAATAGCGGGACGCTTGTCCGCTCGTGACCAGTCTACATTTTTTCCACTGCAAATTTTGCCGGAGATCTTGACCAGCTTGCTCGTTAGCTCCAAACTGCCTTTTCCTTCACCGCATTCGTGCAGAAGGAAACACTTCCTCTTTGCGTCCACCGCAACTCGTTGCCGGAAATATCTTTCTACCAGCCTATCTTCACTGCTCACTGTGCTGTAGAACCTTACCATCGCCACATTGTCTACACACAAGACACAGTGGCCACTTCTGTAGGAGTAGTAGCAGTTCAACTACCCTGCCATTGTTAGCCTAGGATCAGGCTCAGAGTAGGTTAAACTTCCGTAAGCCCTTACTGATGTTACGAGACAGTGTGATCACCATCGTGTTTATTTCATGTTAGAAGGAATAAATAGATTGTTTACCAACTCGAGGGTATCTTTCCCGTAGTTGTAATTCTTCTCCCAGTGGACTCCACGTCCGTCCAAGGAATTATAGGTGACCAGGGCAGTTATTCCATCATGCCAAGAACATCAATAGAGTACCCAAACGCACCCTTTCTGTGCACCTCGGTGGACAGAACGGTAGAGCCCTGACACTAGGTACTCTGTATCTTTGCGTCAGTTTGCCTGCTCAGCGGCTCCTGTCTCCACCATGCCCACGGCGCCGGAGTTAGTGTTCCCTGAGTTGGAGGAGAAATACTCACCCATGTGTTGCGACTGTCCACCGGCGAGACCTGACTCTCAATATTCACCGTGTTTGATGCAGAGTACTGGGATAGGGATACTGTCTATGGTCAGCAGACACTGCACGTGGCTGTACACCAGCGTAGGACAACACATCACCTGCTGTCTCTTAACGGACGTGAGTGTGTGATTCTGTCTTAATGCTCTACTCCCATCGGAGTGGTACACAGATGCTCACCACCCCTGGGCGTCTGCAGGAGCTTAACCCCCTCCTGGCCGCACTTGCGAAACTCACCGAGGGATCAAGCCCAGGTATTGCACCACCTGGTGAGACCGTTCACACCAGAGATTCCCAAGGACCTCTTCGAAGAGCCTATTTGTCTGAGTGAGGAAACACATCCTGTGGTAGTAGCTTACTTAAGTGTACAGGATCAATCCTTAGGACTTGACAACCAACGCTTTTGGGGACTTGAGCCGGCGGAACAAATCTCTAAGACCGACACAACCGTCGAGTTCCTGCCCACTAATCAGCCCAGCTCAAACTCATGCCAGCCGGAGTTGACAGGTTAAGCAGTCTCCTCTGGTTACGCATCACCCAGATGTACTGCCTAGAGCCAATTCACTGAAATGCAGAATTGCTCCCATGGTACCTGATATTGTGCCCTGCTGTAAAGTTACCAGGCCAGTACTTTACACTGGACGTGTGCCAGTACCTCGTAAAGACTGAAATCATCACCAGAAACACACCCCCCCCCCCCCCCCCCCCCCAAACACCAGGTGTTCCTGATTTAGCAGCCACCAAAGCACTTTATATGTGGTGACGTTCCTCCATCAGCGTCAGGGCAGCATACGTCAAGAGTATACAAGGAAAGGAAAAGTTGTTGACATTTTTTCACTCTTTATATAATGTGTTTGTATACAAAAAATATAATATTTCACTGTGGAAAGCAGTAGGGCATTGATTAATCTGGTACTTCTATGAATTAAATAGGGATTTGTATGAATGATTTTTTTTCTCTCCAGTTTTTAAAAACTTGCAGGTTCATTGAAAGTCGACCAGTTCAGATCTCTTGCAGATGCATTCGGCACATCCCTATTCATCATACTATGGCACATAAACACACTTTGTCGGTCTATGCTATGGACTGACGAAATCCTGAGCTGCCACGTGATGTTGCAAGAGCCGCACACAGAATTGCACTCTGCAAGAAAGACTAGCTGGCAGTAGATGCTGCACTGCAGCGTAATGGTATGAGTGATATCTCTCATCTCTTAGAACTTGGTGTCATGTATGCTACGTACTGGTGCCTATAGGACAGAAGTTAATACAGCATCTTCAACTTCTGGTGTCCTCGCAATACATGAGTGCTGCATCTACAGACATTGTTGGTCTCGTTTGACTAGATTCCCACCCAGCAACTCAATTCCGATCGGTAAAACACCTTTACCTTGGATGGCATCTGTTGGGTAGCGATTGGCATGCAATCATGCCACATGTCCAGCTTGGCTGCCGTCTTCCAATACTCTATATATATTCGAGAGCCTATTTGGTACTACCAATCTCCGCTCTTGACCTCGCCCTATGCTTTACCCTTGAATCGTAAGGCACAGCAGTGCCACATCACGTTACGCTTCCCATAAAGGCATGAATCAAATTTGCTGCAATGGTTTTCAATAATTTCACAATTTTTTTTTTGGGAACTAAGGGCCTAACACAGTTTTTAAAAAAGTATTTTCTACTCAGTTTTGACCACAGGATCATGTGATCATGTGATTCAGTCTATATCTATTAATGTCTTCAGGTCCTGATTATGTTTTTCTTTTTATTAGGGATGGGCCGATACCACATTTTGCTGATTCCAACGATACCAGTTCTCAGCTGCAGATGCCAATTTTGATGAGCACAATTATAATTCCCAGTTCCCAATATTTGGAAATACTTTTTTACTACCTAAATTTAAGTCTTCAGTTTTGTGAATATTATAAGTACTCTGTATGAAGTGTCTACACCATAGAAATGAAATACAACACTAATTTTAATAATAAATGATAAAATAGACAACGTACTGGGCAAATAAGTGACTTAACAGTCAAGCAAAAACTGTTACCAGACAATACAGCATTCATTACAAACTGAGTTCATTAAAGACAACTTTCAAAACATCAGGCAATCTGATGTGGACTTGGATTTTATGTCTGAGAAATACCATACATAACCTCAAAATGCATGTTTATTTAAACCAACAGCTTAACGATGTCATTAAAAAGAACTGATTGAAATCAGTTTTATATTAAATATTCTCTTGAAATTGAGCTGTTTTTTATTTATATTAATATTTTTGGTTAATATTTCTACATCGGCTGAGCCATTCTATATCCCCTGGTTAATATTACAACTGATTTATTTGCTACAATTTTGCCAGTTATTACTTGCCCAGTCTTATTCAGACCTTTAACATTCTAACCAAAACTGCATCGACGTTTCCAATAAGAACTATGCCCGTCAAAAACTTGTGTGTTTGCTTTCACTTTCCAGTTAAAATAACACCACCACAGATTGTTGAATACTGTCATAGAGTGTGTGATTTGTTTTTATTGTCTCCAACCTGCGAGTGCAGTAAACGCTTAAGAAGGATAAGAATACATGTTGCTTTCTCATAGTCGCCAACCTACAAATGCAGTAAATAGAATACAAAAATCTTCCGGGATGTAACCAATGCTATCCATACCACCAGTTGTCGATTATCCGGGTGGTTTTGCATTCATGTAATGTCCAAAAACGAATGATGCACACAATATTTGGTGAATGTACCAACCGGAAACATGATAAAATCTAAACAACATTTAAAAATCATCAAAAAACAATTGTTCCAAATATATTTTGGGTTTCAGACGGAATGTCTGATTGATGGCTGCAGTAAATTAATGCTTTATGACATATAGCATGCCAATTTATTTAACATTCTGTTAAATAAGTGCTACTAATCAGGGAATAATAATCAGCAGATACTGTTGAGATGCCACAAATACTGATGGTCGTGGTATCATCCAGTTATTCTGTATTGGCATCGGCCCATCCCTGGTTTTTATATAGTATGTGCTGTGTTAACGTGTTCAGTCAGAATATTGTTGAAAAGGCCTTTTGTTCATGTCATTGAGGTCTTGAAAATATTCAAAACACTTAATGAACAAAGTCACAAAAACTAGTTTTAAGATATCAATAATAACCATGGTAATGTTTAACACACTGATGATATTGGTGGTGTTACAGGCCACCAGGCTGAAGGTAAAGTCAAGGCTACCGGATGAACCACCAGAAGGCTCTGAAGATAGTGTCACGAAAATTAGGTTCCGCTTACCCAAAGGAGAGAATGTCGTCAGGCGATTTTATGTGTCTGAACCATTGAAGGTATTTACCTTATATTTAACAAATTTGTTTCTATCCCAGAATTGGAGTCCTGTAATCGTCTCTCTTCAACTTGTTTGTAATTGCATGCAAATTTTCAACAATATTGATGGTGGGATACTTACAGTAGATCTCTGTTTTTACAGTATTTAATTATTTTTTTTTTTTTTTTCACTAGATCCCATTTATTACCCTATACAGTCGACTCTTGATTATCTGCGATAATGGAGGGGACGATTGCCACGGATAACCCAAAATCGCAGATAATCCGCATACTAAGAGAAAATACAGTTTTTCCAACACTAAGTTTCAAATGGTTGTAACTGAATACTGAGTATTTCAGTGTGAAACCTAGCCTATCCTTGACGTACTACTGTACTTACCTGCATATTGTATGGCCTCGCATAATTTCCTTACCCTATTATATATTAACAAACAAAGAAATTTAAAAAATGTGTAATTTATTCACATCTGATTTCTAATTAACAAAACAGTATTTAAAGTCTGTAAAATATGTGGGTAATCACGGCAGTTCTCGCTCTATAATTACAAATAACTCAGCGGGATGCGTGTGGTGTTTATCGCAGTGTGATGCTGGAATCTGAAGTTGCATAAAAGGGAAGGCAGGCTAACGTCACGTCACTCGGTTTCCCCTCCATAGAGGGGAAACCGAGTGACGTGCAAAGCAATCAGCATCTTGTCAGTGTCACACACACACCTCCCACACTGTCCAGTGCGTGCGGCATACAGCCGGTTCTTTCAGTGTGTGGAAAACAGTGTATAATGTAAGAAACAAGTTTCTCCTTCCATTTCCAGTTCTTCAAAAAAATATTTGACTTGTTTGGCACACACTAAGCCCGACAATGGTGTTCCCGCAGCACGTTTCTGGTTGAATCACTTCAGCATAGCCTTATCTAGTTCCGCGTACGTCGATAGTTTCATCGTTTTCCTATTCGCCAATCCAATTGCCGAGTCCGCACTGTTCGCAAACTCAATAAGTTTGAATTTATTGTTTCGTATATACTGAATTGTTCTTCCATTCCATACATAAATGAAAGCTGTTTTATTGCACTTCCTCCTTCAAGTTTATTAATAATTTTCTGTTTCTGCAGTAAATTAAAAATCACACATTTACATTTTGCTGACTTTTTCGGCTGAAAATGAGCAGAAAAAAAATGAACGTAACTACTGACTGGCGACATAAAACTGACACTGACCGTGGGAATGCGTTACGCGGGAGGAATGCGATGGTTGCCCCGGTGCAGACTATACCTGGCAGGCGGCAGCTAGGCGGGTTGTCAGCTCGCTGTCTGGCGACGTAACTAAGCTCATCACGCCATCGGGAACACATTTTGACGTGCATTTGCATTGATAAACAAACGTATTTCATTCCACAGTTATTTTCAGAGAGTACCTGTTATGAATTTAATTAGTTAAGATGGGCATTTTATTAAATAACTTTGTTCTGGCAGTGTTGTGAGTTAATTTCCAAAATTTATGTTTATGTTTCTGACTATGCCGCAGTTAAGCCGCAAAGGTGATAATCCGCTCGCGGATAATCGAGAGGCGACTGTATGTTTAATACAGTGCTTTTCCAAAATTACGTTGCATAAAGTTTGTTCCCACTTTTTATGTCATGTACAAAACATAAACTACATTGATGCAGTTGCTAAAGCAAATGATACTGTCTCGTGCACAAATAAATTGGTAGATAAAACAAAGTTTTAACTGTGTTGTTGCTCTCTCTCTCTCTCCCCCTTCCCCCCCCCCCCCCCCCCCTCGTCTCACCAGCGCCTTACATTCCTAGAACCTTATGTGACATTTCAAAATAACAGACAGTATTAAAATCCAGTAACTTAAATGTAAATTAATATTATGCAGAACGTTCAAAAAACTATTTGTGATAAAACTTCAACATTTAATTCATTACAAAAATTCATTAACACCAGCCTTCAAATGTGGAGCATAATAAATCATTACCTTAATGACTCCAAAGATTTCATACAAATTCATATGATTATGTTATTTGATCACCAAGAGCTTTACATTTACATACAAAAAATTAATACTGATCTAATATTCTGTTTAGATATTGACTTTACGTATAAATATTCTGACTAAATATTGACTGGAACAAGCTAGGTGAAAAAGGGTAGCCGTATGAGGCCTTCCAAGGGCTTTTTTCACATAAAAAACAAATTTAAAAATAATTCTAAAATTTACTTTAAAAATATAACTGTGGAGGCGGTCTCTACGGACCCATAAAAGGCTCCTTTCAATTTAAAATGAAAGACAACACAAAGTTTTAAAAATACTACGCCCACGTGCGAGTCATGGAAACTATGGTGCAAACTCCCAAAATGACTAGAGAAAAATGGGGCTGTGGACAACACTAACACACAACGCATTAAAAATACACACAGCTGCTTAGCATTTAAATTAATTGAATCATCAATTTAGAAGGGAGACCAAACTAGAATTGAAAAAAACACTAGCAATCATTGCATGCCCACACATTAGACAAAACTATGCCACACAATTGTTCAGAATGCCATATCCACAACTCACAGTTTACTGTAGCTTCATGACGGCCGCTCAAGCACAAATACAATTAAAACAGATTGAAATACATTACGTCGCAAGGACTGATGGCTGACATTTTTTAAGTTGTATAGCGTCGAAGTTCCGCGTGCACTCAGTGATGTTCTTCAAACCTAATTGAGACGTAAATTTGGCATGTGCAGACAGGTGTCAGTAATAGATGGAGCAATATGTGTGCAAGCCCTTACATTAACTAGCCCCTATCATAAAAAATGATGATGCACTATGATGGGGAAATACTGGGCGGGGAGGGGAATCACTGCCGAGCAAGTTACTTTAATGATCAGTTAACGTTGGTGGTGGTTGCACCACAGTCACACTGGTAACACGTGCATGAAACTTCACACTACCACAACTTGGAATAGCGTGTGCTGTGGTCGGGACCTCACTCTGAATACAGTGAATGCTGATGAGAAGATAGCAACATACAGACTATAGTATATTCTTAACTACCACTGCAAGCACTAGTGGTATTCAATTGTGCACCATATTGGTATGTTCATAATGTTTCACAATTTGGTGTCTATGAAAATAAACCTTCACCCACTAAACAAAACATGTGGGGGGGGGGGGTGTGTTTGGTTCACGCACGTGTGTGTATGTGTTTGTGTGTTTTTTTTTTTTTTTTTTTTTTTTTTCGTGGTGGTGAAAAAATTTTTGGCAAACATTTGCTGTTAAGTGAATACTGTATGTTATAATACCAAACCTAATGAGTTTGTTGGAACTTACATTGATCTGGCATAAGAACTGAGTTGTGTTCGAATCCTCTGGCTAAGGGCCATTAAAGCTTTGTGACCTTGAAAAGTGCATCCTAGATGAGATGTCACTTTTTTTTTTGTCCGAATTCACGGCAAAGGCGCCAAAGGAAACGATTTGCGTGCCCTTCGCAAGCCCCAGATTGTTTTCTAATGTGCAACTGTTTGAAATAAATCATTATTTTGTATTTTGTGTTTACAACTCTGCACGGCTGCAAAAAACACTTGCTGATAATATTTTTATACTTATTTATTTGCATGTTTGTTTAATTTCAGGTGGTTCTCGATTTCCTGATAGTCAAGGGGTACCCACCAAATGAGTATAAAGTGATATCTAGCTGGCCTAGAAGAGATGTAAGTATAGATTCCCTGACCTCAATTCTTATTATGCAATAATTATCCAATGATGTATTGGGCTAAGTATAACATTTTTTAATCAAGATTTTACACATGCAGTTTTGATTAGGTTTTGTAAGTAGGAAATATCATGATAGTAACTGTAGAAAAAAACCATATACTTATAAACTCAATTCCTAATTTGGATTTATAGCTGAGTATAATAATCATATTGGTGATGTTTGACACCAGTCGGACAAACGTGGAAATGGTGTACTGGCCTAGTATCCCTCTACAGACAAAGGAAACTTTGTCTCCTTAACGAGGATTTTACCTTTAATTTGCTGGGTCCTGCAGTTCGGGTTGACTGTTAAATAACTTTGTGTAATGAACTAGCAGAGGGTTGTCCTTGCATGGGTCCTGACAGGGACTTGGGGAGAGGGCCCCTTGATCCTCCCCAGTGAGAAGTTAAGTGAGCGGTGTGACCAGCTACAGACCTCAACTGCCCCTCTGGGTTCACAGCGATCCCCATGTAAGGACCCTGCGGCTCTCAGTAAGCAGCTTGTAGCCTGAGAGTCGTAGTGACTTAACATGTTTATTCTCCACAAGCCTCTCTTCCTTGCACAGTAGCTCTAGAAAGCGGCGTGACCAGCTAGCACTAGACATCAAACATTGACATGAGGTGGAAGTAGTCTAGAGGATGAACACATAGAAAGCAAAGTAGGTAAGGGAGGCGAAAAGCAAAAGAGAATGAACGGACCAAAAAGAGGTTAACTGGTAAATACAGTAAACTCCTGATTAACCATGTTAATAGGGACCAGAGAAAACATGAATAAGCGAATTTGTATTTTAAAATCTGGATAATCGAATTTACACATTTTTACTATTAATGGAACTGTGATATTGGCTCCGAAAATCGTGATAAAAAACCGTACATATTATATATTTCAAAGAAAACTCAAATCACGACTGTATGTGCAGGATTTAAAGTACACAATACTTTAACTAACATTTATGTTGCACCGAAAGCAGAGTGATTCACGGTGCATCAAGTATACACAGCTATTAGCCTGCACCGGTGCGGTGCCAGGTGGGTGGCACAGAACAATAAGCGATGTGTACTGTGTGTCACTTCCTCAACGTGCATCACACAGCCCATCCTTGAGACAACCCCGCATTTAAACAATACAGTACTCTTCCCATTATAAAAAAATAACCCTCAATTCAAGTGCAGAACCAGGATTGATGTTTTGGTTTATAACACACCATGCTCTAATTTTTTTTATTTCTAACTTTTCCATATTAGTTGCAACTGCCCTTTTATGCTTTGTTGACATGTTGTGAAAATGACGCTACAGTGAACAATAACTGTGCCCGAGCGATTGATAAACTTGCATGATGTTGGGGTGGTAACTGAGGCAGTGTCCGAAATGACAAATTCATTGTCATTTTGTAAGATTCACCTCAGATGTTTAGCACTTGTGGCAACACATTTTTTGGTTACCAGTAAAAGTATTTTTATCAAATTTTTATGCTTAAAAATATTTCTACAATCATCAGTGGACTACGACAATAAAAAAAATTATTTGCAAAATATAAAAACGAAGCCCAACACTTTCTAGCTTTTTTTTAAAACATTCTCAGTGTATTTTATATACAATCATTTCCTTTAAAAATGTTTTTATTTGCGCATTCGCGCATGTGTTTTGGGGGTAAAAAACAACATGGTGCAGATTTTGTCATTTCATAATGTTGTTAACATCTGCTAGATACGAAATGCCAAATTTACAAAATCGAGTCACGTGATCATTTTGCTAACAAAATCTGCCATTTCAGAAATGGATTGAATTAGTGAAATCAGACAAGTGCTTCAACGGGAGGAAATGGATTACTCATGCAGGTCTCTGTGACAGGCTGAAAGTTTAAAGAGATAAACTTTAGCTACACGGCACAGAGATAGACTTCCATGGTGCCGCTGCTTGTTAAATGACGCACGTTACAGAATCGTCTTGGCACAGAAGTTACAGAATATTTTGTAAAAAGCGGAAAACTGGTTAAGGGAAGCACGAATAAACGTGAGTGTACTGTATATGTTTTATTCCATATGCAGGAGTTTACGAGACATATATTTCTGACCTGTGTCTGCTAACGTCTTATGGACAAGGGACCAAGTTTTGCAAGCTGTTTAACACAGGGTGGCAATGAGATATGAACCGAAGTTCAGGATGAGACGTACCCGGTACAACTACGCCCGGTGTGGACGAGGCACATGGCCAACACTCGTGGTTAGGAGAAGGCTCTGCGGCAAAAGCTTCGGCATGTTGTGTTGAGAAACATAAGTTGTGAATGGTAACGTAACACTGCTTAGTTTCACTGATACTGCAGAAGGCAAACGGTACAGCAAGCATGGTGAGGTGGCTAGAGGTGCAGCTATAGAGCTAATGTGAACTGCCCTGTTTAGAGTGCGTGCAAAGAAATAAATACCCCCAAGAGACTTGGTGAGCAGGCCGCATGGAAGGGGAAACCTCCCCTGATGTGCGGTAAGCGTGCGCGTCCAGTGCCTGCCGACCAGGGCAAGGCAGGCGACAGGGTGGGTCCATCCACTGACTGGAGTGTGGCTTCATGTGGATTGCCGGCCTCTCAGGCTGCAAGGGGTTGACTCGCTCGTGAATAGGAACGGTACAGAGGCGAAATGAGCGGCATCGTTCGGCGTTATGGTACACTAGGGGAAGCACCAGAGGCTGACGTTTTCGAAACTGAAATAATGTTATTTCGTGATGTGAGTGCATGACGAAACAACATTATTTATGTTTTGAATCATTAGTTTTACAACTTGCCAAGTAGCGTGCTGTAAATTATTTGATTGTGGGCATGTTGTTTGTTTACAGTTACAATACAATATATTTTTTCCCCAATATGCACTTTTAGTAATTGTGTAATTGCAGAAACTTTTTAGCCTCTACAATGAGTTTATATTATAAATAAATATCAAATAACAAACATTGGAGAAATAATCTTCTATGCTTCAACATCCATAGTTCTAGCTGTTTGTTCACAATTATTCATAGACAGCAAATTTAATCTGTGGCCAACTTCATTAACCAAAATGAAGTGTTTTACATACGTCTGCTATACTGTTATCTATGTAGAGTCTGGTCACACCTTTTTAGATAAGTTGGCAAGCTGCTGAAATCCAAAATTGTAACTTTATGCATGTTTTTCAACCTTAAGCCCCAGTCACATTGTCAAACTTTCATCTTCAAATATATATTTTATTTATTCAAAATCTATCCGCAACACTCAAATTTTATGTCTCCGAGTTTTAATATTTAGTACGATATTCACTGAAAATGGCATTAATTCTCGGACAGCTTTTACATAAATTATCTTCATAACCTATTTCATTTCCAGCAATTGTCCCTTATTCTAAAGTTTTTCTATGCCTATTTTTGTCTTGCATGATTCTAATTGGCTGAGCCAATCAAATATTGGAAAAATTTTGAACCTGTTCAGTTTTCAAATGTTTGATGGAAACTGGAGCCATCCAACTTTTTCAGGCAAATATGGCAGCGTTGATGACATCACAACTGTCCAACCATATTTGACCATACTTATTGGAAACAGGTTGACGGAACAGTTTGACAATGTCACAGAGGCTTTTAGGCCTACGGCCCAATTTTATGAATCTGTAAATGTGTATCTATAAACGGGGAAAATTTGACCTGTACCGCTCAACCTTCTAACTAACCACGATTACGACACATCGCTCGATGTTCCTATTTCGTAGGCTACAGAAAATTAGAGAATTTTTTGCATGAATTCGCAGTCGCCACTCTACCAACAAGGGACTTATCAGCGAATGCTCTTCACCTGAAGGTTACGCAACCTGGCAGGCACGCCACCCTATCCCCTTACCTCGCGCTGAGAGCCTACAAGCCGCCCGCCACTGGGCAAGGCCGAGCGCCGCCGAAGAGGCACGAAGCAGAAACACAGACTACTGCTGACCCGAGCTTTTAGACTCCCAAGCCAACCAGGGCAAGATGCTCACCCTCCCCGCAGCCTTCTCCGGCAGCCTACAAGCTTCATCTATATAAGTCTGGATGCTGCCGGGCAGTCATTCTTTCGCATACACTCACGACCTCCCAGAGCACTAATTCAGTGCCGGGACCTCTGGAGATCTTGTAAGCTTCAAGTACGCCCCCAGCGGCTACTTACCACGTCTCGATGACCAGCGAAGACGTCCATACATATTTAACTTCGCTTTGTCTCTTCTAGACACGTTTTCTTAGTTCAGTTTAACTTTATCTAACTTTGTATTCGTCTAGAACCAGCTACTCCCCTTTTAACTTAGAACGAGGTTGCCTACACCTAGAACTGGAATTACCTTCAGCTCTCCACGGTTTGGTAGGAAGTAGCACCGGTTACGTGTTTATCGAGTATTCAATAAACACTCATTGTTCAATACTCTTCTGCTTTTCATATACAGGTTACTTGTCTGTGTTAACAGTCGGAGACAGAGTACAACATGCACTGCCAACAGGAACCAGGAGATTGTTGACATCCACATTAGACGGCTACCTCTTTCTACCCAGCCCCCTGAGCACTAAGTTAGTGTTGGTGGGGAGAAACAGCGATACTAGAAACACCTTCGCACAGGGAGGGGCTACAAGCTCAGGTTATCTCTCACTTTGAGCACTAAGTTAGTGCTGAAGTGACAGCCTGGGGTTTGCTGCTCAACCCGGTATGAACGCACAACCAGTAGAGGTCTAGTGGTCGACACGGCTCCACATCCCTGATTAGTCCGCATATGTGGAGGATCAGGAAGGACTCTTATCGAGCTCATGCCAGCAGGTCACTAGTAGGTTACACTGTAATAATCGTTCCTGTCTAAGTGCGTTACATAAGCTGTCAGAACGTTGTGCTCTGTGCCTTACAAGGTAAGGCGTGGCAAAAGACATAGGGAACAACACATAGCTCACGTTGCTATTAAACCGTGGATGGTATTACCACATCCTACGCAGGAAAGGGAGGTGAAATGGGACACCGCCGCCCAACTTAGGCACCAAGCAGTAGCCCGTGCTCCAGTTATAGTAATCTATTTGTCGCCTTGATTTCGCACTCATCCATTGTGCCATCCTGTGGTAAGAGGGTTGTTAAACCGTACTGAGGTAAGATAAGGCTGGGCAAACCCGAACTTCTGGAGTCGTGAAGCCTACAACTGGAATCCGCTCTGGAGTGAACCGAGCTTGCTACTATTGGGTGAAACCCACATCAACAACACCCTAGACGACAGTGTAAATAAGTGATAGCCAACACCTCTTGCCTCGCGCCTTCTAACCAGATGAAAATCCTCAACAAACGTGGCAGTCAGTCTAACCGGGCACGCATCAGAGTGTTGTTCCATATTAGTTTGTTTTCCCATCATTTCCCCAATTATAAATTGGGTCTTATTAATGATTTTCTGTGATAGTTTACAGTCAACAAATGTGTGTAAATGTCATATTTTGTACATTAAATCCTTAGTCAGTTAGGTTCGTCCAGAGCTTGAACACATTTTATAATTAGTTAGTATAATGACAAACGTAATTACAGCAAGACAAAGAGCTCTCTTGTGGACACACATCTAACCTAATGAAACCCTTATGCATACAGCACAAGGATCTTGCTCTAATGAGAGAACTGACAGCAGAGGCTATCTTCAACATTTCTGTTATGCTGTAATAAAAGATTGTAATACAGTATAACTTTTTGAATTTTTTTTTATCCAAAATTACCTGTTTTGCAGTATGTAAACGTGATTTTTACAAATACAGTAGAATTTACCAAAACTACCCCTCAGTTTCCAGAAGTAAGATCTTAAGACATGTTGGTCACTATGGATATTTTCGGAAACTTCGGACTTATTTTACCAATCCCAACCCCTATACATCAAAGTTTGTGATTTTTTTTTAAACGGTATCTGTATGTAATTTATATTAATAGGTCTAGTAAGTCCTGTGTGTGTGTGCGCGTGCGTGCGTGTGTGTAGACACACACACCGCAAACAAAAGTTTTTTTTTAACACATTGTTGCATAATTAATTTTTTTTTCTTATTTATTAAAGCATTTGTAGTATTCCTATGATGATTGCAGAAATGTTACGTCTGTTTTTAAGCATTATATTTAGATAAAAATATTTTGTACTATTAATGTAATAATGTGTTGTCACTACTGCTATACACATGACTGTCGACAACATCCAAATTGATACCTATCAAATCACGAATTTACAAAATAATTAAATAACGAAAATTGTCAATTCGGACACGGCCTGTATCATATTTAATTACATATTGTTTTAGTGGATGAGTCGAGAATTTGCTCGTATGGGAGAAACATTCAACGTGTCAAGTTTTAGCCTCACCGAAAGAAAACATGTAGTGATAAATATGTAGTTTGTCTTCCATACAATACACGTCTTATTTTTACACTGCAAAACGAGTTGAAATGGTGTGTTTTTAGGCCACGTACATTTGAAACATTTTAATAACTGTTTCAAAATACTTTATTTACAATACACACTGACTTACTGTTAGTTATTTCTGTTTGCAACTCCTGAATGCATGTTGTACTATTGTAATCCGTACTACACGTCTCTCTGCCATTGATCCAAAATAATTAGCTGAATCATTAAATAAATACTACACTTCATGGGCTTTCCGAAACTAGTAAACTGTGCCGCTTCATGACAATAGGGAAAATGGCGGACCAAGCATCCAAACCATATATGTGTGTCAATAAAAAGTATTGATATGCATGTCACAATACTCAGTACTTTCGATAGTGCCCAGTATCGAAGTATCGAATGACCCATCGCTAATATTTAGATATGTTGTACATCCAGTACTGCACTCACCAAGAGAATCAAAATGTGTAGTGACCAGAAAAAGTGCTACAAATTAATTTTTTGCTTATTTACCCCTAATTTTTTACAGTCTCTCAAAAACGAGTTGTTATAGAAAGATGGTCGCTATAAATGGGGTCCATAGATTCTAAAAGGGAAATAAATAGTTAATTGTTCTGATATGCTGTGGGATTTGAAGGAAGTTTGTGCCTTCACTAGTTCATCGTATACAGTAATGTGTGTGTGTTTCCATCTCACTGTGTTTTACTTAATTTTTTTCAGCTCACAACACTTAACCCAAGATCAACTTTGCTAGAGTTGAAGTTGTGCCCACAGGAAACGTTGATCCTGGAAGAACGATAGAGATAAAGTGCTTGTAAGAAAGACAGCTATACTGTATATAAGACCAGGCTGTGTACAATTTATTATAGATACGTGAGATTGCGCAAATATGTTTGCATGTGTGTGCATCTGTTGTATGAAGTGTTGGGAACTGCCCAATTTTATATAAATTATCATGTGATCTTTTTGCTATGTTTATAGCTGTTAATGTGTACATAAAACTGAGTGTAATAAAAATCATCCACCAGC
Organism: Dryococelus australis; assembly: GCA_029891345.1. Classification (NCBI taxonomy): domain Eukaryota; kingdom Metazoa; phylum Arthropoda; class Insecta; order Phasmatodea; family Phasmatidae; genus Dryococelus; species Dryococelus australis. The sequence continues at coordinate 153,764,036 of CM057000.1, read as the reverse complement.
AAAAATAAAAGAATTAATGATCTTTGAAAGATTTGCTGGAAATTATTCAGTTTGGTTGACAAACTAATTATTAATACAGCTTGTTAATTTTATTCGTTTACTGTGTTGCGTGTTACGATTATTTCAGCTCAAATCTTTTTAGATGTATCATTATGTTTAGTGATGCCTCTCACAATAAATCTTCACCGCACTTAGCTGTTGGTACCAAGTTATTTGTCTGTTGCTCTTGGTGGTTATTTTCGTGTTCTGACTCTCCATTTCCTCTTTATGATATCTCGTGAAGTTCATACCAAACATAGAGTTAAAGTGAGTACACAGTAAAATGAACACTTCTAATGCCCGTGCTTGTGAAATAAAACTAAACAGCTTTGTGATCACTACACAGTATTGTTTCAGAGAACATTCGGGCTCCAATCATCTCTGATGACAAAAAACCGTGTTTTTACATGCAATATTAATTTATTTCAATAGATACATCTTCTGAATGGTATATACGACTTTCCCGTTGCCCCAAAAATTGTAAGGACCAGATGCAAAGTCCATTTTCAGTAGCTTTTAGTGGAAAACTAAAATAATTTATTGATGAAATATTCAATTTATTTTAGTATACTGAAATCGCAGAACAGTACATAGGTATATACAAACTCCCATTGTAACCAAAATAGTACAAACACAGTGTTGTGCACTGGGTATGCATGCATTTAATACCCAATACAATATTCACATTGAAATATTTATCACAAGTAAGTGGAAGACACAGTGGTTTTCATTGTACAGGTAGATTTGTTGTGTGCTTCAATAGTCCCGAGAACATAAAATATTAGTAAGCTATAATCATTTCCCAGTTAAAAATTAGTTTTTTAACCATTCGTCATTACCAATTAGGGTAACTGAGAGAGGCAAAAACAATTTTAAGATGCCACGGATGCTTATTCTATGCCTTCGCACCTACAAGTCTAAGGTCTAACATGCTTTTCTTTCTGCAGCATTACCACACTGTGTGGGAAGTAAACTCTCTTACGTAAGCGTGGTACAGTGATAAAAGAAAATTAAAGAGTTGGGGGGGGGAAAAAAGTTCATCTACAAAGTTAAAAAGTGGTGAATTGGAAACTAAGTTGCTGAGAGAAATGTGACAATCCAAAAGTCAAGACATCCATGTACTGAAAGAGACCAAAAAATAAATGTGTCTTCTGCAGAAAGAAGTGCAGTCAACTCACCTCGAAGAAGAGTTGTATATACAAGTCATTGGTTGTTTTCTTATACAAGTCTTAAGTGGTATAGTGAGGGTGGGTAACTGGCAACACCATGCTGCCTACCCTTAACAATACAATCAAAACTCAAAATGATGACCTTTCACAGTTCCCAGATAAGTGGTCAGTACTTAGCAGTAGTAGTTTGAATGTGGGCTGATTCTGACCCAAATCCCCACACCCTGCAGGCAAAAGTTGCATTAGAATTTTACTTTGGGGATGTTTGTAAGGTTCTAGCTGCAAAATTATATGTTACATTTGTTAAATACGCTCAAATAGTGCCCACCAATCGACTAGTAAGACTAAGTCTTTGACCCTCCAAAAGTCAAAAATTGTGTCAGTATTCAATAGTTTTTAGAATGAAAATATTTTGTTTCACTAAAAATGATTTATTATTTTATTATTTTGAAGTCTTCTGAGTGAAATTATAACCTAGACAAACATGCAGGTCTTCACTTCTTTGTAAGAAAAAAACTGAACAGAGCAAGCTGCGTGTTTTTTAGTGAGCACGGGCTATGTTATCACTGATATCTGGCAGTGAAATCGGTTTATTTATTATTTAAATGTTAACTTATTATCTAGGGATGTGCGATTCTATGATTTTCATATTGATTCGTTTCCGATTCAATTCTCAGAGTAGAAGCTGAAATTCGAATCTGTTTCCTTTTGTAGGTGTGTATAGTGTTACAATATCACACATAAGTAAACTTGTTTGTGAGCAAATTTTATTATACTTTATTAAAATGCAAATAGGTTATTTACAATATTTATCAAGAACAAGACATTATATTTATTGGTGATTATTATATTTACATGTTAGATCATTAGAACTGCAGGTCATTCATAACTATTGTTGTATTAACTATTAAACAACTTTATAGTTTTTTTAGCTAGTTGAGCCTCATAAGGTCTTAGGTTGGGATTGTCTTTCTCACAATTCTCTTAATTGGAATATGAAGGTGACAGTGTAAGTTGCATCTTTTTACTTGTAGAAGTAATGGACTTCACTTTCTTTTGAAGCTCTAAATATTTGGCATACAATGTTTTGTGCAGTGCTAAATGTTTCACCATGCTTGGAGTGCACCCATCAACCTGTTTTAGTTCGCACCCACAAGTCTTACATTTCTAAGAACTTTCAGATACTTTATCATAATATTTCCTAACATTACTGCGGCCCTTAAGGGGAGTCCCTTTTTCTTCTATTTTGCCTATAGCCAAATCTGTGCACTTCACTTGCCCACTTACCGTATTTTGCATTTTCAGATATGTATTGCAATTATTTACAAGCGCTAACTGGCATATGCACTTCAGGCTACCTTAATTGCATCGTTGCTAGTCATTAAAAAATATAATAAACTAAACATATCCGTAAACACCGGGAGATGGAGATACAACACAAACGTCTGTGTTAACAAATGTATTCCCAAAAAATATTGAACTTTCAAAATACGTAGTTTAAAAATTATACATTGCATCTCCAAAAAATTTGATTACTGCTAGAAATTCATTAAATGCCATTTAAAAACATTTAATTTCACCTGCAATATTTTATATGAAATCATTGACAAACAAGTTTAATTCGACCTGACAAAAGTGAACGAACATTTGAATTACAGCTGGTATAGGCTGTTCACAACAAAGTGAGCACTTTTTAAGGCCCTCCCAACAGGCATTAACCACTTATAAATATATCTTATTGCAGCCTCGGGCATTAAATTTTTATGGTGGTGAAATGTATAAACTGTGTTTATTGGTCACATTGCAGTGTTTATATTAAAAAGCAGCAGGTAGATCGAAATTGGATGGAAAGAAAAATTTATAAGGGTCTTAAAAAGTGCTCACTTTACCGTGAACAGCCTATAGGTAATAATGACTATGACTAATATTACACATTCACATTATAGGCCTAGGTTTTGAAAAAAAGATCACTATTACCCGGCATTTACGGGGAAAAAAAAGGTTTGTTACTTGTCAATGCAAAACTAAAATTGCACTAGCTGTAACAATAACACGTGCACTGTGAATGGGCATGAGGTTGGTCACACTGGATCAACAAAGCAGTTCAAAAATGGCAGCCTTTGCATGTGTTTGTGATGTTAACCTCTTGAATAAAACCAGCACAGTTAGTATTTAATTTAGCCCGAAATTCTTAAATTATCTAGAAATAAATTCTTGGGTGTACTGTAGTGTTCTATTCCACTGTTTATAATGGTATTGTTTACATACGTGACGATGCCGATGCCATGCGCAAGAAACGAAAGTTGCTTGAATGTCTCGTGAACATCTCTACTGTGGGGTGCTAAGATTTTTATGCTATCTTAAGATTTGGATGTGTGTCATTGTGAATGTCACAAAAGTGTGTGAACAATTAAGCGAATCCTCTTGTTATATTTCTTAAACTGACTGTTTAATTTTTGTTTATTTTAAAATCTTAACCTATGAATCTGATATCAGAGTTTTTCTGATTCCGAAAACTATGTTCGATTCTGCGTTCAAATACTAATGGAATTGAATCAGTTTTATAGAAAATCCGATTTGAGCACAAACGCAAAAAAGTGGCTCAAAAAGTTGCGTTTGGGAGTAGTTGCAAAAAAGTGGATTAAAAAGTTGCATCTGAGCACAACTGCAAAAAAAGTGACTCAAAAAGTTGCGTTTGGTTAGATCGTAGTCATTAGAAAAAAAGTTGCGGTTGAGCACAACCGCAAAAAAAAAAGTGGCTTAAAAAATTTGAAAACGTAAAAAATAAAATATTGCATATAATAAAGATGGATCAGTTGCTAAATGTATTAAACGGAACCAAACAATTTAAGAAACTTTCCCATTTTACAATTGGACAGTCCTATCCCATAAACCATGCTGAAATTAATGATACACGTTATGGATACAAAGTGATAATTACTTCTGGATATTTTAAAGTGACCTTACCAGACAGATCTGTTCAGATTTTCAGTGAAGAAGTTTTAAATTATGTTAATTGGGGAGGTGTAAGTTTTGCGAATGATGGAGTGTGATGTTAAACAAATGCATTCTATTCGGTTTTTAAAAGAGTAAATGATCGTCATCGTATAAATAGACATCAGTTAATTTTTATTTGTGCTCATATCTCTATAAAGTTTTAATGGTTATCCTATCATTAAAACACAATTATCGCTCTGACTTCGGCAATGTGCTACAACATAGTCTAATTAAAAATTTAGACACACATCTCCAAATTTGACACATTAAAGTAGCCGAAACATTGAGTTCTTTCATTACACTTTCTATAGAAATATTATTCATATTTATCACATGATAAACTTTAATAACTATTAAAGTTATTATATATAGAATATGACTACTTCCAGCCCTAAAATATCTACGGTCTCATCTCTAATACCACTATTATTTCATTAACTTGATTTGTTTGCACTGGGAAAAATAATGGATAAGCTGGTTCGTAATAGATCGTGTTGCCATATCCAAATGTTGTTCTTGGTTTAAAAGTGGCAATTATGTTAGTTTCTCTATGATTATATTCATCATGTTTTAATATCATACCATTTACTATATTACAGTGTATATTGTTTCTAATGGAGCGAATTTTGGAATTGTATCCCCATAATGGTCCACTCTTGCTTTCAGAGTTTTATTTTCTACGAAACCCAAAAATTTTCCTATTGAACCCCGTTTTCCAAGCTGTAATTTAAGCATACATTTTACTTTCACTCTTGTTTGTTATTTTATCCAGCTCGAAAGATATATCATTTTCTTTCCCACCCATTGAATGTACACTAACTGAAAAAATTGCTTTTATAGTTTTTTCAAGATCTTTTAAGCTATATTGACCAACTGGAATATCAATTGCTGATTCCGTATCATTCTGACCCACAAAATATAGCTTATTTCTCCCAGAGATAATGTTATGTGTTAGATAAGTAGTATAGAACTGAACTAAAGCCAATGAGTGTCCCTCTATCTCTAAAGGGTAGTCTCTTCTTCAACACTGATTTGTTATTTGTTAGTTTGAATACTTTACTCATTTATTATATTATGAAAAAAAAAATCTATTAATAAATGAGCAAGAAACACGTAGACTGGGATATTAAAATATGAATACCGGACAAGACTGTATCGACAAAACGTCGTAGAGAATTATTACCTAATAATATTAGGTGTTTGTTTGTGGGTCCTAGTAACTGTGGGAATACTACACTTATGATAGATAATTTTATATATGCTCAGGGATGGTTGGACTTTGGTACTCTCTATGTATGTTCAAAAAGTCTGGACCAACAAAAATATATCAATTTATAGAAAGATATAGATGCAGCATCAAAATTATTTAATGAACCAATAGCATACTTCTTTCCATTAAATGAAGAAATGGTTGACGTAAATGAATGTCATACAGAGTCTGTAGTTGTTTTCGATGATATCATACTTGAAAATCAAAATATGGTAAGGGATTACTTTACTCGTGGTAGACAAAGATATTGATTGTTTCTATTTAGCTCAGACATACTCAAAAGTACCTAAGCAGCTTATAAGAGAGAATGTTAATTTTCTTTGCATATTCAGGCAAGACGATACAAATCTTAAACATATTCATAGTTATTTTGTTGGTGGTGATATGTCGTTTGAGAAATTTATGGAGACTTGTTCAAAATGTTAGAATAATGAATATGGTTTTGTTACAATAGATATGACTCATAAGTTAAATAATGGCAAGTAATGTAATAAAATTAAGGATTTTTTAATTTCTTAGATTATAAGTAAGTTTTGTTTGTAATAGAAGTGTTTCCATAAAAAAATAACATAATCTGATCTTTTTAAATGTATTGATGTACCATAACTATTTCAATAAACACAACTGTACCTTTGGGTACATTGTGGGCTTTTGGTATTTTAAAATATATATCATCAGGGAATACTTCAAAAGTTTTATACATGCAAATTTTTTTCCATTGATGGTATAAGTTAACACGTTTATATTTTTTCTGGTTTTATTATTATTTCAACTATAGTTCCATCTATCATTTAAAAAATATTCTATTCGATTATCAAAGTAAAATACTTTTTCTTTTGAACTGTATTTTCCAACTAAACGAATAATGTTAATTCTGTTTTTCTGATAGTATTCTAAATTGATTGCGTCCATCGGTGCAGTGGGATTTCCCACATGTCGTAGTCTTTTTTCTTCAAGATCTTTATTATTATCTACTTCCAAGTAAGTAAGATAGGCTTTATTCAATGATCATTTATTTCTTGTCAGTGTGGCTATAAAGTCGTTGAACTGTGTGTAGGAAACAAACTCATTAGGATTGATCTTCTCAGTAGTTGTATCATTATCCATGAGTTCTTTAATTTGTTCTTCAATTCAAGAGCTCATTAATGCATTTCCACATAAATCCATTGTTTGTTAATAGTGAAATAATTTTGGAAAGTTAAAATTTATGTGAGAAGTGATTTAGCACAGTTACACACAAATGACCACAAGTTACTTGATTGAAATTTAGAATTCTATCATCGTTATAAAAAAAATTACTTCCGAGGTATGCTATTAATTGTCGGGGTGGATTTCCACCAATGAATAAAAATAATATTTGTTATTTGCTTTTTTCCAATAGCATACCCAGTGTGTACCAGAGTTTGTTAAACAGATTAACAATCCCGCATTCATTAACGAGTGGCGTGTTAAGTAGCTCATCGATCATAAATACACCTCGAAAATTGTTAATGTTTAATTTTTTAACCATTTGATCAATATCAAAGTTATTGAGTGGAGTTATTTATTTTTTTTTTTAACATTCTTATCCCATTTAACTTTCTTCAATCCTTTGCCGTATTCCTCCATAGAGAAATTATGTTCTTCCAATTCATGGTTTTTCTTCTTAGTATTAATTGCTGATGTTGCGATAGATAATGCACCGCCAGCTAATGCTCCTAGAGCCCCCAATGCTGTGAAAATTAAGGGTAAAAATCCACCCTTGTGAACTGTCAAACCATTTCCAGTTTTCATTTCTTTGGACATTTTCTTAAGTTGTGGAACTGAAATTGTGATAGTCATCCCTTTGTCCTCCTTTAATTTCTTGTTTTTTACGTTCCAGTTGGTCTTTTGTTAGGAAAGAATCAATATTCAAACCCTTCAACTCTTCGTTAGGAACTTGAATTACAATGGTTTTTTACTTTAATTTATTATAACAAATATTTTATTACTTAATTTTAATTTCCCAGCCAAACTTACTTTTAATATGCATCGCAGATCCAGTAACATCAACCCACAATCTCTAATTGAGATCAGCATCTGAACTTAACAATCTTTTGAATGCTTTATTTTCTAGTTCTTTGTCAGCTATATGTCTTTCAGCTAAATCTTTATGATGATGATAAGCTATATCATGTTCCATTGCAGCAACATCTAGTGGATTAATGGGTTTATCGCCACGCTTAGTCTAGTACCCGGACCTAAATACTGATAACAGGGTGCATGCAACTCAAAAGGTAGTGAGTTTATTATGTCATTGAGTAACCCTGTTCCGTGATGCTCCGACTCCCAAAAAGTATGTGGTATTGTGTTTAACATTCATATCAGATATGGTATACCTTTTGGATTATTCACAACAAAGTCACTAAACTTGCTGTTGAGCATAATCATTATTCCAACTTTTTCATTGTAATAGTTATCATTTCCAGCATTCTCTTCGCCATAACGAGAAGTCAATCAATAAGCATTCTAACATCATCCATCCTTGTGTATTCTTTGGGGTAGCCTGTAAATTTCTTTATACCTTTCCCCTTTTTAGGTGAGGGACGTTTCTTTTTAATCGAATTGTAAATAGATTTAACAATAATTTTCCATTTATTCCCTTTACTCGATTTGGGCGTTCCCAAGTTTGGATCATTGTTTTGAAAAACTGCGTTCGTATCTGCTAGGATACGACTATAGTGTTCATAGTCGGTTACAGTGTAGTCACTTTCTGTTACTTTCTTACTAGTTAGTAATTTCATCAAACCATCAGTTGCAGTGTATGTTCGACCTTTTACAGTAAATTTGCCATTGATGAATGTTACTTCGCTCTCACCAATATACAATTTACCTTTATCAGCCTTTAGCCCAAAAATATCGCCATTGCAGTCAATTAAGAAATCGGCCACTTTCTTATCAATAAATGTTGTTGTGTAGTTAGTTAACTGTGAGATACCAGTTTTCAAATGCCTCAACGCTTCGTCGTAGCATTCATCATCATTGTTATGGCATTCATTGTTATTGCCAATGCATTTAACGCCATCATCATCAATTCGTTTAATGCCATAATCATAGATTTCATTGGTGCCTGTTTTACCAAACAGTTTTCTTTCAAAAGTTGTTTCTGTTGGTGTCTGTGGGTAGTCTAAATTCTTAACAGCATGTGGAACAAGTTCTTTTATTAAGTTCTTATTCTCATTTGTTACATGTCCAATTTTTGTCCCATATCTTCTATCGCATCTATCAGTAGTTCGTGTTTTTTTTATTTTTATTATATTCATCTTGGTGAAATTTTCTAAATGTTGTAAACTTTTTAATTAACTGTTTTCTTCTCTCTATATTGTTTACAATATTTTGTTGTCTCATTTATTATATAAATAAGTAAAATGAATAATGATAACTTAAATGTATACTGTCTCAAATGTATGAAAAATACACTAAGTGATAAAATTTCTTATGAACTTACAAATAATAACAAAGTAAGAATTAAATGTGTTTGTAGATGTTGTGTTACCAATAACTCAATATTCACTGGTGGGGGTATAAAATCGATATTGTAAATGAAATTCATAAACCAATATGAAAAAACTTCCCCAGAAGAACTGTTCTATCTTTTGGAATCAATGATCTTTCGCAAGCTGATTTAGTTGAGCTGAATTCTGGAGCTTTAAAAGGTACACACAGAATTAACAAAGGGTTTTAATATATGTTAGCCGTGATAGATGTTTTTTCCAAAAATGCGTGAGCAATACCAATCAAAGATAAAACTGGTGAAAATGTTACGTTAGCATTTAAAACTATTTTGAATGATAACAAAACCATGCATTTACAAACAGACGAAGGGAAAGATTTTTACAATAAATCATTTAAGACATTAATGGCCAACAACAACATAACACACTATTCAACATACAGTGGAAAGAAGGCTAGTGTTGTAGAAATATTTAATAAAACATTAAAGGATAAAATGTGGAAAATATTTATTATGCAGGGAAACTATAAATGGGTGGCTATATTACTTAAATTAATAAGTGAATACAATAACACTGTTCTCAGTACAATCAGAATGAAACCCGCCAATGTAAATGCAAAGAATGAAAGTTCTATTCTAATCAACATGTACGGGGGAGAAAGAAAAATGGTTAAACCAGTGTTTGCAATAGGAGATAAAGTTCGTATAAGTAAAAGAATAATTTGTTTTAAAAAGGATATACACCAAATTGGTCCACTGAAGTATTTGAGGTGTGTGAAGTATTGCACACAAACCCCACGATATTTAGAATAAAAGATTTTAAAAATGAACTTATTAAAGGTATTTGTTATGAGCCAGAGCTGCTTAAGACTAAATATGATAAAGACTACTTAGTGGAAAAAGTTTTGCGAAGAAAAGGAAATAAGCTGCTAATTAAAAGGTTAGGTTTTGATAGTAGTCTCAATTCTTGAGTTGATAAGAAAAGTGTAGTTGTTTAAGAAATTTTTTTTTATATAATAAATGGATCAACAAAAAATTGAAAATTATGAGTGTCAGTTGTTTCCGCCAAACGACCAAACAAAAAATAATTTGAATGAATACAACAAGCGCATTGAGTTTGATATTCCTATTGGCGATGCATTTTCACACCTGAATGAAGCTTATGTATACCAACAGTATAAGCTAACTAAAAGAGATACAAATGCAGATTATGAAAAAACTTCAACTATTGATCTTTGTGAGAATTTCTTCCCATTCCAGTTCTCAAGAACAGAGATCTCTAAACATGGTTGTATAATCGAAAGTATTGACAACCCTGGCATCACTTCAACAATAATGCATACGTTGCTAGGTTCGGAATCAGAATCAGCATACTTCCAAATGTCGGGGATAGAACTAGGTAAATATGTTAGGAAAGATAAGTGTAACTAAATTACCTATCCATTATGATATTTGTTTGGGTTTATGAGAGATCATAATGAAATATTCTGGAGAGGTGGGTACAAGATCATGTTCATTCGAAATTCTAATGATGATGTTTCGCTTTACAGAAGACCTCCAAAGAAAGAAGACGGATCTGATGATGCAGATAATATACCAGCATCTAGTAAAATTGTTATTGAGAAATTGGAAATTCTGTGGCCAATTGTTGAATACGGTCCTATTTATTAAGACGAAATTAAAGCAAAATTATACAAACATCCCAAGATTCCAATTGGTTTAAATTATTGGCAATGTCTTGAAAAATCAGTACCTACTAATGCAAACTCATTTCAGTTTGATATAAAAGATCGGTTATATTCAATCCAATTTGATATGCCAGACTTTGTCATTGTTGGTTTTCAGCACAGCAGAAAAGAAGATCCTGGGCAATTCACACACGGTTCTATGTTTGACTCTTATTTTTTCAAAAATATTTCTATTAAGAATGGACGGAATGAAGTGTTTCTCAAAGAGAATTTGAATTTAAACATTGATGATAAAATTTTCGATAAGATGTATATTGCTTACAATGATTTTAGAAATTCAAAGACTAAACTAGATACTCCTTATCGTAATAATGAACTGCACTTCAACTCTGGTCATTTATTGGAAGGAGACCATTGTATGTTATTGATTGTTCTTACAGAAAACCCGCTATTGTAAAAGATCGAACTAATCTGAAACTTACAGTTGATTTTAATAAACCAATATCGGCTTAAACGCTTTGTAATGTGGTACTAGTAAGCCAAATAAACCTAATTTATGATGTTAAAAATGAAAGAATCACCGAAGTCCAATAGTGCGCAAACATGTATGGTTATTAGTTTTTAATGGATGGTTATCCATTAAAAACATTTATTGTTATATTTCATAGTATCACTCATTTTTCAATTTTGTAGTATCCCCATGGTAGTGTATTATTGCTATCGTTAAGAATAAATCTTTTATCATCTTCAGGACTTACTGCTTTTTTTCTCAACTCAATCGTATAGAGTTCATGTTTCTTACTTTTAATAACGTTCATACTTTTGTATAACACTTTTTTACCAAACACTTCTTGTAGTCACCAAAACTAATCTCATTTCTGGCTACAGTGTTTTTCACATCGTTTTCTTTTTTCTGTACATCACCTTCCACATTCATTGCATGCATTTTAGATTTCAATCCAATAAATTCTACCATTATTTTTCCATTACATTCATCTTTCATTTTGCCAATTTTTTTTTTTGTTAACTAGCGGTATACCATATGGATTATCTTTTTTATAGTCAGAAGTATCAAAATGATCGACCGTTTCTTTATTGTCACTGTAGAAGTCGTGTTTTTATATAATAGATATATGAATCAGTATCTTGGTAGCACAGAACTCTATGGATCTTTTTCATCTTCATTCCGAGAGATAGATATTGCTTAAGATTTACATAGTGTAATACATATTTTTCTTTATCATACAGAGTAGTTAAGAGTTTGGAATTTTTTTAACTTTCTGGTATTTTATTCTCTTATGCCAATGGCAGATTTTTCTGGAGATCTTGTAGTTCATGTGGGTATTTCAAATCAACTTCCAATATATAACCTTTTCTAGAATCATCTCATATTTTTGTTACATCTATATTTGTATTTCTCCACTTAAATCCACCATAGGGTAAATACTGACTCATAGCCCATCCATATAAGTTATTGGCATCCAGATATGTAAGATAAAATATTTCCTTTGTACTATGATAAGCATTCATGTATTTATTATTTGCTTTAGCATATCGCTTACAGCATTGTGAAATTCCACCACAAACACCTTTTTCTATCATCAAAATCATGTCGTAATCTGTTAATAATTCTAGTTCTATTTTAGTATGTTTGAGCATAGCATCCCACGCTAACCCTGGGACTGTGAAATATCATGCTGGATCTAGCTTATATGTTTTGAGACATGCATCTCTATATTTTCCATTATATCAGACAGTATCAATAAATCAGATTTGTTATAGAGTTCTGTGTACTCTCTTAAGAGATTTTATGTTGAATTTTTTCCCACACCTTTCTCGCAAATTCGTAATCTTCGTCTGTAATGCCACATTTATTGAGTTTGTTGTAAAATGCATCTTTGGATGGAAGTGGTGTCCTACAAAATTTTTCAGCACTATCCATGTAGTCATATGGATAAACACCTTTTCTAATAACAAAGCCAAGTAGTTCTATGGAAAAATGCTTACACGTTTCTCGGAATTGGCTTCTAGAAAGGTTGCCAGAGAGTTTATCGATACTACTAGCCATAATTTTAAATGAGTCCATAAATCTAAGATTTACACTTTCACATACGTGTTTCATAAAAGAAATATATTTTTCTTCCTTGTTGGGAATTAGATCAATCTTATTTTCATCGATGCCAAGATCTCTTATGAATAATGTGTGTCAACCCGATAGATTGTGTATAAACACTGGGACAAAACATGGATTTCTATACGATAAGTTACAATCTCTGTGTGCAGCTCCCCTAAATTTCCCCGTAAGATGATCATAATCTCTCACAGAATCACCATTCAAAGACTTTTCACATATATGGCAATGGGTAGCTGTATCATAAACAATTTGTTCTTTCTGAGTTAGTGGAAGCATTGGTTTTTCATTTGTGTATATATCACCAATAAACTTTGCTTCTTCCATTAGCATTTTAACAAATACAGTAGATGCATCAGATCCTTCATAAGTTACTGGTGGTTTATAGTATCCATGTTCGTATTTTACATAGTAACAGAAGCTAATAGGCTCTGGTATGGTTTCGTGTAACATTTGTCGTGGTTTGGTTGGCAAGTTTCAATTTTAGTCAACAAACATTCAAAATCAGCATATATTACAAACGGAACTCTCAAATAGTGGTTTTTGTTTTTAAATCTTAATGACATTTTTTCCTTTAAATGGTAGTTCAACTCTAACACCATCATGATCTCGGCAGTCTTGTTCGTGATCTTTTAGCGTACTTACAGAGTAGAAAGTTGCAAACATCCATCCATATATATATATATATATATTTTGTGACCATTATTTGATACTTGTGATGCGATAAGTCTCTAAAGACTTTTTATCCAGCAGTAGTGGTCGTTCTTTCCGTCTGTGATATAGAGTAGGTTAATGTGCTTATCCGTCTTATTTTTTGTTTTTAATGGGGAGGTTATATATTTCTTACCACCATCTTTTTCTTTGTATGCGTATACATTACTAGAAATTCCATACCCTGAAGTACATCATCAAACTCATGTTCGTAAGCTATGTATTTATTCACTCTTTGGGGGTCTCTTTGTACTTTATGCAATGCAGATAGAACAGACCACATAAGAACTGGGAGATCAACATAAGAACTGCCCATGAATGGTGGTACATATTTATTTATTTGCACTTCTAGTTTAAATATTCTGTTGAGTACCCACTGAGATCCTTTAGCTTCGAAAGCCCCCATCTCAGCAATGATTTTCGTTATGCTGTTGGCATAATATTCTTCCAGATGAGTCGATTTCAGTATAATTTCGTTCTTTGTTTTAAAGGAGCTTTCTACATATTCAATATTCCCACTAATTCCCCTTTTGTACTCAGTGAAGAGTTACAGGTTCACTTTGAGTGATTTTAAATGTTTATTAATTAGTCCTGTGACAGTTTCTTTTACAACGTTTAGGAAATGATTTGGGTCTATGTATGCAGTCACATTCTTTACAGCATAAGTCTTGATCCTACTTTGAAATGGTGTTTCGATTTCTTCTACACTGAATCTGAGTGTGTACTTATGCATTTTACTTCTTAAGTGACTTCTTATGAGAGATGGTTTGTAAAAATGATTACAAGTTTCACGTTTTACATACTTCTTTTGAGATTTCTTCTTCTTTCTTTTCACAAAAATATCTATCTTAAATTTATATTCTTACCAAACATTACCAGTTGCGTTAGCCTTTTTTATCGCCATGCTCATCATCATATTAGACATCAGTTGATTTTTATTTGTGCTCATTTATTATATAAAATATTTTATTTTTTAAGTTTTCAAATTTTTTAAGCCACTTTTTTTTGCGGTTGTGCACAACCATAACTTTTTACGCGTATTTTTGCAGATACACTCAAATGCAAAGTTTAATGCAACTTTTTATCTAAAGACTACAATCTAACGAAACGCAACTTTTTGAGTCAATTTTTTGCAACTGCTCCCAAACGCAACTTTTCGAGCCACTTTTTTGAGTTTGAGCTCAAATCTGCATTTCTATACTATTCAAATCGAAGCTGAAATTTTTGTGACCCCGCATATCCCTATTATTATCACATGTCCATTATAGGTTTCTTCACCCTTTTTAATCAAACCTTTTAAAAATCCCTCCAAGCATGATGTTCGGTTGTTTCATAAATATGTATGCATCATGAGCATTTATACTTCTGGTAGCACAAAAGTGTCTTTACTTTTGGTTAAATTGAATTTTGACTTTTATTTCATCTATAAATTATATTTGATATATATTTAATATAAAATTAATAGAGAGAGCAAATAGGTGTGTTAGTAATGCGTAGTAAGAAATACAGTATTTTGGAGTGTATAGGCCACACATTTGTACGGGAAAAAAACTACTGCAAGAAGTAGGTGTCTTATTCAAAAAAAAAATTTTATCACAAAATTTCTATACAAGTTTTCCCCAAAACATATTTACAAATTTATCAATATACAGTTCATTTTAATGTTTTAATTCTTAAAGGAAGAAGGGAGGAAAAAAGGGGGTGGGGGTGCTCATGCAGTTATTTGTTCACTCGCATTCATAAACGAAATAACCTTCATCCCACACATGTAAAATGTAAACATGTTGGAGCTCGCCCAGAGATGTCGTATATGAGAAAATAATTTCCTTACTGTACAAGAGAACTATATCTTGTGCAGTTTGTATGCCAACCGTGGCTCTAAGTGCACATTGATAAGATGCCATTTTGTGTAACATGTTGCTTTGGTTCCCCCCCCCCCCCTCCAACTCACGTTACCTTCTGTGGAATATTAATTGAGCAATGTATATTTGTTAACATTGCAACACAACACAAATTTTCTGTCACATGAGATTTCATTTTTATGCTGCGAGCCTTTGAATTTCGCAATTTTAACACTCGCCTCGAACAAAGTGCAAAATTCAAAGGCTCATTCTGGCCAATTTCACAATCGGGATACGTTTTCTGAGCAGAGAACCTGCTTGATCGGCACAACTAATGGCCAAATTGTTTTCTATAATAAAGTACGTGAACAAACGCTCAGCATTAGTTACCCTATCTTCTGTACGATTTGCACTACTGAAAACATCCAACTTATTTGATTCCACGCTTTGAATGTTGTCTGCATGTTTCTTCGTATTTACATGCTTCACAACGTCGCCCTTCCAGGCATGCGAGACGGAAAAATCACTGCAACACAATGAGCAAAATATTCTCCTTTTCTTGAGGATGAAATACATGGAATGAGGAGCGCATTCTAAATCCAGTTCCATAACTATTGTACACAAGAAGGTAACTATTTCGATGTACGCGAATTTTACAAGGTTCGTCCGAAAATTCGGGTTATTAATGGCACGTGCTATAACCTAATTACTGGCATCCCCACCCCCCCCCCCCCCCCTTCCAAAATCGGCTCCATAAAATTAAGGTATGTGAGTTATGCCAGTAAATATGGTAATTCGTATACGCTGTACGAAATAAAATATATAAAATTGAAAACTACATAACCAAAACACAGTAGGTGACAAAAAAAAAGTGGGAGATTAAAATGCAATTAAAAGCGGGAGGGTTGGCAGGTATGCAATAGGTATTGGAGCGACTTGAACTCCACGGACTCACAGCGAAGCTGTCAAAAAGCCATTTTGGCAAAAATTCTATTGAGTACCTGGGCCACGTCGTGATCACCGAAGGCAATTTCCCCCAAATAAAGTCCATCAGGGCTATCCAAGAGGCAGAGGAACCGCATACCAAGAAGCAGCTCCCACTATTCCTAGGACTGTGTAATTGGCTTGGAGACTTTGTACCAAACATTGCTGAACTCGTGGCACCACTGCACCCATTGTTTGGGGAAAAAAAAAAAACATGATGGCAGTGGACACCGGTACACCACGCGGCATTTGAGCCCCTCAAAACAGCTTCCAACACAACCATCTGCATCGACCACAGGGAGAGGAACCTCTTATTCTGCAGACTGATGTGTGCGAAAACGGTCTAGGTGCCTTACTGCACTAAGAGGACTCGGACGGCAGGCCTATAGTAATGGCATACGGCAGCACCTGGCTAAATGCCACTGAACAAAAATACCACCTCAATGAGCAGGAATGCCCTGCTGTAATTTGGGCAATTCGGAAGTAGTGCTACTGTCCGGAGGGTATCCATTTCATGTTGAGGACCAGCAGTAGAGTGCTTAAATGGTTGCGGGAGTCACGCAACAATAAGACTTAGCTTGGGATATGGGACCTCCTACTCTAGGTGATAGATTCTGACGTCCAGCACTGCCCAGGGGAAGGGTGACGACTTCGCCTATGCCGTATCTCGTCAACCATCCTTGGATAAAGAGGCCAAGCCAGATAAGGACTTTGAGTGTATCATGCCGCCCAAACTGCCGGAAACTAGCCCTGAAGAACAGCTACACCTCCTCCAGCTCAGCATCAGCCACATAGAACGGAACCAACAACACAATCCAGAAGTACCAGCAATGGTTTGCTATGCGTGATGACCTCTTGTGGTTTTGTAACGAGCTAGAAGTCAAGTGGAGAATCTGGATACCAAAGGACCTGAGTGTTGATATCTGTCTGCATGAACATCTCAATGCATGACACCCTGGAACTCGGGTGGGGGGGGGTACATCTGGGATGGAGCCATGACGTCCATCAGCACATGCACAACATTGTGTAGGAATAAGGCATACCCAGCCAGGCGATCTACGGCCAAGCCGAGAAAACCTCACGTGCCTTGGATCCAAGTAGCCGCAGATTTTATGGGACCCTATCCCTGTAGCACCAAGGGGAATAGATACCTGCTCGTGGCCGACTTGTTTTCAGTGGGAAGAAGCCTTCCTTCTACCAAGCCAGGAGACACACCACATCCTATTAAAGTTCAACAATGAGACTTTTCCACTCGGAGGATACCCGCCTGACAGACAACCGGACCCAGTTTACTAGTCAGGAGTGGCTGCTAGCATGTCAAGAATGGGGAGGGGAAACCTGAACCACCCCCTACTGAGCACCACGACCAGGAACTGAATAAGAGCCTATGCATCAGCATAGTGAAGTACCATTGACACTGGGATCGCTACCTCCCAAAGATTCTCTACACCGTTGTACGAACGAAGCGATCGACTCAAGCCTAAGACAGCTTCTCCTGGGCCAGACCCTGCAATGCCCCAGGGACTGGCAGTGGCAACACGAGCCTACCGAAATGCCTCCACCCGAAGCCATACGCCTGCTGCCCTCCAATGGATAGACAAGGCAAGAGAGAAACAAGAGGCCTAGATCCCCAGAAAATACCAGCCACATGGGGTAAGAGCCTTTGAGATGGGTGAGGCCGTCCTGCTCCACAGTCACCCATTGAGCCAAGGGACTCACCAGTTCAGTGCAGGGCTCGCCAGAGAATGAGAAGGCCCCTACAAGGTAATCGGCCACCAGGACAACGTGTATTGAATGGAAGACACCGGAGGTCGAGTACATAAAGCCACAAGGGGGCAGATGCAGCCATACCTCACATCCTGTCCAGCACTCTGCAACATCTATGAATCGTCGCTGCATCCCCACCCAAGGAAGCTTCAAGGCATGGCATCACCAGCCGGCTTGGAGAAGAGGAGGTGGCGAAACATACTGGTATAGCCATCTAGCAGAGTGTAGTAATACAAGGTGCCTTGATGCATAGTCTCGGTGGGCTGATGAATAATAAATAAAATCTGCAGGCTGGACCATCCATTCTTGCAGTAACAAACAGTAAAAGTTCTTAACGTCTCATGGTGTGGCAACAATGGAAACTCCATTGAAATAAGGCACATGGCTGTGCTTACTGATGAGCTGGTCTTTTATTCCATTGTTGAATAAAGACGTGCATTACTTCGCCCCCTCTCCTCTGCGACAAAGGCTCATCCTTGGGGAAACGAGGCAAAAAAAAAAAACATTCTTTTGAAGGAATGTAGTACTATCCCTGCAAGAAGTTATTTTCCTCTTGTCAGTGGTTAGGCCCCTCATAAAAATGGCATGGGTCAAGAAAGAGATGCCTTTGAGAGAATGTAGCACTGTCCTTTCAACAGCAAATTTTTCTTTTCTATATTAAAAGTTTTACTCTGCGTGCATAGCACTTCCGCTTGTGTGAACCCCGTAGACAGCCATGGTACGTCCGCGGGATCCCTGCCTCCGGGCAGCCCGTCGAGGAGAGTTGGCAAGGTAAGATGCTGTCACGTATGCACTTCAACTTAAGTTTGCACAGAGTTAGATTTCCATAGCACTTTTAGTATACTTGCTAATCTTTCCTTGCGTATTTTTTTGCCAGACATTCTCCAGCATAATACTCCCACTTAACTTAATATTTTGCAGCCCTTGTGGCTTTTTAGAACTTAAACGAGAGAATGAGAAAATGTCGGAGAGGCCGTGCAACTTGTAAATTAGGTGCCATCCTCCTTCACCAAAGGCTTTTCATTGTAATTTTTGCTGCGTTGCTATATTACAGAAAGGACTATATTTCTGTGTGTGTATTTAAGGGAATTTTTCATGTTTAAGTGTGTTACGGACACATCGCCCATGCGGTCAGATATTTCCAAGTCCGTATCTGCGCCATCCATACGCTTTAAGCGTATATTTGTGCAATATTGTGTATGCTATAATTAATTCCAGAGTTCCGTGTAATTCAAGTGATTGATGCTTTTCTAGGCATGACCACGCTGTCTTTTTCATAATTGATTTTCCCACCATCAAGCGTGCAACAAGCTTCTAGAATTATACGGTGACATTATTTCCGTCCTAGCCGGCTATGTGTAAAGACAAGTCACCACACTCACCACGTGCTGGGAGACGCGTCCCGATGAGACCGCGTCAGCGATGCCAAATCACACGTGTTTAATTCTCCAGGGAAAACTTAGTCAATCCTAGCGGCCGTAGACCTCTTTCCTTGTGCGGACTGTATTTTCAAACACCCCGGAGAAATAGTCCATCTAGGAGTGTGCTAGAGTAACTGCGAGCTGGGGGTAAGAGCCCAACGGAATTCGCTAGACATGTCCGAATTTTCAATCACTAACTCATTTGCTGGCTCGACTTCGTACTTGGAAGGCAATAAATGGTATGTGGCTCAGTTTAACATTTACGTTTACTTGTAGCGTCAGAACAGCAAATCTCCAGCCTATTTTTAAATGATAAAATGTTTAGTATTAACCAATGTTTTTGTAAAGACGCTCGGGTGAGATGGACACACACAACATAGAGCATCCCCGAGTTTCACTATGCGGTGTCTGGGGAAACACCGCTGGTGCCCATCTTCAGTAAGTAACTTATGTCATTGTTCATCTCGTGTCTCACCTGACTGTGTCAATATGCAGAATTGTTCTGATACCAATGCCCTTCGCAATTTATTGTTGTATTCCTGTAAATACTATTATGTTGCAATTCCGTACAAGGTTATTTTGGTTATGAATGTGAGTGAACAAATTATTGCACGAGTTAAAAACTATTCATATGTTGGTTATTTTTATTTTCTTTGTAACAACATGCAGCCTACACATGCCGAAATATGGTAGATTTTGTGTTTAAAGACAGCAGTAATTTGATTTCATTGTCTATAACAGATACTAATGTATCGGCCCAATACCATACCAGATACAGATACTTCAAAAATGGGTCAAGTATCTGCTGATATTGATACTTATATAAATAGAGTTGTTCTGATACTTATACTGACGATTAATGAACCGTTTGTCAGGTTAGGGAAAGAGGACAGCTGATATGGCAAGTTGCCTTAAAATTAACTTGAAGTGAGCATTACGCTTAAGCGTCCAGAATAATGTCTGTAATTATGTAACAACACTGAACATTGACCACATATGCAGAGTATACGTGTCAATAAAACTGGGTTGAGATAGAAGTGATAGTCACCATATAGCTAAATGTTTGGTTGCGTAGCAGTCACTAACTGTTTCAATGTTCCCGCCGTATTGGATGGACATCTTTGCACACATGGTGGTGCTTAAGGCGGGTTTGGCCAGGTGAAACGGGCTACCAAGCTGACCTGGAAGGTGTGGGCGACGGTGCCGTTGTAGAGTGGCCATCGCGTTGTGTGGAGCTCTCTGTTGCTCCTAGGTTGCTGTAACTGGTGTTGTAATGGGCTGCATCATCAGCGGAGGTGGTTCAGTGGGTGCACCCACCTCGTGAGATGCGGGTGGCAGAACTAGGACCATAGACTAGATCACCAGCTCAACGAAACATTCACTGTGGCTCCTCATTTTTTCATGTCTGAAGACCGTCTGGCTGGACATCTGGTTCACGAGTTGAGCCCCTCTGGTTGTCTACTGGAATTCCGTCTGAGGTAGGCTTGATGCCTGATAGCCGCCGGCTGAAGTCTGGAAGTCCATCTGGGGTAGGCTTGACGCCTGGTAGTCTTGTGCTACCCCTCCGGTTCTAGACTCGATGAGGGCCATTAAGTTGACAGGATGATGAGGTAGAGAAGATAGCCTGGGCCACAGGTTAGGCAGGTGCTTCGATGTTGTCCTCATCCAGGAAGAGCAGTCCCTTGGAACATCAGCATTGCAAATATTGCAACTTACTAATTATAGTTTATCTGTCTGCAAGAAATATTGCCAAACAGTATTTGATTTCCTCATAACTGCACATCAGCTACCCACTTATAAAATAAAAACCACACACAAATAATAATTCACACTTTACATAGATGCTAACTTAAAGAAAGTCATGTTTTAATCATTTCTATGACAATTCCACACTAAAAATCAATTAAAGTTTTCAAAATGCATCTAGCAGAAACACAAGGGAATAATATCTGCAAGACATACACTTTGGTACAGTGTGATCTTCGGTATGATGAAAAGCCACACAGTGTAAATAAGAACTCTATGCATAGCTGCCAATTGTTTGAGTAAGATATCGTTCGAGAAGTAAAAATAAATTCAGATTTGAATTTAAAAAAACTATTTGGGTCCAGAACTATTCATGTCAGTACTTATTGCTTTTCTGAAAAATTGAAGTAGATATAATAAAAGACAATTCACAACAGGTTGATGTAAACGTTGTGAACTTACAAACAACGTATAGACAATCTGGTCAAAACGTATTTTCACTGTGTTTAATACTGGCCACTTGCAAAACTGTGGAGTAGAGTATTAGTCT
This sequence comes from Dryococelus australis, assembly GCA_029891345.1. NCBI lineage: Eukaryota > Metazoa > Arthropoda > Insecta > Phasmatodea > Phasmatidae > Dryococelus > Dryococelus australis. The sequence continues at coordinate 153,742,250 of CM057000.1, read as the reverse complement.
GCCCTATTCTCTTTACATCATAAAATGCATTTTGTGTTAACTGGTAGACCATGGTTAGTTAGGAATTGTAAAGTTTGTTTTCCTCTGATGCGAATCTGAAAGAAAAATATATTATTTAATGTATACATGGAAGTCCGATTGTGATGCCCCATCACAATGTATGTTACCACTACATCTCATTTTAAAATATGACTATTACAATGAAATCCCGTACCTATGACAGTTCATAAAAAATGTGAAAAACTGACATTATATAATAAATAACTGTTTGAATTCATGTTTTGTTTTTACTGCACACGTTCGACTTCAGCACAGCATCTTTAATCTTGTCTTTACTTTTCAATGTCGAAAAACTTAAATTGTACCGCCTACCTATACTCTTTCGGATTCCCAAATAATCTCAAATTTAGTGGCAATAACTTTTGCCTTACATTAACTTGAACTTGCCATTTAAAATCACAATTGATTACTTATGAAATTGTACGCCTAAGTACTAAACGTATGCACCAATGCACAAAGCAAGAAAGATAAATACACTAACACACTATGGTGTAGATAAAGAATGTAAGCGCGTTGGACAAAGCATGCAGTGTTGCAACATCTGCTGAACTGCAGCGTTGCCATTTCTCATAGAATGTAGGCTATACACATTTTACAAGATTCAACTGTAAGATATGCACGTTTTTCTACACAATTTAAGCAATTTTAATTCACCACAGTTAGAAAAGGCAAATACAATTCATCAAAATGCATTAGATTGTTCGTAAAAATGGAAATACAAAATAAACCCTCACTCGCGATAACCAAATAATTTATCCTTGGTAAAATAGTACTATATGATGGATGGTGCATTAAAAAAACGTAATCCTCTTAACAGGCCACACTTGTAGGTACAGGATTTCACTGTATGGCTTTTATACAATATAAAATTCTATCAATAGTCAAAAACCTAAAATATTTTACCACCTGAAATGTGGCCATTTTGACAAGTGCATATAGCCAATATAATTAACGTTTATATTTACGATAACAACAATACTGACCAATAAACAGATAACTGTTATGAGATCGGACAATCACCAATTGTAATATGTGCAATGCGGGGACCAGCAATGAGGTAGCCTGCTGTACATCTGACCAGCCATTCAGGTTCGCGACTATTTCAAACTGGTGTTGGTAATACAGTCTAGAAGTCTGGCCATCATAAGAGGCGAGCTTAATAGTGCTCTCTCCACCTCCCACTGGCTACATAACACCAATAGCCACTTTTCTCAGCTGCTGGTGTAGTGATAGTGGAACTCTGCTGCGTACATAAAATGGTCTCATTTCTACAATTTTCAACCTTGTCCCAGCATGAAGCATTTCACATTTACTGGGGTCGGTGCTTTATGATAAAAGTAAAAAAAAATCACTACTTTCTAAATGAACAACTTTATACAGCAAACAACATCAAGAACACTACAATTACAGGTACGGGAATTAATTTGGCCACAGCCTAGATATATCAATTCTTTACTTGCTTGACGTACAAATGTTTATTCTTTGACTGTTGTCATGGTGGGCAACTCCTTTCTTATTTGACTAGCTGCACGTGATAGCCATTAATAAATCAAGATGAAATGTTGTAATCCAGGGCATCTCCAAACAATTGTGGTCCAATCATGAAATGAACACACGAGAATACATTATTAAAATGTAACGCATCATGAAAAAGAAATGATAACATTGGAACCACAGATTGGATGGGGGGGGGGGGGGGGGCGGACCCTTGCAAAAATATACATTTTTTGAGTCTTTTTTCCCTTTGCTCCTAACGTTCATAAACATGAAGCCTTTTTTCCATAGCAGGGACCATTTTAAAATCTTAATTGGGTAACCATTACTTAACAAGTAGACAGTAAGTCAAATTTCTATAACTATGACAGCCTCAAATGTGTAAAAACAATGCAAAAATTTTCTTTAATAAAACAGTTTATTAAATCCTCGTAAAAAAAATGATTTTTCCCTTGCAGACTTTACAAAATAGTGCAAGGTGATTTTCAGTCAAATGTAATGACTTCAAACCAAATTATTGTATCTTAAAGCAGGTGTAAATAAGTCGCAAAAAAAAAAATTCTACAAAAATATTAAAATTATTTCATGAAAATAAATTAACATACATTTTTCTACAAAAAATTAAATATTCTAAACATATATACAATTTCATGCAACAGTAAATCTTGTGACAATTATAAGCACAGTAAAGGCTATATAAAAATGTTTTATTACACACTGTTATTTCATGCCAGTTGCATCTTGCTGTGATAAAGACTTCTTATGAAAAACTTTGGCAAGGTAATGTTACATATTTACCAATATTAATTAAAAAGGTCTTGATGCATTTATAAAAATAATGCAACACATTTTGTATTGGAATTTCTTCAGCATCATGAAATTGTTTAAATGTGATGTCAAACATCACATAGGATAAAATGTATGAGAAGTCTACTCTTTTTACCCTACTTACTAAATTAAAGAAACACTTTCCTCTGTCTCGTGCATGCATTTGTGCGGCCTCCCCCCCCCCCCCCCCCCACCTTACTCAATTTTTGAATGTATTAACAGTGTTTCACCAAATGTGGTACACTTGTAGTACTAAGGAGACACTATTTTTATCGTTATCCAGGCATTAACATTCAAAATGGTGGCCATTTTAAAATTTAGGGGGATGCCACATCTCTGAAACCATTTAACCAATTTTGTCTGCTGGCAGTGCAAGGTGTAAGCAATAAATTCAGAATTTTTTTTGGTCTTCCATTCTGTGAGAGAGTGGCATACAAATAAAGTTTTTATGACATCTCAGGAAACGATAGGCAGATTCCTACCAAGTAGTACTGTGGAAGATAAAGTTAATTGATTTGGTTTAGGTAAGTCAGACCATTATTTTCAAAATGGCAGCCATATTGCTATTGTATGTTATATAATTGATTCCAATGAAACTGTATTACGTTACAACAATCAACTGTGTACACACAAATTGACTTAGTTCTGCCATTTTGTAAACTAAAATAACTTGACAAATTAAAATTATGTGATCTCCAAAGAAACAACAGATTTCTATCAAATTTGGTTATCACTATGGCGGGCTATGTAAACTGATAAATGGTGGTTCTATGCTATATCTCGAGAACCAATCAACCTATGTGCATACAGAGATCCTCCTTTGCTGGATTTTTATTGCAAAGTAGTGTCAAGTGAGTAAAATGAGCATTTTGTCATATTTGCGGAATAATTTCCACAAAATTTTGCACAGCTACAGAAGGCCAAGAAAAGTTCAATTGGTCAATGATTTTCAAAATGGGTGCCACATATCTATTTAACGATTTGATAATTCAAATCAAAATTTTTTATACTGACATTATTAATTATAATTACAAACATTGTGTACATAGCCTCTTTTTGAGCAATTTTGTAAGATCGCCCCATTTAAGAAAGTAATGATTTTATGCCTTACCTCGGAGACCAGTCAACCTATTTCCATCATATTTTCCACACAAGTAGCATTACAGTAGGCCATGTAAACTTATGTGTTTTAGTGGCTCAGGCACTAATTTTCAAAATGATGGCCAAGTAAATATTTCATGTTAGCGAACCCTATCATTTAAAACATCACATTGATTACATCCGAATCCTACTTCTGTAATGCAGTTGATTGCAAGCTAGCTTAATTTTACAAGTTTTTATGAATTCAAATCCCAGGAGTCACTCGTGTATTCTAATTATTTACTGTTTCACATGTTTCTGGTTTCATCTCTGCTATCGCTGTCAATGAGACGTCAACGACTACCTACCAACTAAGCCTTCAAGATCTTCACTCAAATTTATTTGCACCCATGTAGAGGAAAGTAGGCTCCTTAGTTCTCCATAACTTTGGGCTTATTTTTTACCCCAAACAATATGAAAAAACAGCAGTGCCCAATCACCGTTATATTAAAACATACTGTGTATTTTCAACCTCTTCTTCTGGCAGACTTGCATGATGTTGGTGTAGATTACACACAGTATATAATTGTTCAAAATTACATTTTTGCTTTGTATATTTCAACTTTAAATTCCAAGCCTCAGGCCAATCACTGCTTTGAAAGTTATAGGATTTAAGGAACAGTACAACATCACAAAATGGTAACTAGTTTATACATCAGCTGCAAAACTGGCCATGCCAGATGACACAGTGTTGCAGAGGCTCACGCCAGCCGTGTCCAGAGCTCACCCGCCCAGCTGTGAGCTCGCTGCGACAGTGATGGCGAGGCTGTCAGGGCCCTCGCCACCTCCTCAAAGGTTTCCTCATTGCGACGATAGTACATAGCTGCCTCCTGCTCGAGCTGCCTGACCTTGGCCGGGTCAGTCTCCACCATGGAGATGACCTCTGCGAGATGCGGGTTGAAGCGGTAGTACACCGAACTGGGCAGCAGGTCGCTCATCACTGTGTGCACAACTGGAAGCAAAGCAACAACTTTATACCTCGAATGTGGGACACGGTTCTAACAAGCTTGTCTGTCCATATCACAAAACTCTATTGCAAATATGAAGACAAGATTTTCATGGTTCAGTGAAAGTAGCTCCAATTTATTACATTTTGCTTATTTATCCCTCTGCCCTCAGCTAGTGGATCAAGTAGCAGATGTATGTTTATTTACATGCCGTCATCAGCTGAATTATAAGTCTTTGTACTGATACACAAATTGCAAAGAGTTTCCGGGTGAAATTCTGTCGGAAAAAAATGGCTAGGTTATGGAAATAAAAATTGGGAAAGCGCACATAACATAAAATATTACGCAAATATACATGTATGGTGACACCAGGTACGCCAACGTGGAATGAAAGGTGGTGCACTGGCTCAGCATCTCTATAGACTAAAGAAATGGAGTCTCCTTAAAAAGAAATTTGGAGAATGTATGGGCCAATGCAGCTGCACCCTATGGGTGTCTGGCCCTGACTTACCACAGTACATAGCTTGGCATTGAGGGTTATGCTATCCGTTCTCTGGCCTGCCCGGTGATTTGGGTGAGAGTACACAGCTATGCACAGTCAGTGATGTTATGTTATGAGTAGAGGATAAAATAAAAGAAGGAAAAGAATTGAAATTTAGAGGATTTTGTGGATGTCCTGTAGGAGCAGGCATGACCATAAATGTGGTTAAAATTGCATAGCCATGCGAGGAAGGGCAGGTCCTGGTATGTTCCGCACAGAAAGGAAACTCTTCCTGGGGCTGATGCCTCGGTACACGACGGACGGTACTCGGGGCCCCCTGATTCCCCTCAGTGAGGAGTTGATAAGTGGCGTGTACAAGTACGGCTCTCAGTAAGCGGCATGACCAGCAAGTACTAGACACCAAACATTGACAAGTGGTGGCAGCACCCTTCAGTGGGGACTTGGTTCCATTCTCTAGTGCGGAGATGTGCGTGCACCTGGAAGTAGACAGGTGGATATGCACGCAGAAGGTAAGGAAGAACAATGCGAAAGAGCATGATCAGACCAAAAAGAGATAACTAGTAGATGTATGTTTTATTCAGTCTGAAGGGGTTTACAAGACATATATCCAACCTGTGCCCTCTAACGTCTGATGGACAAAGGACCAAGCTGTTTTCCGCAGAGCGGCAACGAGATACGAACTGAAATTCGGCATGAAAGCAACCCCAGTACAACTACGCTTGTCGCAGACGAGGCACATGACCAACACTCGTGACTAGAAGGCTCCATGGCAAGAGCTTCTGACAACAGAGTTCAAAAACACAAGTTAAGAACAGTTTAACGTAACAAGGCTAAGTTCAAAGATACTGCTGAAGGCACATGTGTTGTAGCGAGAGTTGTAGCTATAGAGCTGATGCGTACTGTCCTGTCTGGAGGGCGTGCAAAGGAATAAATGCCCTCAAAAGACATGATGAAGGCGAGGTGGCTTGAGCAGGCCGCATGGATGGGGAAACCTCCCCTGATGCGCAGCGCGCATGTACATTCGGTGCCTGCTTGCCAGGGCAAGTGTTTTCACCTACATTGTCTTGGTGACTGTTAGATCCCCCACACAAACACCACATCCGCCAGAGTGGAGCAGGAAGACCGAGTTTTAAACCACCTGATTTTTCAGCGAGCTCTCCCTCAGGGACTTGTACAGCAGAAACCACACACGCGCTTTATGGCCACCCATTCGGTTCACCCTGATGTATCAATCTAGACATACAACCCCTAAGGAAGCTAGACAACCAGGCCAGTTTGCACTCTGTCCACCTCATCTTTTGAGTTGCCGGAAGAAGTGTTTGACCAATTCTAGGGGGCCTAACTCGCAGTTGTTGCTGGACGACTCAGAGGAAATTCGACCTCCAAGCACAGCACTAAGAGGGGTGGTAAGGATTTGCAGGAGAGAGAGGCCAGTGCCACTGTAGTTTTGTAAGGCATTCTGCCAAAAATAACCTCCAGGACCGAGCTCAAGCTGCCCGTAAGTTGGTGGGGATTCATCCCACCTCTCTTTTCAGCTCCCAAGAAGATGCCGGGGACCCCCACACCCAGTTGTTGCTGCTTTTCGCAGTAAGTAAGAAGTTCCACTGGGTATGGCCTGCCCCTGGTTCTGCGGGGGCCACAGCACTAGACCAGTCCGGACATCGGTCAGCAACTCCACAACCGAGCCGATTGAGTACGAGCACAGATAAACAAGTGACCTCCAGTCACACTACCTGGAACGTAACCAAGCCAGGACTCGACTTTGTACCTAGCGGCCAGGCAACTTGACCCACTCTGTACACTGGTCTGGCTCCTGCCGGCAAGAGAACTTGCACCAGCCAGTTTAACCCTTGCGTGATTGGCCTGCACAATAACAACTAGCTCTTGCAGTGACATAACTTTAGACTGTTCCCGTGAGTGTCACGAGAACACAAATTCCAAAATATTCTAACACCAAAATCCACTTTTTGCACATCTCTAATTGGTAACAATAAATTATTTATTGAAAACAATTTTCACAAAAACCTTAAATGTTTTCATAAGAATCAATTTGCTATAACAATTTTCAAGTACTGGGCTACTATATTTTAATGTGTTCAACACATTTGCAACACCGGTCACTCAGAATGTATAGTTACACCACAAACATATCACTCAAGTTAAAGAGGTAAGACTGTATACCTTCAGTATCTGTTGCGCTGTCAAGAATCTTCATAAACTTTGTCCTCCAAGATGACATTCCCACTGAGGAACTCTCAGACACAGTAGGCACAGACTCCAAGCGACCCGTACCAAAGGACACCATGCACTGGATTGGGCTGCCCGGCCACAAGTGAGTGGCTTCGTGAAGTGCTACACCACATGGATTATTCACCAGAATACCTCCGTCCTGAAACACAATGCTGTACAATCAGTATGTCTGCCTTTTAAGTAATTACAAATTTACAATGGAACTGTGCTGTAACAACTGATGCTGGCAAAATTAATTATTATCATTATAATAAAAATTTAATGTGTAGCATGTTGTTTTATGAAGCCCATAACATGCACCAAAACTTTAATGGTAAAATACAATTCAGAACCTGACTGCTTCATTTCCCACATGAGCATCTTTCATGCAAAGATTATGAAACTCAGAATAAGAGTTAATCACTGATAATTATGGGGGGGGGGGGGGGGATTTTTACGCCATCCCTCATCTGTACATGCAATTAATCAAGACTGAAAATACACACACACACACACACACACACATACATTACAGCCACTTGAACAAATAGAATGATGCTGCCTTGAAATACTATACTTGAACATTAAAGGCTATAATCTGTTGATGAACCAACTGTTGAGTGTAAAATCCAATTCCCATGCTTTATGAATGTAGTGCGTCCACTTAACCACTGGACAATAACCAACCAAAAAGAAAATAATGCAACTCATTCCTATCCCTTCCTTGTGTGTGTACTAGGGAAGAGTGAAGTAGATATTCTACATCTAGAAATCCTTCTGTCTTCTTTACACAAAGTGTTTCCTGACAAAATATTTATTTACATGGGGACAGTCGTACTATTATTAGACAGTGTAATGTTGCTAGCAATAGTATTTTATATGTGCGGGAAATATTAATTTTTTCTATACTTTTGAGGATAAAGTAATAGCTTGGTGATAATAGTAACTTGTATTTATTTAGTATATAAGTTCATTTCAAGTCGTTTGGCAATAACATTAATCATCGTATGGTGATGCAACACCTGTTTCTTTTACTAGGAAGCTAAGGACATATAGTTAGCTGTTGCAATATAAGAAGGATGACAAGGGTTGTGCTGTAGCGAAGTGATGAGATACACACCCGTGTTGCGTGGGGTGTACGTGTTTTATTTTTTATATATGACAGCATCATGCAATGTCTCAATTGGGCAGTTTTCAGTGGTGCAATAAAGCTTTGAGAAGAGAACCTATAGTAGGCAACCCCCCCACAATCATGATCCAGTTCAACTCTTTTTCCAAAGTAGTAGAGTCGAGTTCCGGTCAGTGAGAACCCAAGATGGACGTTTGAAGAGTAGATTAGTCGTGTTTGCAACTCACATCGGCAGCGCCAGCAATCTTTCTCATCTTTTGGACTAACATTAAACTACTAAATTATTTCCTCTGGAGTGAGGGGTCGTTCATTCAGGGTGCCGGGAGAGTGTTAATTTTCTCTCCCACCTTCACAAATAGCTTCACAATTTGAGTATTTTCGACTGCAGAATATTCTATACTGTGATTCTCATCTCGTTCCTTCTTGTTTGCTGTGAAGTATTTTATTGTGCCACCGTTGTGTAACTGACTGGTAAAGTATAATTAAATTCAGTTTAACTATATTTCTGGCTAGTCTATTTTATTTTGGTGCCCTTATAAACTCGAGTCTCAATGTTATACCAATTGAGTTGGGCAAGCTAATGTTTGACTGTGTCACACCTGGCATGTCTCGTAACATTACATCTGGCACCCTCCCGTGTGCCACGAATGTTTACACGCTCATGAACATCTATCTATCGTCCAAGCATGGCAAGAGTTGTATGCGTGCCAGAGGAGAAACACATCATTACGTATTACTGCATATAGCATTTTGAAGAAATATCCACATGCTGCGACATCACTCTACTTCCCGGCATGAGGCATGTTTTTCCATGTACACAACAGCAACTACGTCAACAATGAACATCCACGGGAGTTCCAGCGCAGACACACTGAGTGGAATGGCAGTTCCAGGCAATGGGAAATGAGAACATCAGAATCCGGTCCACATTGCCTGTACCAATCAGTTAGTAACCACATGCCAAGGTACATATCAACTCTGCGCCGAGAAAATTGCCAGCAAAGTCATCAGATGCAAGTAAATTAATTACAGACTGTTTTGTTTAGGTTTTGTGTAAAGGTTATGTTTATATGTACCAATGTTATCATTGCATTATTTATCAGGTACCTGATGTATCAAAAAAACCTGACGGTGACATTTGTGGAAATTTTGAGGTAAATGTAGGTTACTCAGTTACTTTGAGTGTAAATCAAGTGCTGCTGCAGATTGATCATGTTGAGAAGGGTATAACTAATATTTGTATATTAAATGCACCTTTACAAGATGTAATACAGTGACGTACGACACCTTTTTTTTCAATGATTAATCTACTTCTACTCATCACTGCACATGACTTTGCTGCTTGATTGCACGCATCACGAGACGTCCGAACTTGTACTGTCTACCCACGACAAAGGACGGACGCTCGACGCCAGATTGTCTGTTCACCGGCTGAACCACCAAGACTATACCTCGAGATTATCCGAGCACTTCAGCGTGCCGCCATATGGCCCTACTAGTATGATTGCAGAGATATGAACCTGGATCCAGCACCGGCCAGTGACGTCACATGGCCAGAGGATCTATGCCACGTCTATACCCTCTCCGACTACAGCCGGGATGTGCCAGCCAGAGTATAAATAGTAGAGTGCAACCTTTGTAACACCAGTCTGTTCTGTACCTTCACTGCAGCCACACTCTTGGTGCCGAAGATCATTCCTCTGCCTTCGTCTTCACCGCACTCCTAGTGCTGAAAACTCCGTGTTCTAAAATATTCACACACTTTTGGCCCTTCAGGGCAACACCGTAGCATAGCCAAGTTTAAATTATTTTCATAGCACTTTGTCTATCTACCCCGTTAACCTAGGAACAGGTTGCCTTTACCTGTCTTACATAGGTCAGCTTCCTCAAACTCCAGCTGGTAGGAGATAATGCCTCACCATCGCAAACCATAGTTTATTTCCTTCAATGGAATAAACAAGCTTTTAAACTACTTAAGAGTATCCTTCCCATAGTCATTGTACCCGTCCTGTCAAACATCAGCCCCATCAGAGGGACACCAGGTGACCAAGAAATTTGCTTCAATCAAAAAAAATTTGTTAGTACAGTACACCCACACCTTGGATGGCCACCCTTTCTGTACACCTCAGTGTACACAACAGCAGAGCCCTGACACTAGGAACTCTTTCTCTTGTGGTCAGCTTGTCTGCTTGGTGCTTACTCCCTCTACCGCACTTCTGGTGCCACAAGGACTATTCCCCGAGTTGGGAAGACTGGTCCTCAGAGGTATCAAGACCCGACTCCCAGTGTCCACCACACTTCTGGTGCCAGATACGGGGATAGGGACACTGGCGGAGGCAGTACGTTGTTTTACACCTGAGTAGGACTACAGCATCACCTGCATCACTGTGACGAGGTTCGATAGTAGAGTTCACTTTCTCAAGCCTCATGCCATATTCGTACCTAGTCCAATCCCCACCGGACTGTAGCACCTCAGTCCCCAGGAGCAAGTGGCAGCCCTTCGTCGGAGACCGACCACACCGGACTACGAACTACACCTCTTCGATCCACCCACCAAGCTTGAAGGCGACACACTCCTTATTGTCTGAGTGCTCAAGACCAGGCTCATGGTCTAGCCAAGTTGTGGTTTTGGGGAACCCCGTTCCCACCATCAACACCTACAACAGCAACCAACACCTACGAGTGAATGAGCAGGATTGTGGGGCGCGCGACAGCGAGGTCATCAACGCCCACATGAACGTTAGAATAAAACGCTGTAATAAACCTCCACAAGAGAGAGGCAAGACAGCACCACATCTTCCCTGCGGGTACACGAAATGGGACGAGCACAAACAGGCAAGTCAAAGAGATGACCCGTAACTTGTTAGGCAGCGGGAGAGAAGTCCACTCCCGCTGCCAAGCATGCCAGACAAGGCCACGAACTGCATGCACACAGGGACACGAGGATCACAAGGTGGAAGGCTGCATGCCGCCATATCTGCTGCTTCATTGCCCACATGGCCTGGAACCCACAGGAAGACGATGTGAACACTAATACACACAGCCCTTGTCAGCCAAGGTACATTGGACAATTCTGTTTTGCATACCTCGATGATGTAATAGTATACTCAAAATCCCGGGAGGAACACCTCATGTCATACCCAAAGGGTACTAGAGTGCCTGGAACTCCATGGTATTACAGTGAAACTCTTGAAGAGCCACTTCACTGCCTGGGCCATGTAGTCTCATCCGAAGGCAACTACTCGCAAGCCCAAGAAGCAACTATGCTGCTTCCTTGACCCACGCAACTGGCTCAGAGACAATATAGCCAGTCATATGGCACAGTTACACCCATTGTTGGAGAAGGAAACCCGGTGGCGCTGGGAACCCCAACATCGCCGCCTTCTAAGCAGTCAAAGTCAGCTTTCAAGAAATCAAGCAACTTCATCAGCCACAAGGAGAAGGACCCCTGATCCTACAGACCGACACGTCAAAATGACCTTGGCGCCGTCCTATACCAAGAGGACCCAGATGGCAAACCCCCTAGTGATAGCATATACTAGCATGTGGCCCAACACCACTACCACATCAACGAGCAAGAATGCCTCGCAGTCCGGAAATACAGGTATTATTTGGAAGGCAACCACTTCATTCTGAGAACTGACAGCAAAGCCCTCCAGTGACTACAAGAATCTCGAAACAACAAAGCCAAGCTTGGGCAGTGGGACACGTTCCTTACTGAATTCGACTTGAAGTGCAGCACTACCTGGGCCAAACCAACGACCTTCCAATGCCCTGTCCCACGACAACTGAACCAAGAAGACTGTGCCAAAGCAGACAAAGAATAGGAGCAGATGATGCCGCTCCAACTTCACGGCCGCAACCCCGAAGACCAAATCAAGCTTCTTCAGCTACAGATTGATAGAAACCAGATTGCGCACCACCAACAACAAAATCCAGACATCCAGGGCCTCATATGGATGCACCTTCAGTGGTTTGAATTGAAAGACGACATTGTCTGGTCCCGCAACAATCAACCCAGAATGAAGTGGAGAATTTGGATACCCAAGGATCCACGCTCAGACATCTGCGGGGACCATCATGACATGCGGGTCACCCGGGAAACACTAGCAGACATTGGTGTGTGCTACATATGGGACGGCATGAGAATGGACGTCCATCAATATATTCACAGCTGCGAAACGTGCTACAGGGATAAAGCCTACCCCATGCAACAACCTACTGTCAAACCTAGACAACCACCCACATTGCAGCCCACTTAATGGGGCCCTACCCCCATAGCACTAGGATAAACCGCTATCTATTACTCATGACAGACCTATTCTTAAAATGGGTGGAAGTGTTCCCCTTGCCTAGCCTGGAAACCCATCACATTATCAAAAAATTTGTCGCAGAATTTTTTTCAACTCTGGAGCTACACATAATCCATCCTCACGGACAATGGGACCCAGTTTTCAGGCAGGAAGTGGCCGACGGCCTGCAAACAGTTCACCTGGTCATACTCCAAAACACACATCATATTCGTGGAAGTTGAACTCTCTCTCCACAATGGCACAATTAAAACTGTTGTAGGCACCAAACCCACCAACAACCTCCAGTACTTACATCTTGACAGCTACCACCCATGCCATGCCAAAAATTCCCTACCCTACAGTCTCGCCACAAGAGCCACACATATATGCTCCTCCAACAGTGATCTCGTGTCAACAAACAGTGTGAAGAAATAGCCAGAGCATTCCGCGACAGGGGCTACCCCAGGCACCTCGTCAACAAACAGAAACAGCAAGCCATCTCAAATACCAGAACACAGACCAAGGTCAACAACTCTGGTATACCCTTGATGGTCCCATATCACGAAGGTGTTGTCTCTTGCTGGTCCTGTTGGTTTTAAAGTTACAGCACGTTATGGAGACTTCGCAAGTTAGGTTGTGTTTTGGCTCATTTTTTTTCTTATAAATTTTGTTTCTCTCTCCCCCTACCCCATAACAATATAAACTCAACACTTTAATGGCTTCCTTAAAAATATTTTCATGAATTTTGATGAATTTTACAAAATTCCCCAAATTTTCCTGAACAATAGAATATTGTGACTTTTCCAGGTTTTCCCCATTGTCTAGAAATTGGTCACTCTGATTAACCAGTTGTTTCAGTTGGAAACAGCCTTGTGTGATGAGACAGTTGCTATTATATGTCCCTAAGACTAGCTTAGCGATAGCGAGCAACGACAGTAATTACCTGATGCAGACAGCCATCGAGCTGAAACTCCGCAAAGTAGGAAGGGGCAGCTGCAGATGCCCTCACTGCTTGCCACACTTTGTATCTACAGCTGCCTGCATAGCGAGACAGACTTCTGGGTGGGAACGAGTAGTTCCTGAACACAAACGCCGACAGCTGTGCCTGGTTCACCACCGCAGACACAAATGACAACTGGGGAAAATCCATACATAACTGCCTTAACACATCAGTTGGGCATTAAAATTACACTTTAGTTATTTGTTACAGACACACTATACTTTGCAGTACACCACATGGATAACACTTTACAAAATTAGGACACGGTATCTAACAGACATTATTTTGTAGCACACCACACAAATTAACAAAACCAAGATACAACATTATAACTTGAACAGAAAAAACTTTGCTATGAGCTCTCTACGAAGCATTAAAAAATTAATACAGTAATAATAATAATTCTAACAAATTTACAAATATTTTGAAGTATTTGTAACAGCTGAAATATAAATAGGCCACAGCAGAAACAGCAAAGTGAATAATCCGAATATACTCACTTATTAATGTGTGCATTCACACGAATGTGTTACCAAAAAGAAAATACATCAGTTTAAGAAAATATTAACGTGTGACGTATATTATAGACTACTCTTTTTTGCAGACTACACATCATCAAGTGCGCAACACACGCCCAACAAAGACATTGACTGTGACAGGCCGCTTCCAAGACCAGCTGTCAACCTCCTGGAAACACGACACCAGGAGCGCTGTTTGAAGCATCACAGCTATAGTCATGCAAGACGCCCTCGCCTTGTAATTTTATGTGAGAAAGAATAACCACGAGGCAACACAAGTGAGTTGCCCCTAGGTGAGCGTTAGATACTCGTCTGCCGCATAAAACGAAGCAACACAGGCAGCCCGCAAAACAAGGAAAACTACCCCAGCCTCTCGCCATCCCAGAGAGAGCCCAGCAGGCCCATGCTTCCCACGAAGAGAGGGAAGGAGGTAGCAACCTGTAGAGGTCTGAACGTGCCCTTATTTAACGCTCGTGCGTGAACCCAGCATCACACAAAGCTGGAAAGCAGGACACAAGGGATTGCAACAAGCGGCTAGATAAAACAGTTGGGCGATATCCTAAACAAACTGGCAATACAGGCCAGCGCACGGCCAGATGCATGAGACGCTGCCAGGACGTTAGCCAGTGGCCGACCTCTGACGAAGAGCCATGAGAAGGGTGTGCCGGAACCGCCGCAGCCGATGCATCGAGGGGACTCAGCCTTCGGCATCTACATAAGGTGAACTAGTTCCTACGATACGTCAAAAAGACTAACTAGATATCTGACAGAGTGGCTATTGTATAACAATTAATAGTAAAACATATTGCTCTGCTGTTTAGTTATATAGTATTGTAAAGTGTTGTAACTTGAATATTACAGAGTTTTATATAAAGGAGGTTTAAAGAGATCCCTTTAATATTCTGCAAGCCTCCGGTCACCTTAAAGGCTCTTATAGCCAGACGGAGTCATCTGTTAGTATTAGTATATTTTATATTGGCTGGAGTACGAATCCAGTACAAACCAAGGCCATCTGAAGGCCAATGAGACCCCGAGGCACATACCGGCCACAAGTTTACAAGGCAGTGCACCCCGGCAAGTCAATTGTTCCTAGGCAGCTCGCCCCAACACCTTCCAGTGCTGGGGCTCTCTGCCAACCTCTCGTACCTGAACTGTTGCCGCTGACAGAAGTTAATTCTTCACAATCTTCCTCACGAAGAACCACCAGATGTCTTATAGATACCAGCGACCAGCTACCTCCCAAAGAGTCTATGTGCCACTTCACCTCACTCACTACTACAGTAGTGACATCAGAGTCCCTTCAGGACTAACATTGCCGTCAGTTGTTTTCATAGCTACCTTGTTGATTGCTCATTATTTCTGACAGGCATTTTCACCTGTCTTTAACTTAAACATCCGCAGGTTATGTAGCAACCAAAACAACGTGCAGGAGACAGTACGGGCCACCATGTTTATTCTGGACAGAATAAAACACATTTTTTAGTCTAACATCGGTGTACAAACTCTAGGGTGAAACTGTATCCCCTCCAATCCTGGTAAGCACCATCCCTCAAGAGAAAGCATGTGACCGCGGATTTGAACTGACTTCTGGCTCTAGTGTACGACTGCGGGCCGTCCCCATAACCATGACAACATGTATATCGCCAAACACCACACATTCATAGGCTAACCGTACTGTGGACAGGGCACTGATGAGTACCTGATGCATAGTACGGTAGAGCCCCTTACTAGCAAGACTAACGACAAAGTGATTAAGCCACCCAAGTCAGTTAACCCACTCCATCGACCGCGTATAGACCCGCCGGTTGGAGTGACAGGTTGAACAAGGAGTGACCTAATCACCTCTGGGTACATTCTAGCTAGGAAACAGTCGCCTGCCCCTGCTTTGCGTACGTGGACACTAGAACCTTTCGTTAATGACATTCACCCTTAGAAGGGGTACAAAGTGGAGTGACCGGAGGACAGCTACTGCCCCTGAGTCTGACCAGTTATTTAGTAACCAAACACTTAACAGCCTTCAGCTGATTAACCTCACGAGGACATGCTCCAGTCACCCGTCAACTGCTGAGGCCTCACCTCACCTCACATTTTACCTGGCTAATCTCTTTGAGTTACCCTACAAGACTGTCAGAAGACCACATCCATCATCAACCTACGACTAGGCTTGCCAGTGACCTTGGGAATGACACAAACACCAGTTTCCAGCCCGCGGTATCCAGCTGCCCAGTTGCAGATACACCAGAGGACCAGCAAGAAGTCAACCCTGACTTCTGCAGCCCTAGGAAAGGGTGCAGCCCTGCTGCAAACAGCTTCCAGCCACCAGTCGACCCCGGGTAAGGCCAGAACAAGGTAAGCCAAAAACACAGGCACCTACCTACCCCAACCACCCAGGAGTGCCTCTCAGTGTAAAGCCTGAGTTCGTAACCAGCAGCAGATGGCCTACCCATCCAACCAGTTGAGGTCAAGCACCTGATAGTGCAAACTCCACCTCATTAGGACTTGCACGAAACCAGTGTCTGACCTGACACCTAGTGAAATCCTTGCTTGTGTGCGACATCTATCACCTTAACCCAGTCTTCATGCATCAATATAAATAAAATTTGCTACAAAATATGTATTATAAAAAGACGAGCATACAAACTGTTGATAGATTTTTAGGGTTGTCAAACTGGAGTGTTTATTTATTACACTGCAGTAGGTTCTGTAATGGGCAAACACACTTTTTCCATTACGGAACTTTACCATTACCAATGCATTTGTGTCAATGTACACTGTTGCCAAAACAGTATCATAAAATTATGAAATGAAAATATTTGGTAGATAGATCTGCTTACTAAGCCTGCACATGTAGCATTCACAAGGACACGTGTACAAGTCAGTATTTCATCTCTGTCTTTAAACACAAAAGTAACTCTGAGGTACAATTTGAAAAACTTCACCCTCCATTTGTATGTGTAGGAAACCTACTGTGGCAGCACTGCACAGTCAACGGTAAATGCTTGTATGTATTAAAATCTGTTATCTTGAACTCACACTTTAACTGGTACACAAAACACATACTTTTAAATCTGATTTTTGGTATTGTTTATAATAAGTGTTGACTCAGATTGTATATGCTCAAACAAACAGTGCACATACCTACCTATCCAGTGGCTTTTCTTAAAAAAACACACATTTCTGTTGCAACAAAGTTGCAATGGCTGTTGATATTTCCTTGTCGTTCTATCTTAAAACCTGGCCAGCTGGCACACTTGGACGGACCTGGTGGATAGTCTCTGGTGCAAGCCTCCCTCTCTCTCCTTGCCTCATGTACCCTGACAAAGTCCACGATGCTTTCTTCGATCGAGATGGTGGACTGGGTCTGTTGTCGGCTATCCTGTATTCAAGGTGTTGCCTCTACTAATACATTGTGCAGGGACATCCAGAATCCTTCCCTCAGGATTCATTGTCAGGTTGTTTACTGGTCAAGTTGCCTCTCTCAGTTGAGGTGAACAGGGTTGGTGCCTCTTGCTGTCTGGCGGTTGGTGTTACTACGTCAGGCTGAGACCCAAAGAAATCCATCAGATCCTGGTATGCTCTGGTGAGGTTCCCTGGGTTAACAAGGTCACTTTCTTTGGGCAAGATGAGTTCCTGGGCAATCTGTATGAGGCGCCGTTGCAGGCGTTCGGCCTGAGGACGTCTGGCACACCACCGGCCCCGGTGATGTCTCCCAGGCATGCTGCTAGAGGAGGGGGAGGAGATAGGAGGTAGGAATCCTTGATGCATCAGCCATTTATACCAGACAGAGAGGGGAACGCCACAGGTTACTGCTACACTGGAGCCAAAAAGGTTGAGGAGGGTTGGGGGGGGGGGGGGGCTAGGAAATATCCCTTGACTTTGGAATCTAGCATATTGTGGCACTGAGGTGGCACCATGCAAAATGTGCATCTAGGGATTCCCAGACAGGTGAGCCATGTATACCTGACACAGGCCAACACCTATCTATCAGGGGAAGGTCGTTACCCCTTAGTGTCAAGGAATATCAAAACAATCTGTTCGAGACTTACTGCTATGGATCTGCCCCAAGTATTGGTACTGACCGCCCCGACCAGCAATCGGGCTGTGACAATTACTGAAGCGAAGGTTCCCAGTTGAATGAACTGTGTATACTCATCAGAGGGGAATGCCACAGGCCAGCATCCACCTGTAAGGGCAATCCTGAGATTTCCTTAGCCGCGGTCAATTTTGTAATAAAGAACAAAGTCAGAGTATTGTCAGATGTCTCTATTTGCTGCCTACATGTCGCCACTAGCCAATTCCCTTACGTAAGTCGCCAACAGGCTCACAAAACTCCTAAAACCCGTAAGGGGTTCCTATACCTTCAAACATTGACTCAACACTCTTTCAACATCCCTCACTCAATAAAATAATAAAGCCTGCACTATCCTCAACAAAGGATGCCTTTTACAGGTCGTAACGTAAATGTTGACCATCACTCACTGGTTGCTCGAACAAAACAGCCCCAAGCAGCACGTCTATACCTGCCCACACCGGACGAGGAGTGAGGGGAAGAATCGCAAGGGCAATCCCAGTCACGCGCTGCGTGAGCCATGACTGACAGATGTTTCCCAACCCCGCACTCAGTCAATACACGCACTTTAACTAATCGAAACCATACCACCGTCCACTTATTGATCTTCCCACGCCCGGCAGCCGACTAATTGTGTGGTGCATGTCTGTCATAGCTGCAGAGCAGCAGAGGGCATTGTTTACAAATAAATCAGGCGCTGTCTGGGCCACAACACTGTATATTAGAACTCTATAGATTCCAAGAAAACCATTCATATTTTATCAACATGCCCTTTTTAGGTAACAAAATCCTATTACGCACCACTGTAAACCATTTAAATTACTCTACGACCCCACTGTTAAGACCCTCGTGGTTTCCAGGAATAAGATTGTTAGTGAGGTATGGTCTTAGGTTTTGGAAAATTTTACCCCACCCTAACATACATCAAAATGGGGATGGTCTGTATTTTGTGATATGCACTGCTTGCAGTACAGTGCTCACTACGAGAAATTCAATTCATAACTAACAAATTTCCCATATGTGTCTCAAATTTTGAACTTTTTTCTAAACAGAATTTTTATGGTTCCTGAAAAATGGGTTTTAAAAGACAGATGGTCATAATGATAGGTGTGACAATAATGAAAAGATTATACTGTATGTAACTATTTTCTATACGATGCAAAACTAGTATCTCAAGCTAGGTGGGGAAAGGCACACAACAAACAAGTACAGTAAACTGTCGATTAACCATGTTAATCAGGGCCAGAGAAAACACGAATAATGAAATTTGTATTAAAAAACCAGGATAATCGAATTTACACATTTTTTCTATTAATGGAACAGTGATATTGGCTACGAAAATTGTGATAAAAAGAGTACTTAGTATATATTTCAAAGCAAACACAAATCATGCACTGTATGTGCAGGATTTAAAATGCACGCTACTTTAACTGATATTTATGTTGCACAGAGTGTAGTTAATTCACAGCCTTTTGCAGACGCCAGGCGAGTGCATAGGGCAGGTAACGCAGAGCGATAGATAAGCTGTCCGTAGTTGTGTGTGTGTCCCTTTCTCAACGTGCGTCACTCAGATCCATCCTTTATATGGCACAGTTAGTTGACAGTTTATAATGCAATGCAATAAGACTAAACTATAACAGAACTTTAAATGAGGCAACCTGATATTTAAACAATATAATACAATCCCCATAAAAACCCTCAGAATACAATATATTAAAATCTTCCGACTTACAAAAGCACACAAAACTTTAAATTTCTGAAATGTGTAGTTTTTTTGTAAACATTTAAACACTTGATATGAAAGAAAAGCAAGAAAAGGTAAACCATGCCTTTCTTGCAAAAAGCTTCAATTTTCTTTTGTTTGGCACCGAAATTGATGTTTTTGTTCGTAACACACCATGCTCAAATTGTTTTATTATTTCTAACTTTTCCGCGATTGTTTAAACTGTCCTTTTACGCTTTATTGACGTTGCGAAAACGAGTGAACAATGACCCGGGTCGGCGATCAATAAACTGGAAAGATGTGTGGATACCTGAGGCCATGTCCGAAACCGAAATGGGGAATCCGTTGTTTTGTTATTAATCATTTTGAAGTTTCATTTGTTTAGCACTTGCGGTGACACATTTTTACATTAACAGTGAAAAATATTTCTACACATCACTGGAATGATGCGCATACGTTAATAAATAAGAAAATAATAAGTTATACGATGACTTCAAAAAAATTTGTTGCAAAATATATAAACAACGCATAACAGTTACCTGCATTTTTAAAACATGCCTAGTGTATTTTATGAACAATTATTTGTTTTATAAAACATTTCCGTATGTGTTTATTTTGTATTTTTGCTAACATCCGCTGCTAGATAGAAAATACAGAATACCAAATTACCAAAAAGTCACCTTTTTTGTATACAAAACCGAGTCACGTGATCATTTTGTCTACAAAATCTGCCATTTCGGAGACGGCCTGAGATGAGTCAGAGTCCGACACGCTTCAATGGAAGGAAATGGATGTGTCTGTGACAGGCTGATAGTTTAAAGAGATAAACATCAGCTCACGCAATACCATGATAGACGTAACTTAGCGCTGCTTGTTAAACGACACACTTTACAGCATCGCCTGAGAGCCGCAATGGGTAAACTGAAAACCAGTTAAGCGAAGCACGATTAAGCGGGAGTGTACTGTACAAACAATAAGACATGTCTTACCTTTGGACACTGTGGATCCCTTGCAGTATTTATGAGTGTCGCATCCCCTATATATTCTCTGAGAAGTATCTCCCACATTTCTGTGTTGTAGTACGAGTGACTCCACATGAGGTTACTGGTGCCCCACAGTGCATTCTGGGTGAATATCTTCGTACTCAGCTCCTTGTACAATGATGATAATTCCTCCAGAGACTTCTTCTGAAGAACTGGAATCATTAACAATAGGTACTTTAATTCTAGCTGTAACATTGTATGCAGAAACATAGTTTGATTATCACCTTTCATTTTTTAACCCTTTGATATAACAATAAATGAGTTAATTTATAACAAGTTCCTATTATTAACTTATGTTAACATATTCTCAAGATCAAACATATCCATCTTGGTTATCACTTTATTGTAAAAATGCCTAAATATTTATACATTTTTAATAAAACCACTGCAAGAATCAACTGAAAATAAATTTTGTGCTTGGTGAAAATTATGCAGCGCTCTATTTAAACTAATTTTATTTTGCATAAATAAGAGGTTGTATGTATCCTTTTGGGTTATAATTTAATTTTAAAAATGTCAAAATAGTGAAATAAATAAATTTATTTTTAACAAAGCAGCTGATTTTCTGCAAGATACAACTAATAATGGACTTAGTGCTTGCTAAAAGTTACACAGAGTCTAATTAAACATATTTTTTGGCATCAATTAAAGGTTATATGTACACATTTAGGAGGTATCATTTCATTCTAAAGACATCTGCATATTAAAATCAAAGTATATATTTCTAATAAAACATTTGGTTTTCAGGAAGGCAGTCGGTGAAGGTTACGGGTGCTCATTGTTCAACTTTCATCTAATTTTATATAGTTTATGGAGGTTAAAATTCACTATGTCTCAATAATATAAAGCCAGAAATTTTATGAAGTCATTCCTAGCAACAGTGATGCTTCATAAAATTAGAACTCTACTGTATTTTTAAATTCTAAGTTATTTATTATTTTTAGATGGCTTCTTGGCATTTTAATTTAAACATATCACGTGTATCATGGGTATTTCATTAAACATTCATCTATATCAAAATTTTACATTGTCACAGACTGTAGCTATAAGATATAAGTACAAAGGAAAAGTGTCTGTAAATTCACATGTGATAAGTTCATAAAATACTATAATTTGTGAATGACAGAATTCAGTTAGATGTGCACGACACCTGTTGACAAAAATGTAACAACATACTGTATTGCAGAGTTCCTGTATCAATAATGCAAGATCTCACAGAGCCATACATGTCTGGACAAAGGACACTCAACCTAACAAATCAAAACAAATACCTAATACACTCAGCAAAAAATGCTTGCTGTAACATTTTGTGTAGTTATTTTGACTGCAACGTCTCAAATATACAACTGAAATAAAATCTTAATGCTTTAAAGTATTATTCAGTTGCGAACATTCTCACAAGCAGCCATTTTCCTTGTGGAAGACAGTACATTGCAGACTCAGTGTTTGCCACACATATAGTCTATTCAAGGTTTCTTCACACGTTTTGAATCAAACCTTTAAAATACTACCCCATGTATGACATGTTAAATTGTTTCTTAAATATGTTGTGTATCACAAGCATTTTAGACTTTTGTTAACATAAAAGTGCATTAATTTTTATCATACTGAACTTTAACTTATTTTATACCTACTAAAATGGTTCTGACACGAGTGAGGGGCAAGAGATGGCAGATTAAGTTCTGAATTATGTTATGATTGAATACTTTTCGGCAGGGTGCCAGCTCATCTACACACAGGTGAGAACGTGGACTATGATTCTCAGGGTGGTAGCAGTCGACAGCCACGTGGCGATCCCCTCACAACGTACAAGTCCAATTAAAGTAATTTCATGTGTTACATACAGTCTATACACTCTGATTAACGTAATAAGGTGCCACGTCCCAAAGGTACTTATATATGAAAAATAAAACAAAGACTACGGTCACAAATTAAGTATACTGGCAAAAGTGCAGTTCACTGACACACAACATAATGCCCCTAGACTGAAGCAGGCATGGCAATTAGGCCTGCCATCGGCCAGAGCGGATAAAAGTACAGTTCAGTACGAGAGGATAAATTAAAGTAGTCAAATTTCAGGTGATACAAGTCTGACGAAGATGAGAGCATGATCACGGGAGGCGCTGACAAATAACAAAGGTTCCAGCGCTCTAAAACTTATACTATTGCAGATTACTGATGATGAGACACAAGATGAAGGCTCTTGTGATGCATGTGTACTCACTAAGTCAAGACTGAAGGAGGGGAAGGAGGCCTGATGACCGGGTGCCACAGCGACGATCTCCCACAAACTCAGAGAGAGAAACTTAATAAAAGTACAATATTGCAACAATTACACTGGAGATCAGAGCAATACATAAAAATAACACTGAACACTGAAATAATTAACACAGGATTCCGACAAGTTAAATCATGTGATAAAAGTTTCCGAGTCAGTCTGTTGATTGCTGGTTCTGATTAATTATGTAAATTAAGCAGGAATAGACTGGCAAGGCACAAGAAGGCGTATAATGAATAAACATAACACTGTGAAGATACGTTAAGACATTATGATACTGAAATCAAATTATGAAAACATAGTAACATTAAGCAAAAGAATTTTGTTTTAGCCAGTTGGTATGGTGGAAGCTGGAACTGTTAGGATGTTTACATGTTAGATTTATATTCATACATAGAAATTAATAATGCCCTTTTCAATAAACAAAATACAACATTAACACTGGAAAATTATAAAAGAAATAATGAGTGTCACGGTTTTGTCTGGAAGTGGCTTTACACTCACAAGCTTATTACGCCTCACTTAAAGGGAGTTAAATGTAGGGAACACTTCCCCTTGCTATTTAGTGACTATTTAATGGAAACTGCACACGCATAATTATAACAGCTCCATACATTACAATGGGTACAGTATGTGTTTAGTTCTTAGTGGGATTTCTCTTTCTCACAATATGTCCCTCGCACACATGCTGCCTCCTTAGTATCCTCTTCCTTGGTTAGTGTTTAATATGCAAAACTATTCCAAATTATTTGCCCATTAACAAAATGCTGGAAGCAAAATTTAGCATTTCTACACACATCAAACTGGTTTCCTTTAGTATGTATTCATTTCAGTCAAATTCCCAGCTACAGAATGCCACATTTTTTTAGCATCATCTTTCATAAGACACCAGTCATAGATACTTTAATGAGTGTTTACAGAATGTATTTGTTCAGTAAGGGTACAATTCACCACTTTGGATTTCTTGATACAGTGAACACTTTTTCCTACCCCGGGAATAACAACACGCTCGAAATAACAACCCTTTTTTAAGGAACCAAGAAAAAATTTTTATTCAAAATATTGTTACAATACCGACCCCTTCGAACTAAAAACCCTATTCCTGGGAACCACGAAAGGTCGTATAATTGAGGATTTACTATAGTTATGATTTATTACTTCCACTACCTACTACAATGAAATTACTTTTTAAAACAAATATGCTACAAGGCTAATATAAAAGCAATTTGATTCACAATTTCACTAAGGAATCCTGTACACGAGACTTTCATTCAGGGACATTCAAAATATGACAAGTTTCATTAAATCTATACTTTTCATACAATTAATTTTCCGATTATAAAAATCTGTAAGTACAGTATTTAGTTCACCAATAATTTAATTAAATTATAACGAAAAATTTTAGAGTTGTTCCGATACAGTGTTTTCTAATACCCCGATACCAATGCCCTTCACAATGAATTCTAGAAAAAGTATTATTGTTAATAATACATTTAAAAAGTTTTCCTCGACTCATTTAAATAAATAATCTCTTAAAATACTGTATATAATATATCGTAATCCGACACAAAATGCAAGCTGACCTAAAACTTTCAAACCCTCTGAAAATACAAGTAATATGGCACGCACGGAGAAGTTATCGATTAGGAAGTGTCATGTCTGTTGGTTTACTAGAAAAGGAGGGGGGGGGGATGACCTCTCCATGCCGCTACCTGTTGGCGACACCTTGCATGCGTGGCAAATGTCTTGTCTTTTTAAGTAATTAATAATATTTTACTGCAAAATAACTTAATTTTGAGAAACATGAGGGGATTATAATTGATTTCTTCACTGTCTTTATTAATTAATTATTCAAAACCACATCCTCTGATTTTGCCCATTGTGAGTTATACTTCACTCTGCTCGGTTCTTACCTACTCATTATTAGACGGCAAAAGGTGTTGAATAGGCACTTACATATTATCAGTTTATTCAAAGATGCATGTCTATTGAAATAAATTAATATAAATCCTACAATTTCCCTGCAAGAAGTTACTGAAAATGAACACATATAATACAAGTTGCTGGATGTTCAAACAATTTTTTGCTGACACGTGTTAGAGTATATTCTTTTGGGCATATTATTCGCGAAGATGCTGCCCTTTGAGTTAAATAAATATTAAGTTTTAAACTCATGTTAATTTTATGCCAGATACAATGAAACACCAACTTTACCAGCTAACACAACCTTTGAACACAAAAGAAAACATCTTTACAAATAATAATTCCTCACTAAAATATTTTGCATACCATTTTCAGGTGAAACAATTTGCTTTGAAATACAAGTGATGTTAGGTGCAACTATTTTGAGCGATGCATACCATATTTACTTGTGTATAGTGAGCACCATGATTTTTGCAACAAGTTCCAGGGAAAATTTTTTAAAAATAAAATTGCACCAAAAATTTGTGGTGCCCTGTTAGTAAGTAGGGAACAAATTATTATTTTTTACATTAATGTGTGGTGATTGTGTTATGTTCCGAAAAATACTTCAATTAAATGACTTGGGTGCATAAAGCCAAAAAAAAAAAAAAAAATCCGGAAACCTTCTGCTCCTACTACTCAACATTTTCAGCTTCGTTTTCTCCTTTTAGCAGTGACGGGCTCTCTTTTTTTGCCATGCTAGAATGTCAAGCTACCCTTATCCCTTCCTCCACCCTTCGGAACATAGCCTCTGTCATGGAAACAAAGAGCTGCAACATCTGGGTGTTATTACAAGGGAGTGGGGAGCGGGTAGGGTAAACACCAGGTAGGGTAAACACGTGGCAGCTCTGGTTTTGTGGTGTGACAGGATGCCATTTGTTGTTCCGACGTACACATAACTGAAGAGAGAGTGAAGGGGGGGGGGGGGAGAGAGAACTTATGGCTCCCCTTCCTTTTTTTTACCTGCATCCCAGAATTATTTTCCTTTATTTTGGGTAAAAAAAGGTGTGCTATTGATGAGTAAATATCTTATTTTTATTTTTATGTGAAGCTTATACAAACCGAAATACGGTAATTTTTGTGCCTAAAGAAAGTAATAACCTGACTTGATTGTTTACAACCGATACTAAAGTATCTGCCCGATACCATACCCGATACAGATACATCGGGAAAAGGCTAAGTATCGGCCGATACCAATACTTAGTATCTGTATTGGAACAACTCTAGTACAATTTGCATGCCACCTAACAATAAGTAAAAACCACACACACCTAATACTGACAAAAGAATGGCTCCTGTACTGACGCCACAGATGTAGTCAAACATTTCATACACACGTTTTCCTGTCAGTTTCTCCAGTTTCTTCAGAAGTTCAATAACAATTACACCTCTGCAACACACAATCACAACATTGCGGTAAGATTCACATTAATTAATATTGCAGTGCCAGTTTCTATACTTGACTACAAATATCAACCAGCAATTGGCATTACTACGCATAGGTCTCTATAGCATGTTAATATTGGGGGGGGGGGGGGGGGGACGTTGGCAATTTTGGTGAATAGAAGTAGAAGAGAAACACAATATGTTTGCTCAAATCAGCAGTGGGACTATTCTTGGTTATATTTAATGGGTCAAAACCCATTTGTTGGAGTTTGTGATCTCTACTATATAGCCGTATTTATATATTTTATATTAATTTACTGTGTTTAGTCAATTTAATTATTAATGCCCAATTTTCTACCTAATATGCCGTACTTTAAAGTATTATAAGAAGCCTGAATCCACATTGTGCAAGACATAAAATCTGAATTAAAAGCAACAATACTGTGAATTATATAATGGCACAGATTTGATAATCCTATATAAAATAAGAATATTGAAACAAGTTTTTTTAAACAGAACATATGTACCCTGACAAATTTACCTGATACCACCACCATCAATGGAGAGAACCCTAATGCCCCGACCTGGCAAAGGATCAACGTGGCCCAAGAGAGCGCAAGCTTCACGAACCACAGCTACAGTGGCAGAATCACTGGTCTTGCGACGAACGTGCAACAGCAAACGCACAACTCCTTCCTGTGGTACACAACATTTGGCAGGTAATAATAAATATTGCCTGTCATTAGGAGCTACCATGTTATTAACCAAAAAAAGTGTCACTAGTGAGTATTTATTCATTCTTATAACCAGCCATATGTTCACAGCTGCTAAATATAAAATCAGACAAATGCTACTTACAAATTAGTTATTTTATCTTCTCGCACAGTTTACAACATTTTGCAAATTAGCAACTGGCAATAGTAATTTATATATTTGTGAAATAATTATTTTTTTACAGTTTGCGAAAGAAGCTCAGAGAATGAGACCAAAGTTTGTAGATAAAGGTGTGAAGTTGATCTGATCTGGAGGGATTTATTTATATTTTGTGTAGGGAGAAAATGAAGAGACATACAACACTTTTGAGACACACACACTGGAGGTACACTGTGACAAATAAATAATAAATAGTGCGTGCTGGTGTTGGGTGTGTGATAAATGTGAGGGGTTTCTGCATACACACTAAATAGACTCTAGTGTACAAAGTATGAGGTGACACAAAAGTCCCTCTTACACGTCAATAATATTGTCTCCTCTCTCTAATCAACCTCCACAAACAAAATACCGTATTTTGGAGTGTATAGGTCGAACCAGAAGTTTTTGATGAAAAATCAGGGATAATATTCCATGTATAAGCTACACTGAATTTTTGAATTCCTGTAAATAATGTTAAGTCACGATTTTGTACAAACATAATAAATTAAGACTTAATTTCCCCCCTACAAAACATTTCCGACAGAAAATTTGTATTATGTTGCAATTTTTACAAATATGCATTGCACAATTACAATTCCACACATGGTAAATTGACTTGAGAAAGCAAAACAACGGCAACATGTTACACTAAATATGCACTTGTAGCACAGCGGCAGGTGTGCAAACTACTTAAGATATCTTTCTCTTGTACAGCAGAGAAATTATTTTCTCGAGTACGGCATCTATGGCCGAGCTCCAACATGTTTACATCTTACACGTTGATGCCGGCCAAGGGCCAACCACAGCCAGCCCATGACGGCACTCACCACTAAAGGTACACGTGGTGGTGAGCATGTGTGAGTACCGCTACAGGCCATGGACTTTCCCGGGATGGGATATCAGTTGTTTCACTGTGTAATATGTATTTGTTTTAAGGGTAAAATTGTTTGTAAAATGTTATGAGTATTTTTGAGGGTTTTGTGTGCAATTGCAATTTGAAATTCAAAAGCTGTGTGGCACTGAAAAAGAGACAATGATATTGAGGCGAGAATGCCTTCAAAAGATAGTCAAGAACCAACAGAAAATTAACATTTAATATTCTGTATGTAAAACGGTTTAGAAATTCTTTTAGTGCCATTTCAATTTTCCATACTAATATTTTACTCAGCGTGCATAGCACTTCCGCTTGTGTGAACCCCGTAGGCAGCCCGGGTAGATCCGCGCGACCCCTGCCTCTGGGCAGTCGTCCTAGGTAAGACGCATTCACATACGCACTTCGTCTTTTTGCACTGATGTAGGTTTCCATAGTTCACTGTTAACCTTTGCCTTGCGTACGTTTTGCCAGATGCCCCAGCATAATGCTATCACAGCCTTTCAGGCTTTTTGGAGATATAAATGAGATGAGAGAGTGTTGTACCGGAGAGGCCACAAGGCCCGCGCCACTTGTGTATCAGATGCCATCCACCTGTATCCAGGGCTTTACAATGTAATTTCTGCTTCATTGCGATGTGAAATATTGAGGGCAATATTTGTGTGTAATTCTTTGAGGGTTTTTGTAGTGTTGTCATGTTTTACAGCCATATTACCCACGAGGTCAGATACCACCAAGTCTGTATCCACGCAATCACAGCATCATGAGGGCTAGCTGTTTCTTCATCTTGTGCACCATCAATTAACTTAGGGTTACATGTAATTTTTGCAATATTTTTTGTGTTTGAATGCATTTTTTTTCTGACCACACGGTCATATCATATAATTGTACTTTTCCCGCCAACTGGCATTCCAAGGGCCCGCGCACGCTAAGTACCGGGAGATCTAATTTTACAATGCAGATGCAATTCTTTAAGGGAACTCTTTAACTTGATTTTTGGGGTAAATGATGTGTTTTTACACCTGCACACGTGGTCCACTACAAGCCCTATCCAGCGGCATCCACACCATCTAAGAGTAACTTCACACTTTTGTATGTAACAGTGTTGTTTTTACCTCATTCATGCTTTAGTCTAGTAGAGTATTTGTGTTATTTCAAGTAATTTGTTGCATGTATGCCTGCATGGGACTATGAATCTGCCCTCTACTGATAGTGAGTCGAGATGTGGATTGTTGTGTATCTCTGTTTGTGTGACTTGTGCACTTGGTTCCTCTATAACAACCTACTACCAATATGGTTGTCTCATTAAATATGTTCCTCAGCTGAGTTCCCTATCTGCTCTAACTCGCTCTCATTCCCTTTGCTCACTCATAGAGCTCCAGAGGAAATAATTACTAAACTTCCCCATCTCCAGACATTATAATAAATAGATAGACAAACAACACGTAACAATACAATGATTAAGAAGACCTTTCTAAATTGTGGCCGATACGTTGTGCGCCACTGAAATAGATCAGTTTCTCTGCACGACAACAAGCAGAATGAGAATTGAGAACAGAATTGGAGCACTGATTAAGTCTAATAGCAAACACTGAAGTTGCAAGGAAATTCATGAAGGCAGGAGAGAGAGCCAATTCTCTCCCAGTCCCTCACACTGGCAAAAATTACTGAGTAGTTTCACAGATTTGCCTAGACACAAGTTGAACAGAAAGATAGCTCATGGGCATGACCAGGTGAGTGACAATAATGTCTTATGCATTACATCATGACTCTGCGAGAGCTTGTACTAATCTGTTACGTGACTGATGAGGCTTTAACGTAATGCATCACACAAGTAAGTGAATACCAGAAATTTAGACACCAGCGTCTATAGTTAGCTTATGGTATGTGTTAACTGATGTAACTTAATGTTGATTTGCATAATGATAGTAAATATCTGTACTTGGAAAAAAAATTCCTATTCATGTACTTGACTTTCCTGGTATGTACTGCACTATCTGACATCATGAACCGTATGTATACTGGTAGTGTGGCATGTATCTTAACAAATACATAATCATAACAATGTGCATTACTACACAACAGTAGAATATACAAACCATAGTACACACTACACCAGGTAGCCGAACTGTGGCTTGCAGTCCATTTAAAGGTCCACCATACTAACAGGAAATGGATGATGAAACCAAACATTATACATACAACATTGGCCTGTCAGACTTTTACAATTTTAAAAACCTGTACCACCAAAAGGCTGGCCTCACCTGTGTTAAGCAGTAGTAGACATGTATACTGACCTTGGTTGCTAAGCTCCTGGCCTCTGGATACTGGACCAAGTGAGACGTCAACTCTTCCAGGCGCTTCAAGAGCGACTGCTCACTCTGCGCCGTCATTACAGCAGTTATAACGTGCTTCGTCCGCGAGTATATACTCTCCTGCAACAGCACGTCACACTAACACAGTCCCATTTACAGCATCCACACCACCAACAACAAGAAGCATGAACTACAAACATCCCAGTTAGGATTCTGCCTTTCTGCCTGCCTGCAGCTATACTAGAACTCGAGGTCTCACAACATGTGAGCAATGAGGCAGACACTTGTTCACTATCGCTTGCCTCATCACTTCTACATGCAAGTGCTAGGCAATCAACTAGCGTGCCATCAGTACACACATCAACATGACTTTGAACTATCACCCAATGTTTTCATAGCATGCTAACAGAATGAGTGAGTGAGTGAGTGAAGACATTTGGGCGACTCTCTCAACATCCAGTAAGCTGATGAGGGTGAAGCTAGGTGAGTATGGAGCAGCACTGGAATGAAGAGGTGGGGGAAATGACAGACCCCTGAGAAAAAAACCAGCCAACCAGTGGCATTGTTCGGCATGACTCCCACTTGCAAAAATCTGGGAGTGACCCCAAGGAGAATCGAACCCAGTTTGCCTAGGTGGGAGGCGGGTAGTCTAACAAGTACACCACCTGTGTACTAGCCATTCTCATAGACACAACAATAATCTGGGAGTGACCCCAAGGAGAATCGAACCCAGTTTGCCTAGGTGGGAGGCGTGTAGTCTAACAAGTACACCACCTGTGTACTAGCCATTCTCATAGACACAACAATAATCTGGGAGTGACCCCAAGGAGAATCGAACCCAGTTTGCCTAGGTGGGAGGCGTGTAGTCTAACAAGTACACCACCTGTGTACTAGCCATTCTCATAGACACAACAATAATCTGGGAGTGACCCCAAGGAGAATCGAACCCAGTTTGCCTAGGTGGGAGGCGGGTAGTCTAACAAGTACACCACCTGTGTACTAGCCATTCTCATAGACACAACAATAATCTGGGAGTGACCCCAAGGAGAATCGAACCCAGTTTGCCTAGGTGGGAGGCGTGTAGTCTAACAAGTACACTACCTGTGTACTAGCCATTCTCATAGACACAACAATAATCTGGGAGTGACTCCAAGGAGAATCGAACCCAGTTTGCCTAGGTGGGAGGCGTGTAGTCTAACAAGTACACCACCTGTGTACTAGCCATTCTCATGGAACACAACAATAATCTGGGAGTGACCCCAAGGAGAATCGAACCCAGTTTGCCTAGGTGGGAGGCGTGTAGTCTAACAAGTACACCACCTGTGTACTAGCCATTCTCATGGACACAACAATAATCTGGGAGTGACCCCAAGGAGAATCGAACCCAGTTTGCCTAGGTGGGAGGCGTGTAGTCTAACAAGTACACCACCTGTGTACTAGCCATTCTCATAGACACAACAATAATCTGGGAGTGACCCCAAGGAGAATCGAACCCAGTTTGCCTAGGTGGGAGGCGTGTAGTCTAACAAGTACACCACCTGTGTACTAGCCATTCTCATGGACACAACAATAATTTCTAATTGCATAATTGACTTTTTTGGGCATGAAATGATTCCTACGCGCTTTGTGTTCACACAACCCACAATATACAATGCTTTTTGAACACATATTTCTTACAACCTTGCAACCAAACACATTATGCGCAACATGCACATACAATGTATTGCTACAAACCTGATCAACAACCTTTATAGATACACATACAGCATGCTAACTGTTAACCATAATTTTCTTTACGGATTGTTATAAAATAGTTAAAGCATTGGTTAATGATTTGTGAAAACTAAAATGATTTATTTTTTACGTTTTTTTAATGGTATACTAGATAATTTGAGGTAAAATGTGACAAAATTCACAGTTAACTTATACCTTTACGATTTTTATTTATAACAAAGGATTTACAGCAATCTGCCACCTTGACATTATACTTCTTCATACAACTATTTTATTTGCAAGGAGCATTACAGCATTGTGAAGGATTCCTAAACTACTATTTGAAATTAATGTCAGAGGTAGTAGTCAGAACGCTGCCCTGGTGATACATACAAAATTACCCCAAATGACTTGCAAATCTATACAATAATTACTTTAGTAATAATTCCAGTTTCACTTGAGGGATGCATGAATAAAGCGAACATGCCCACGGCAATGTTCATTATTACATACGGTGGAATAATACATAATTTGCGTACAAGCAGATCCTAGAAAGGGATTTAAGAACTGCGCACTTTACCGTGACCAGTCTACATACAGTTTATAAACTTACTTTCCAAACTAGCACACTGTACTGATTACCTTTGACACTGATTGTTTTGGCTGCCATTTTGACCGTGGGCCACCAGGAACTTTTTCTTCAGTGGCCGTTACACTGATTCTCGACTTGAAGCCATCCACTAAGTCTTTGTTCGGCGCAGATCCCCCGGAGGGCCCACCCGGAGGTTTCTGCTCAGCCTGCGTGGCCTCCTGCTGCTGTCCTTGGTACACAGGACTGTCAATCTCTCCGCCGGTCACCATACGGCTGTACAGTAACTGCAGTTTCTGGAGCACGCTCGCACATTCCTTGCCAGAAAGCTGATGTATCAGTTTCCATTGACTTTGACCGAGAGACATGTTTTTTAGATGGCTGCTAAATAGTGTACTTAATTTTTTTCCCCCTTGGTCATTCTTCTCGGTTCAAGCATTGCAAGTACTTTCCTGCCTGGGAAAAAATTATTACAGATTGGAATACGAAAATAAAACAATATAACTGTGAGAGGTCATTACCGTACAATCAAAATTCAAAAAGTAATGAAGAAACACTACTCAGTAAAATTAATCTGCCAACATACCCGCTGGTCGATTATTTTACCAACCTTGTCCAACCTTCTGGACCTATTAAGGCAAACATTGCAACACAAATTTAGTTTTTACAATGCTTTACTAAAGCAACAATTATGTGCATGCATACAACAATTCTCACATAATTTTCAAATTAATTACATTTACATATTCTATTAACATCATATACTCTACATTTCACAATCTGCCCTAATGCAACTTTCATTTTTATAACTATGCAAAGCCTAATTCATTCCTCTAGACCTCTGAAAATAATATAAAAAGCAGGGCATTTGTGATGCAACTTGCAAAACAATTAAGTTCTGAAATACTGGTAATTTAAACTGGAAAATTATAGAGACAAATATCCAGTTTGATAGATGGTATTCACATAACTTTATGCTATATTGCATAAACAACTGTTTTACAGAGAAAAAATTTGAGGATAAATTGTATTTATTGGGAGATGGGGAGAATATAGCAGTTTCATAATGGTCTAAATGTATGATTTCAAGTTCCACGCTTGTTCAAAGGGGCAATTA
Source organism: Dryococelus australis (assembly GCA_029891345.1). Classification (NCBI taxonomy): domain Eukaryota; kingdom Metazoa; phylum Arthropoda; class Insecta; order Phasmatodea; family Phasmatidae; genus Dryococelus; species Dryococelus australis. The sequence continues at coordinate 153,708,133 of CM057000.1, read as the reverse complement.
AATTAGATTTTGTATGTATCCATTTTATTTTTACTAATACATCATTACAACTTCTTTCTGAACTCCACAGCCCAACTAGAGTACGATTAAACAAAATTTAAATAAATCATTTTGAAATTTTATTTATCAACTTTTGGAAACCACTTTTAAAAAATTAAATTTTCCTGAATTGTTTTACATTCCCCATCCTTGGAAGTGGTTAAAGTACACAGTAACAAGTGATTGACCTTCAGGTAAGTAGGCTACTCTACTCAATTGTTTTACATTCCCCTTCCTTGGAAGTGGTTAAAGTACACAGTAACAAGTGATTGACCTTCAGGTAAGTAGGCTACTCTACTCATTTGTTTTACATTCCCCTTCCTTGGAAGTGGTTAAAGTACACAGTAACAAGTGATTGACCTTCAGGTAAGTAGGCTACTCTACTCATTTGTTTTACATTCCCAATCCTTGGAAGTGGTTAAAGTACACAGTAACAAGTGATTGACCTTCAGGTAAGTAGGCTACTCTACTCATTTGTTTTACATTCCCCTTCCTTGGAAGTGGTTAAAGTACACAGTAACAAGTGATTGACCTTCAGGTAAGTAGGCTACTCTACTCATTTGTTTAACATTCCCCTTCCTTGGAAGTGGTTAAAGTACACAGTAACAAGTGATTGACCTTCAGGTAAGTAGGCTACTCTACTCATTTGTTTTACATTCCCCTTCCTTGGAAGTGGTTAAAGTACACAGTAACAAGTGATTGACCTTCAGGTAAGTAGGCTACTCTACTCATTTGTTTTACATTCCCCTTCCTTGGAAGTGGTTAAAGTACACAGTAACAAGTGATTGACCTTCAGGTAAGTAGGCTACTCTACTCATTTGTTTTACATTCCCCTTCCTTGGAAGTGGTTAAAGTACACAGTAACAAGTGATTGACCTTCAGGTAAGTAGGCTACTCTACTCATTTGTTTTACATTCCCCTTCCTTGGAAGTGGTTAAAGTACACAGTAACAAGTGATTGACCTTCAGGTAAGTAGGCTACTCTACTCATTTGTTTTACATTCCCCTTCCTTGGAAGTGGTTAAAGTACACAGTAACAAGTGATTGACCTTCAGGTAAGTAGGCTACTCTACTCATTTGTTTAACATTCCCCTTCCTTGGAAGTGGTTAAAGTACACAGTAACAAGTGATTGACCTTCAGGTAAGTAGGCTACTCTACTCATTTGTTTTACATTCCCCTTCCTTGGAAGTGGTTAAAGTACACAGTAACAAGTGATTGACCTTCAGGTAAGTAGGCTACTCTACTCATTTGTTTTACATTCCCCTTCCTTGGAAGTGGTTAAAGTACACAGTAACAAGTGATTGACCTTCAGGTAAGTAGGCTACTCTACTCATTTGTTTTACATTCCCCTTCCTTGGAAGTGGTTAAAGTACACAGTAACAAGTGATTGACCTTCAGGTAAGTAGGCTACTCTACTCATTTGTTTTACATTCCCCTTCCTTGGAAGTGGTTAAAGTACACAGTAACAAGTGATTGACCTTCAGGTAAGTAGGCTACTCTACTCATTTGTTTTTACTGCTGTATCCAACACAACTTTCACCATAATGTCAACATTTTACAGTTGCAAGGTAATGTGACATTCCGATATTCTCGAGCTGTGTCAGTGACACAAACTTTGTCAGAGGGTGTAATGCAGGATGAGAAAGGTAGTGTAGAGAACAGCAAGGGAGAACAATTTGTCGCAGGAGGAGAAGATTGCGCCAGCTAAGAGCCAGCGGCAGACCATGACGGCACTCTCCACTCGCAATAACACGTGCGTGCAGCCCGCTAAGACTACAGACTTTCCCAGAACGGGATAAGTATTTTTAGCGTGTTATGGGTTCTTTTTCAGGGTTCAAAATTGTTTGCAAGTGTACTATGTATTTCTTTTCAGGGTAAAAATGTGTTATAAAGGATAATATGTTCATTTCCTAAAAATTGTGCCATGTTTATTTTCAAATTCAAAGTGTAGGCTGCGCCGAAGAAAAGGACACTGGTACTCAGGCGATAACGTCTTCAAAAGACAATTAACAACAATATTTACAAATTTAAATTGCTTTGATAATTCTGTATTAAAGTGCTTTGTGTGCCACTTAATTTCATATATTAATAATTTTTACTCTGCGTGCATAGCACTTCCGCTAGTGTGAACCCCGTAGGCAGCCATGTTAGGTCTGCGAAACCCCTGCCTCTGGGCAGTCATCCTAGGAGAGCTGGCGAGTTAAGACGCTGTCACGTACACAATTCATACTTTTGCACATGTAGTATACAGATTAACCTTTGCTTTGCGTAGGTTTTGCCAGACATCCCCAGCGTAATGCTATCCGCTTAAGTAATTATTTATCGCCCTTGTGGCTTTTTGAAACTTAAACATGATGAGAGGAGATAATGTCGAAGAGGAGACACGGCCTGCGCAACTTGTGTATCAGGAGCCATCCACCCTTGCTAAGGACTTTTTATTGTAACTTCTACTTAATTGCGACGAGCAATATTGAGGGCAATATTCGTATGTGCTTATTTCACAGCCACATCGCCCGTGGCTGGCTACCGCCAAGTCCGTACCTGCACCATCACTGCGTTTAGAGGGCTAATCCTTGCAATTTCACGTGCGCCGTAATTTATCTCAGGGTTATATGTATTGTTTTCATTCAGGGTTCCTGTATTTTTCATTTTTGATGCTATTTATGTATGACCACGCAGTCATTTCATATATTTGGATTGCCCACAATCAAGCACACTAAGAACTATTGTATACTCGCATCGTGAAGAGAATAATTTTCCTAATGCAGTTCTCATTTTGGCCGGTAACAATTTAGCGGTTTTCACGTAAAATGATGCTTTTTACATCTGCTCACATGGTCCGCTAAGAACTTCATCCAGTGGCATCTGCGCCATCTAAGAATACTTTCACGCATCCGCGTGTTTATTTTGCCTATTCATGTCATGTCCCATGTTCATCCAGTGATATTTATGTATTTTGTATGGCGTATTATTTTTCCGCCCTAACCCGCTGTGTGTTTTGACCACACATCACTTGGTTCGGGGATGTGTCCCGACGAGTAGGCGTTAGTGACGGAGATAAAATTCACGTGTGGTGTTTCATGTTCCTACTCTGTGTCCTGTCTCCGGATAAAATCTACAGTCCATCACAGCGGCTGTAAACCCCTTACTCTGTGGAGATTGTGCTCTCGTGCACTGCGGAGAGTCATCCAGCTAGGAGTGCGCAAGTTGAGTAAGGTGCTGGGGGAATCACCCACCAGAACTGCCTATTCACGTCTGAGTTGTAACCGTAAACTTCATTTTGGCACCAGATATAACTTGGTTAAATAAACCCAGCTCTTCACCAGTGGTTGAAAGTGACATGTTTAATATTGAAAGTGTTTTGTAAGTACGCACGGGTGAGACACACACACACACAACCCACAGCATCCCTGAGTCTCAAAGTGCGGTGCTTAGGAACCACCGCTGGCGACCATCTACCAGTAAGTAAACAGTGTATTCATTCTTCTTTGTGTCTCACCTGATGGCGTCAGGACTAAGAGGAAGGGAGATCTTGCCACAGGGCAATTGTCCGACAGAAAGTTCAAATATTATTATTTCTGGGTTGGCACATTTTTTCATTGGAAAATTACCCGACATTTCCCCGATTTCCAGACAAGAATAATATTTTTTCCCTGACTTTCTGCATTATAACACATGTTTATACCAAAAAACTTCTTTGATATTACAAAATTGCACCCTAAAAAATTCCAAAGTAAAATAAGGAAATACTTTGTCCATAATAATCAAAACAATTTTATACAATTCTAGTACCAATGCCTGCTTGAAGATAGCATAGCACCACCAAATATAGTATGCCTATCACAGAACTCCCTGACATTTCCTCGTTTTCCAGATGAGTGGCAGCCATATATTTAAGTTTTCTGAGATTAAATTGGGGCATCATGGTTTTAATATCAATCATCTGTTCGTATTACTTGGAGAACCAGAATGAAACAAATCCTGGTACCTTGGCATGCAATTCCCAGCGAAAAAGTTCCTACTCAATTCACAATTAAAATCACATACTCCACCACCCACATAATTTTTCACGGTAGTATCTTGATCCCAGATCTTTATGTACGCTGTAGGGTCCACACTACTTAGGACAGTATATAAAGACAGTAGGTGTATTTAATTTAGAGCCTGGCCACATTCGACATGGTGCACATAACATAACCTGTGTGTTAAAAGTTCACAACTAGTGTCTGGCATGACTTGTTTGGCATAGCGTTCTGATGGCCATTTCCAAGTATCTTATGCAAACGTCATAACGCTGGCTGACAATGAGAATGTGAAAAGTCATAAAAATGCTGTAATCAAGATAGCCAACTTACACATGAAAGAATTACTGTACTAGTAAAAATATTTCTTTTTCACTATCTTATTTCTGACTGGCCAAACAAGGGTTTTTTTTCTTTTATAACACAGATTGTGGACAGGATATGCTTGTTATGCTGTGTATTAATGCTATTCAAGTCAAGTCAATTGTGGACTTTGCCCTACTTGTAAATACAGCTGAATGTGAATTATATTTGCCTTGATAATAAATGTTTAACAAATTCTGCTCATTAGATTTTTTCTTTAAAATATACATAGCCTACATTCTTACTGACTGGTGTTAGTGTTGTGCCAATAAATTATCACTAAATTTGGACATGACTCAATTAAAATTAACGTAATTTGCAGTTCTGTTAAATATTAAGGTACTGTTACAATGGTCACATTGAATTGTCACTGCTCATTATATTTATCACTTTTTAATAATTATCAAGAACATTTGCCTCTTTTTAAGTGCCATATTCACATCCATTCTAACAAGACTGCTCATGTGTATTCTTCGTACAGTATAACCTAAAATAGGTTTAAAAATGACCCATAATTGTACATTTACTTGCCCAGAAATGTACATTTAATACGTTTTGCCAATTCTAAGCTATAAGTCAACAACTGCTTTCACGTCATTGATAAATATACTGCACACCTGATAATGTGCTATTTTTGTATGTTTATGTTATTTTCCTGTTTATAGCTCGAGTATAAACCTTTAATCTTTGTGTTTCTTACTTTATATCCATAAAAGAACGAATCCCGAATGATATGAATAATTCTACTCCTTGTTCTATGTTAATTATGGATGATGATTATTGAAATTGTAAAGGAAAATCATACTTACGATCGATATTATCACGTATAAGTGCGACTTCAAATAAACAAAAAATAATCGACGTTACTAAAATCGATTTTAACTCTGGTACGTGCCATTATTACAGCACTGTTATATACCATTATTTATACGCTATTCACGGTAAAGTGAACACTTTTGACTGCCCCGTTAATTGGAATAATAGTCAACAAATATATTTTTTTTAACCCTTAAACGTTAACTTCCGAGTGCGGTGGAATATACACACTGAGTTTAATACTTAAATGGCAGTATTGAGTCTAAAAGTTGGTTAAACGATAAAAAGACGGCCGAAAGGGAAAAGTAACTACAGCATCAAAACGGCTGACTTTATCGTGAACAGTCTGTAGTCCTATGTATCCTAATAATGCAAATCTCAAATTATCGGACTATAGTTAAACGTACACTGAAACATAAACGGGAGAAAATGAATGTGTGAAACTGTTGTAAAATGTAAACCTAGGCTCGATGAACTGCGAAACTTTATATTGCGACATAACTTGTGTTTATTGTATACTATTCAAGTATGCTCCCAACACTCACCTTGCAATACAAGCACAACGCTGACACTTATTAAAATTTTTGCTAAGCATGAATCTTATTCGCTAAACAATACTACTTCCAGCTGTAGAGTTTAACTAATCTCTGCTTTCACGCGTGCCACCTCCCGTACTGACTAGCGTTTCAAGTTTAGCGAAGATTATATAGTGCATTCTACGAAACAAACACTTCACGTCATCTTGTTTACCGAGCTTCGACCTCGCACACGAAAATAACGACACGTGAATATTTCAAGGTAACGATGTGCAAAAACATTATAAGCAACTACGCACTTTGCCATATTCTTCCGATTGATAATGAATACAAACGCAGTGTAGTGAAAATCAGAAATGAATTGCAGGGAGTATTTTAATGTACGCTTTCAATTATCTATCCTCACGTACTCGAGAACTACGTAATACTAAAATTACATTACACTGAACACTCGCACTTTCAAAATGTTTACTCTAAACACATCGCGCGAGATGAACCAGCCAATGAACACCGAATATCAACACCAGCCCACTTTCACCTGACCAATCGAAACTGTCGTGTGCATAGTTCCACCACGCCCACGCATCGATGAACACCCCACGCCATTCTCAACACATCATCAATCTTTCTACTTTCAATTTGCGATTTATAATTAATTAATCGATTTCTTCAAAATAGAGCGAAGCACAATATATCGATTCACGCTCTAAATTAAAGAAAATATATTATCAATTATTTTACACATATCGCTATTCATTCTTATAATACATATGAAACCAGCAGTGGTTTGCAAACTAATAGCGCCAATACTAATGTGACCCAATCCAACGGTGTTTCTCCCATAAGAACATCACAACATTTGTTCAAGTCGCCTGCATATTTCGGCCTTTTGTATTGACCACTGGTGGTAGGGTCTTAAAGGGGTGATAGAACATTTGGAAAGACGGTGAGGTTGTAGGTTAGAAATTGAAATTTTTCCCGGGCGCCAGGAACCGTCCAAGGGCTAATGGTGCCTTGACTTCTGGTAGTGCTGACTCTGTTGATCTCCAAGTTGTTGGGCCATTCATCTAACCTGAATCCTCCTGCTGGTGGTTGTTTTTAGCTCAAAAAATTATATTTCCATATATATATATATATATATATATATATATATATATATATATATATATATATATATATATATATATATATATATATATATATTCCATATATATATATATATATATATAGCATCTTCGTGGCCTCTTATGGTGGGTTCACACACCTATTATAATAATGAATTAAGTAGTGGTTCCTAACCGACGAACTATCGTCTGGTCACATGCCTCTGGTGATGAAATGATAAACAATTACAAATATACATAGGCATAATAAAAGACTTGAAACACATAGCACTGTTGCGGGCATTTTGAGGGCAGCTTTACTGCTAAATGACCCTGTGGTCAAACAATGGTTACAGTGGTAAAAATTTCCTGGGGCAATGAAAACACACTGGGAGAGCGGCAGATATATCTGGCATCTAAATAATCGGTTCCGGTTACATTAAAGTCTATTGATGTTAATGATTAGCACAAAGTGGTAGGCCTCTTGAACATGCCAAAAACAGCCTTGCCCCGCACAAGTTCTCAGATGCTACTAACATGGCCGTCCCTGGGGGCGGTGAGCATGACATGTGGGCACTATTCCAATGGAACCTTGCAAAACATATGATGCTATCAGCTTCCCCCAGCCCGTTTGCCAGCAGTCGCTAGTCGCTGCAGCAGCTATCAGCATTCTACCGGGCACTCGTGCGCACCGGTTGGGGAGTGCTTCGTAGCATTCCAGCAACCAAGATCTCGGTTACGAATGCGGCTGCAGGGGCCGAAGAGAGCACTCATGGAATGAGCGGAGTAGGGAAGTGTAAGTGCCAAACAAGCCATGTACACCTGCGCGCACATGTCTTAAAAGAAGACCCTGCAATATAAAGCATAAGTGAAAGCTTTAAGTAATAACGGCTCCAAGACACCCGTCCACACAACTCTAAGTTAGGGACCCCTATAGTGTTTTGATGAACATTCAGACTTTAGTTACAGTATTTTCTGTTTTCCATTATTTGCCATTTACACATGTTTCAATCTCATTTCATTTCACAGAGTGTAACATGTCTATTAAAGTATTCCCATGATAAGCGTAATGTGGATATGATTTCAGAGATTTTGTGTGTGTAAGAAAATAGTCCACATGGCTGGCCTGCCCGCCAAACATCGGCCAACACACAGTGCGGAACAGAAGTAAGACAGCGGTATCTCAAGGAGTGGGACGTGCTGACCAATAGGGTCGCGTTTTGCACGCTTGGGCAGTGCTTCATTTTTTATCGGCAATCGCTTCACAGCAATAGACATTAATTAAATGGAACCTTTGTATATTTCGTAGCCGCCCAAGAATTACCACTCCATCCTTCCCATGAAATAGCAATGTCCGGGAAGGCTTAAGTTTCATATGAAGTTTTTGTTGCCTTCCGGCATTTGTACAATTTCACCTTGCCAGCTGGTTAAGCCTGGCAACGCGTATAAGTTGCTTCCTAGAGGAACCGAAATAAAATGCAATGATCTAACGTAAATGGTGTGTGTTCTCATTCGGGTTGCCTATGGACCATAGGGGTGCAGGCACCCACCTTTTTCCACAATTCATTAAGTGTTATGAATCACTGTGTATATTCTTTTTCAGTGCTTTATCTATGTACATCTTAATATGGGTGTGTGCGCCACCTTAAGATCTCACTGCACAATTTTTTTAGGTATTGCAATTGTTACCGTATGAATCACGATGGTAGGAGCACCGGGAGGACACCACCTGTAGGTCGTCGGCACACGACCCTGGAAGAAGAAGAGTCGGCTCTACCGAGCTAGTTGGTATTTCGCTTCAAAATACCTGGCCCCTATTATCTACAAGCCGAAAAGTTGGTGAGAATATACGGAACATATACCTATCCCACTCCCAACCTTTAACAAACACCACTTTGCTCCACTGCCTTGCCGTCACATAATGATTACACACAAACACTTGCTGATCAAACGAAACTGGAATATAAAAGAATACATTTGCATTAAATGGCACTCACTAAAAATAGGTACATAACACGGTAATGTGAGGACGTAGAGATCATACAAGTTGGGTGAAATCAAAACACTGCAATTATAACTTTTAACAACACTTTGCATATTAGGCTTTATGACTAGGCATCCTAAAAAGCCATTTGTCATTTAAGGGTTCGTACAGAGTCTGCTGTTATTCCCTTTATATTGCAGGTATATTTGTAGGCACTGGCATGCACCACACAACTGACGGTGGTTGGTTTGCTGCCAGGAGGAAGCATGAGGTTATGTTGATCGGATGAATGATTGGATGAGTTGTGCAGGGTGACATCAGTTCGCTCAACAGCGAACATGATGTACTCTTAAACTCGGGTTGTACGGCCGATCGCCCAAAGTGGCTACTCCACCAATCCACCGTCTCTTGCATGACCGAAGGTGGTGGTGATGACGATGAAGTTGCACTATAAATCCTTTAGGCATGGTCTAGTTAGTGCTGTCGGCCTCCCTTAGATGCCCCTAAAACGCTGAAAAACATTTGTTACACGTTTCAAGGTAAAATAAATTATGTGGTCAGAGTGACCAATAAATAAAACCGTATGTCATATGCTTTAACGTAAACGATTTATTTATGAAACCCTCATCTGAGGCACAAACATTACACTGACTCCACTGAAGTTCGGAGAGCACTGATGCTGTAGCGTGCACCCTGCTAAAATGGGGCAAAGTTTACATGTGCTTCTTCTTCAGGTGATATGGAATAAATAAGAATGTTATCCGACACGACTGCTTATAATTACTTCAACTGCCACTTCTTGGCCACATAACCAGTAACTCGTATTTTTCTATAAGGTGTAAGGCAGCCTATAACAACTCCGGGATTAAGTATGAACCTATGGGGGGTAGCTCAGATGACCCTTGATGTCATCCACTTCCCCGAAGCCCATTTGCCAGCCGTCGCCAGCAGACACAGCAATTACACCGCAAAGAAGCTAGTTCACAAGTGCGACCGAGGTGCCGATTGAAGTGCTCATGTCATGAGCAGTACAAGGAAGTGTAAGTGCAAAGAAAACCATTTGTGCTCGTATGCACGTGTTTTAAAATGGGACCCTGAGAAAAAGGGCATAAATAAAGAAGCATTTATTATTATCGCTCAAAGATAACCATCCATGTAACGGTAAAACATGAAGCCCTACAATATTAAAAGGCCCCCTATGGGCTTTAGTGCACCTGTTTGTCAATCTCTCTTTGCCATTTTTATGTGTTACATCCTCATCTCGTTTTAACCAATGATTTGTTGTTATTAAAGGTTTTCAATGTCCAGAGTTTTTGTTTAGGCAATAGATGCAGACAGAAAAGCAGAGTGGATATTTTAAATGAATATTTTTGTGTGCAAGAAAATAGTCAGCACAGACTGCCTGCCCACCATCACCGGCCGGCATGCGGCGCCGGCCCAGTTACCATAATTCTGTCTCTATGGTAGGCAAGCGTGTGTACCGGTGGGGTCGTGTTTCGCGAACTTCGGCAACGCATCAACTTTTGAACTACTCATTTAATGTGCAATAGACTTTAGTATACTGTAACCTATGTTTAATTAGCTGCCCATGACTCTTTGCCTCTTCCCTCCCTATGATTTAGCATAGCCAAGAGATGCAAAATTTATCTGTAAATTAATTGTGGCCCTTGGCCTTTGCACAGTGTTACCCTGCCAGTAGTTTAAGACCGGCAAAAGTGTATCAACTGTTTCCTGGAGGAACAGTTAAACAAAACCCATTTGAATTAACGTTGGTATGGATTTTTATTCGGGTTGCCTACGGGCCATAGGGCACGGATGGGCCCCCACCTTTCCCACCAATTATTAAGGGTAATGTGCAAAGTGTTCTCGAGTCATTTTCAGTGTTTTTGTATCCACATTCAACTGATTATAGGTGTATGAGTCCCCCTGAGACCCCAGTGTGTAAATTGGTAAAGTATTTTGTTTAATAATCACGACTGATAATGCACCGGAGGGATATCGCAGTGGTTGCCGGCACACGACCCGGAGAAAGGAGTCTTGTGTACCGAGAACTTCGCATTGCATCCTGGCGATGGCTGGCACCAAAGAATTACATAAGAGTTTGGCACTTTTTCTCCACCATCCTACCATCATCCTCACTAGCCAAGGGACTTGGATACCTCAAGGATGTACATTCTGCAATTTCTACAATTTACGATGTTGGACATTGAGGGGGCCACTTAAGGCCATCTGCTACACTGAGAACGCCCGCACCCACCTGGAACAACAACTGTAATAAATTTTTACCCAGTTCACATATTCTCCTTGATGGTCCAGCCTAAATACCCTACATTATAATAGTGTACACGACTTGTGCACATCACTTAACTTAAATAGCATGGAAAACTTTATAATACTTAGGCAACCAAACCATAACATGACATACACTGCAAAAAATAAACAATGCTACACTAACTCGGTGACCACGAATAATACATCCCAATTTACCAACTGAATATTATGTACACAGATGCCCTAGAAATATAATAATAATACATACAATATATAAATCTTGATGCCACATGAACTGTCACACTGGTCAAGTGATATGTAACACACAATGACACTTTCCAGAATGTAAACAAACAAATCACGTGGCACCATCAATCACAACAAATACATCTGCTGCACTTCCTACCATAGAAATACATAAACAAATCCTGACAATGAAATCAAACTGAACCAAACAAAAATTACACCCTGGTTTTACGCACCAAAGCACTTCACACATGCATGCATGGCACTGGATTAGGCACTTGCATTGCACACCTGGTTGTGCAGGGTTGTTGAAGGTGATGCAATGGATGTGCACGACGACCTAGGATGAAAATATGTAGGAAACGTCACTACCCTAGGGGTGAACGAGTGTTCGCCACTCTCACTCCTTGCACTGTCGCACACTTAACATACAGCACACAGGCACATCACTATCAAATGCATGTAGAATAGTATTCTTGCTGTGCTGACTCCTTGCATTACGGGCAAACGGTCTGGGAGGTAAGGGACGCGAGCCTTCATCAGTCTCTTGCGAATTCAAATCATTGTTACCAGTATTACTGCAATTGTTTGAATTCACCAGGTCAAAACACCATTGGGCAATTTAGGCCAGCCCTTCCTGCTTCTCCTCACAAACAATAGGTGAAAGGGAAAATTACAGTTCGTCAGCTAGGTAGGCAGGATTGACAATAACATGAATCTGGATATGGATCACAGAAGCAGACACGTAACACACTTTGTTTCAATCAACAATGAGACTTATGTGGGCGCGGATAATGTACGGATACACATAATAAAGCTGGGCATCTCCCAAATCTTCAATGTCTGTGAATTTGTGTAGCCAATAGGAATCGAGTATTTTGTTTGTGGATTTTCGTTTTCGTGGCCATTGTTTTAAATAATAACTGCACATGGTTCCACAGTAGTATTGTCACGAAGTGAATAGGAGGGGAAAAGAGGAGGGGAATATTGAGTTAATCTATGACACCAGAGAGGGGGTAAGAGATTACTCGTCGATCTACATTATAATGTAACCGGTGCCTCCAACATAAATGTAGCGAAGTATGAAGACAGGGGAAGAATTTGATTTAAAAAGGGTGGCGGGGTCTTTAAAATATCTGCCAACTAATTAAAATTACCAATAATGCAACACAGGGCCTCAAACCACCTTATTAACTGGGGCCTCGAACCACAAAATAGTGAATTTAATTGAATTTGGGGGTAGGGGGCAGTCAAGAACAAATACTAAAAGTGTTTAAAGTCCTAAAATTCTGCTCTGCGAACTTCACCATAATGTAACGTAGGTGATTAGGGGATATGAAAAGAGGGGTGGGGGGAGTAGGGAGTATGGAGTTATCCTTCTGGGGAAAGTTACAGGGGAAAAAGGACAAATTTAGTTAGGTCTTAAAGATTAAAATGGGGGGCAACTGTTCAACTACCCCCAACCACCTGTCCGTTTGTAAAAACCACAACCAAAAACAACGAACAATAATAGTGGCCACCTGGAAGCCCTTAGTTTTGTAACAATAATAGTTCAAGATCTCTTTTTCCAATAATCTCAGTTTTTTGATAATCACTGTGTGTCCCAAAGATATATATATATTATATATATATATATATATATATATATATATATATTATATATATATATATATATATATATATATATATTATATATATATATATATATATAGAGTGGTAAACTGAGAAATCTATATCGTTAGTAAATTAATTAAGTATGTAAGACACTGCATCTCTCTTTTGTTTTGCTTAATCTTTTATATTTTTCATCTTAAAAGAAAGTTTAAAACTTTAACACCAAATTACTGTAGGTGATCAGTCCTAGGAGGAAGGTAAGAACCAAATACACTCACCAAGTCCACTTTCATGAACACAATGAGGATTTATTATTTTAAAACTTTAAATATATAAATAAGCCAAAAAGAAAAGAATCATGTACCAAAAATTAAAATGTTTATATCTCAAATCACACACTGATATCTCTTTATGTAAAGAAAAAATAAATTCCTATTTTTGTTCTTGAAGAGACAGAAAATAAGAATAGGAACGTAATGGTATCTGTCAAGATTGGACACCATACCTTAAGGGCCTTACACATTTGAAAACTTTAACATTTGACTTTACCAACTGACTTTACGTTTGCTTTCCAACATGTTGTTTCTTATGGAGTTTGACACAATGCAGCTGTCAGTCGTAAAGTTAGGCACTCTTGACCTTACGATTTTGAAAAGTTAAATATTTAATCAAAGTCAAGCAGCCATTTGGCCGAGTATCTAACAGAGGTTATGTTGAATGTGCTATTTTTTTTATTGTAGAACGATTTTAAACTGGTTACATTATACGAAGTTCGTCTTAAATAAAATATATCTCAAACGAATATAACGAGAAGAGAAAATAAATGAATTTACATATTTTTTATTTTAGTAAACAAATGTGTTTTTTGTTTTTAACTAAACTTCTAATACAATTTGTAATCCTATTAAAAAAAAAAAAAAAAGGCACGTAAAATGAATTCCTGGATACTATCATAATTATTTTCAAAACAAGATACACATTTTTACTAAGTTCCCAGATTCTATGTTCAATTGTCTGAACTCTGACTTTAAAATTCTATTGTGTATTGGTGCTTTCGGCAGAGCAAAGGAAACATAAAGTCAAATGCTAAAGTTTTCTTTTGTGTAAGAAGCTTTACAATAAATTCCATGAAAATTTTAATAAAAAAAAATTAAGTACACATTAGTGATTATATTTCTTTCCAGTACAGAGCTTATACAAAATCAATACTAATGAGAGGTATTAAAAGAAAAATTAAATTCTTTAGTCTTGACTTTGGTACACAAAATTAAAAGCGAGGGCCCTAAAGATGGTTTTCTTAACAAAGACGACTAATGAACATAACGAACTTTACCTATAACTTGTTTATTTTACAATGAAATATGTTAAATATCTTGCTTAATAATCATATTTCCAAAAAGGTAAGAATATAAAGTTCTTTGCCATATCTGGGGCTCCGGCGTTCACGAGTATTTCACCAATGTGTTTTAGTTTTGCAATCTTAATTATGTACAATATCAATTTCACTCATCACGTTATTCATTAAGATCAGTTTTTTTTCATGTTTTCATTTTGGCTACGATTTCGCCGGACGTGCGGCAAAACCGACGCCATGTTGTTAGTCAGACTTCAGCACTCAAGACAATTGGCAGGTGAGACGGTAAGCTTCGCGTACCTCCCTCGGCAATTCTATATAGGCTGCATTTTTCTTCATATCCATAGTTAACATAATTCAAGAATCTTTTAGTACTTTTATTTAGCCGAGGGGAGGTCTCCCTGCATCCTGATGTAACAAACCAGGACTTCATGCGTGGGATGTGTTTCACGTAATTACAATCTAAGGCCTACCCCTAATTTTTCAGCATTAGCGACCTCCGGCAGGTCCAGAGTGCCGGATCCGCTTAACCAAGGTATGCATTAACATGTACAGTAACATTCAATTGTACCTTTAAGATAACAAAACAGTCATACCATAATTAGACATGTTTTATTGCATTTAACTCTCCTGAGTTCATCGGGTACTGCGCCCTAATAGCAGCCTTCAAATTTACAAGTGTATTTCAGTGTATGTTTTATCAATTCGGTTTTGTAAATTCTGTGAAAATATAGGAGTGCTAAGTTGCTAAGACCTTCGCCCATAGGCAATATTTTGCCTCTACGTAATATAACAGAAAATTAACTCAGCTCTCCTTCATATCGACAGCGTGCCCAGAGTCGCCGTACGACCCCATCAACAATCGTTCTCTACACCGAACGTAGTGCCATGCACATCATCAGTACCTGTTCCCCACATGCTCTCAGGCGGGACACGAACATACAACCAGCACCTCTGGAGGCGCATCGTGTCAAATTTTATTCCCTGACTTTTGAAAGCACTCGGAGCCATGTCGCACTCCGTATTCGGCCACAGGGCCTGTCGACATTGCGCAGATCGGTATAGTGAGTGGAAGGGGGGGGGGGAATAAGCGGCGCCACTTACCCCAGTGTTCTATCCAATGGCTGTTGCGTCTAATGGTCATGGCTTCCCGGGACACACTCATTTAGGTCACATATCCATTCATCACGAGAGTTACCTCTTGTGGTGAATGTTAAATATTATGACCCGCGGTCATGAGTTACATAGCAGCAATAAACGTGTAATGTCGTTCTTGTCGACCTGCACTAATCGAGACTGTGACCTAATGTCGATCGGTCGAGTGTTGCTGTGTGGTTGATGCATTTGCGATGGAACAAACGGGCACAAGGGATGCGTGGACGTCAGAAACATGTCATAGTTATGAAAAAATGTCGTTTATGGAGAAACTACTCTCAAAATTTGTGTCCTTTGGCATAAGAAAGCAGCAGCTGGATACAGTTTTGTCAGGTCTATTAACTTTTTGATAATACCCCATGAGAAAAATTTGAAATGTTATCTTGGTTGTGTCAGTGTTGAAATTGGCATAACCTCCCTCATCAAGCAACACCTTCTTTATAAGGCCAGAAATTAGCATAATGTAGAAGAAAAGTTAAGATCTCCGATAGTCAATGAGATGTCAATCAAGGCAAAAGTAATGTATGATCGTAACTTCGATCAGTTCCTTGGTTATACATAGGCAGAAATAGAAGGACTTGGTGTAAGTGACAAAGTCGCTAATAGGCTTTTGTCTTTGCTGTTTCGTGGCCTCTCTACTACTATCCGAATTCCTGTGGTATTCTGTTTCACACAATTAACATGCACTCAGTTGTGTGCATTAACAAAGAAAATTATTGCAGAGGTATAAAATAATTGTCTTGGAATTTAACGGATTGTCACAGATAACTTGTCTGTCGATGTAAACATGATTAAGGAATTGTGTCAGGGGCAAATGATCTCTGAAATACCGCACCCTATTGACGATGACAGAGTTATCTTCTTAACCTTTGATTCAAGACATCTGTTGAATATTTTGGTTCTCAATTTGTTGTTAAGGACTTTTTTTCAAAATAGGAAAATGTTAATGAGTAAACACCTTAAGACACTGTATGAGGCACAGAAACATGCTGTGGTGAAACCTGTTCGCTCTCTGAATAGAGAAGTGATTTATCCTTCAAACATCGAAAAAATGAACGTGCGGTGAAACGAGCCAAACATCTGTTTTCATTACAGCATGGCTGCACCAAAAACCCTACCTACAGTCGCCCCTGAATTAGTCCAAGATAATGAAAGTCTTCTTGTAACAATGGAATTCTTGGAAAACATCAGGAAATGGCACAATATACATGATGTTTGTAATACAAAGCAAGCATATTTGTCCAGGAATACTGACAAAAGAGTGTTCACTACTTGTGATGATGACAGACTCTCTTGGATGATAGAAGAATTTTTGCCATACATAACAAATATTCAGAAATCATCTAGCAAACACAACAAAATAAGTGAAGAAACTTATGATGATCTAGATATTTAATATCAGTTGGCTTTCATTTTATCTTGATCCAAATTCTGAGCAGTGATGATATGGAGCTTCTTTTCAGTCACTTAAGAAAAAAAGGTGGTTTCAATGACATGATGGATGTAAGGTTATATATGTACGCACTTGACACGACACTGAAAACGGACTTCATACACCCTTCAGACTCATCAAATGTAGTAAGACAAACTTTCAGGACACTGAACACAGTTACACAAAAAAAAAAAAAAAGAGAGACTGTTGTTGATCGAGCCATTAGTGTCATTCCAAGAGAAGCTTTTGCAATTATCAATGAACCAACATAAGGCAAGTTAATTTACAATAATCTGTGGTTTACTTACACCTTTTTATTTAAAAGGGAATCATACAGAATTTTTAAGACTTCCTTTTGTGCATTGCAGAAGTTCGAGTAACTTTGGAGATTAGATCATTGGTAATGATTGATGGATATTTAGTAAGGGTTGTAGAAAAAAATACTAGTTGTGTATTTTTCGTGGACCAAATTTAAGCTCTTAATAGCGACAGCCCATTGCTGTGTTTAATAAAAATGTACGATCGAGGAGCTCTGCGCTACCCATCAAGAAGATTGGTGTTTTTCCTCAGAAAATATTGGAATTTACAGCACTGCCTTGAATTATTTATTACACGAACAGGTAGTGAAGAAGAAAAAGGTGTTTATTGTGCCTACATCTGTAGAATATTTCAAAAGTTGCTAGTGTGATCAAGAAAAACTGGGTATTGTAATCATTTCTAAATTTCTGAAACCTGTTTTGGATAATGAAGCCTGGCTAGTACCACATTTTATTGATTAAACCTTTAAGACTACAAACAAAATAATTAAGCTGTAAAATATTACAACATTAAAGAAAGAAAATGTACGAGCTGCTTATTTTAGGTAAGTCATAATGGCTTTTTATCACTTGTTTAAATGCTTTAATTTGTCCGTACATGTAACTTGTTTTGAAGCTAACATATTTGTGTTGAAACTGGTTTTAAAACTTTAAACTGTTTGTTATTGGTAGTACTTAACAAATATCAGGATAGTTTAAAGCGGCTTTATTTAAATGTTTCGCGCCTATATTCTATGCAGTAGTTTATAGCACAAAAGATAGCACTCTAGCAACAATTCCTTGAACTAAAAAGTCTTGTATTTTGAATTCTCTCTGTCCCGTCCTTTAGGTATTACGTAGGGTCAAATTACAGTATACAAAGTTTATACACTGGACATAGTAAACATAGAAAAGACCGCCGGTTTTACATCACTGGGACGCTACTCCCTCAGCACAGGGGTGGATCGGTCCCTTGGCCACCCAGACAGTTCTGTTAGCTTGTGGAGGCAATGAGAAGCTAATCCCCTCCTCAACCCGACAAAAATACTTAATGCTGCGGAGTAAACATTGTTTTACAGGATTCCCACGGTAGCGCCTGGGAGCTGTTTCCATAGCTGTATTTTACTCTCTTTTTCCCTGCCTGTACGGGATAAAAGAGAGTGGTGAGGTTAATTGAATTTATCAGCGCAGAATTTTAAAGTTCAGGACTTGTGAAGTACTGTCACGAGCTCCCTGTGAGAGAGCTAGCGACAGTTTGGTATTAAAAGCGGAGGTTATTAGCCAAATGAAGTTAAATTATCGATATAAGGTGTTTTCCCATGACTGGAGTGGCAAGAATTATTATAATTAAATTAATTATTTGTGTATTGTAGTGGTGAATTTAAGTTGCGTGAGAATTTAATTCAGTGTAGTTGTTTCAGTATTTTACTTCATATCTAGTGAGTTATTGTTAAAAACATTAAATAAGCTAATTTGTGAGTAATTCATGTCTGAATGTACTGTGACGAGCAACTAAAAGGGTAATAGGTCATGTAAAACATGTTAACTCGTGGATGTCCGAGAGCGATATGGCTGGCGCCAACTAGTTTTGTTAAAAGTGGGCGATTTTTGTCCCGGACCGACCGGAAAATTCCGGCCAGTTTCGGGGCTTAATTTAGATGAAATCGGGCTGTATATTTGAACTGAGGGCGTGAAATAATATATTTAAAGTAGTTTTGAACAATATTCCGTGTTGTTTACTATTCAAACTTGTAAAATTCGAAAGCAGAGCCAGGAAAACGCGTCACGTGAGTGAAGCAAGGCTGTAATATTGGCCGGAGGGCTCTGATTGGCCCAGAGAACTTGGTGGGGCGGGGCTTACGAAGTTGCTCAAGGGATGGCAGCATGGTCGTTATTTTACCGTGAACAGCTTTTATTTGACACGGAAAAATTAAATTATATTAAAAGATGTTGTAATTAATGTTATTTAATCGTTTTAAATATATAATTAGTACTGCAAAACTTAAAATGTTATATAATAAACTAAAAAATTAGGTGCTGTCACTGCAATAATCAATTGTTTTTAAGTAAATTAATTAAATTTTAAGGAAGTTTGAAGTATCTAGGTGGCCAGTAATATCAATTAATCAATTATTTTATTAAAGCAATTTCAGTTATTGCTGAGGGCAGAAAATATTATGTTTAACAAAGCAAAACTATGTGCTGCAATCAATTGGTTGTGACAAGAAAATATTCGTGAATTTGTCGCTCGTCATAGTGATTAATATTTATGTTATGTGTTTCAGAGTCACTCCAGTACAGAGTAGGGGACAGTGGTTTTTGCGGGTCTAGTTGACGGGCTAGGGGGCCGCAAATGACGCCATGGCTTCGAGGAGTAGCCAGGTTCTCTCTTGTTGTTCTGTGACACTGCAGAGTTTGAGGATGTAGGGGTGGAAATGTGCCATGAGTGAGGCGAAGTCGCATGCTCTAAGGAATACCATAAATACATGGAAATCCTGCATAGCGCCTCTCATCTCTCCTGGCGAATTTCGCTGGCGAGGGTGGGATTGAGGTGGTGTGTTTATTGTTACTGGGGTGTCAAGTGT
Organism: Dryococelus australis; assembly: GCA_029891345.1. Classification (NCBI taxonomy): domain Eukaryota; kingdom Metazoa; phylum Arthropoda; class Insecta; order Phasmatodea; family Phasmatidae; genus Dryococelus; species Dryococelus australis. Next base: position 153,688,317 of record CM057000.1, on the reverse strand, counting down.
GGGAGCTGTGTTGTGAGTAGGCGGAGAGAGTGCCTACGAATATGACTGGCCTGGTTATATTGTCCTGACAGTGAACCTGGATGGGGCAGGAGGTTGTTCGACAGAAGTTGGTTTGTCTTTTGCATCAGCAGTTTGTTTCTGCACCAAGTCCAGGAACTTGGGGCAGGCTTTTGAAAAGGCAGTGTGGTCACCTGCACAGTTGCTGCATGTTGGCTTGGATTTTATTTCATTCATGTTGCAGGCACTCTCGGGGTGAGGGCCGGCGCAGTGTGAGCATTTTGTTGGCATTGAACAGTGGTTTCTTGTGTGGCCTAGGACTAGACAATTACGGCATTGTGCCACGTCTGTCGCCCGTTTCTGATATTGTCGTGGATGCACAATAGTAATGTTTATCCTTGTGACTGAGAGCAGAGTAGGGAGAGCAGTGTTCTGCGCCGCCGTAACACAGAAAAATCGATGCGGCTCCAACGTGAACTTGTTCGGGTCTGTGTGGTCTGGGATTTGTTTTTTAAACTGGTAGATGTGCTGGATTGTGTAACCGGCCCATTCCAGATCTGCCTTGATGTCAGCTATTTCAGTTGTGGGGTGGAGATCAAAGATTACTTTTTGTGGGAGCTCGGAAGCTTGGCAAAAAGTGAAATAATGAATGTAATTCGCTTTGAGCATTGTGCGGGCAGCTTTGTAGTATTCTGAATTTTTTGCAAGGATTTGTGTTCCCTGAGCAGTGGGGAGAAGGGAGAACCCGTCCCTACTAATTGCTCGCAATTTCTGCATAAGTAAATTGTATTTAGTGGTGTCAGGAACCACTAATCTGAACTGGTTTTGTCTTTTTTGTTGTGTTTGAGGTGCAGCCGGTTGTGTTTGGTGGATGGGAATGCTTGAAGAGCTGGGGTTGTTTACTGTGGAGGTTTTTTGTGACCTCTTGTAACAGGGAGAACCTAATTTGAATAGGGATGTTGTTGGCCTGTGCCTCATACGACACAGAATGGAGAAGCTTGTTCTCCTGTGTGGTTCGTTTCTCAGGTACTGTGGATGTTCTGTCCCCTTTCTTTTAACCACCTGGAAGTCAGTTTCCATGTCCATTTTCTCGTTTCCTGCCGCTGGTGTTGTTGGTTGGTAGGAAGCTGGTGTGCTGAGTGTTGGTGGCGTTGGAGCCGAGAGAGTGGCAAGGAGAAGATCAATGTGGTCTGGGATACCCTGGGGAAAAATGTCGGACACAGATTGGTGATTCGGTCGTCTCTTTGCAAGTTCAATCCATCTCTTGTTTTCTCTGAGGTACTGCAAACTGTACGGGCCAGTTCCTGTCATCCATGACGGCTCAGTCAGCTCCCCGCCTGCCGCCATGACCTGCGGGGGTGGTGGAGGAGGGGGAGGTTCTGTGTTGAGCAACTCACGACATGGTGTGTGAAACTGGCGAGAAAGTGTTGTTAAGAAAGTGCCTAAATCGGTGCTGTCCGCTGTGGCCGCTGACTCACTAGGGGCTAGGCTCGAGTTGACCTGTTTCCAGGCTGACCACAGTGTACAGGGTATGTGCCACGAAGCTACATGTCGTCGACAACAAGAAAAAGCAAGTCGCACCCTCCTTGGTCAGAGGTCAAGGCTGGAGTGTGAGGTGTGAGGACATAGAAAAAAGATACATAATGTGTGTGTGTGCATGCGCCCGACTACACGTACACGCATCTCATCTTTTCCTTATAATTTGGCCAATCCTCCTCCAACATACTGTGGGGTGTCGTTGTTTTACTGAAACAGAAGAAAAAGGAAACAAGAAAAAGGAAACGAGAAAAACTTGAACAAGAAATGCATTCAAAGACATGTTATGCAATAATTTCATAATTTTTGTAGTTTAAATATTCATCTACACTATAAAATGTTAGTTTAGAAAAAAAATCTTTCAGCTGTTTTTTTAAAGAATTTTTGGTTAGAGAAGCAAATTTCTTTAAGGTGTTGCAACTTATTAAAAAGTAGGCTACCAAGGTAGGATGGCCCTTTCTGGACAAGTTTTAAGTTAACTGAAGCCTTGTGTAAGTGTTTTTTATTATAGTCATGCTTATGAAAGGACTCATTTTTCTGAAATAAATGGCTGTTTTTGGACATGAAAATAAGTACTGAAAATGTTAAAATGTTATGAAAAGTACTGAACATGTTAACTTGCATGCAAATGTTAAAATCTCTGAGTTCTTGAAAAGAGGTCTACATGAGTATAACTTTCTTTTGCCATTGATTATTGTTACAGCTCTCTTTTGCATGTGAAACACTTCTTTGCTGTCAGTGGAATTACCCCAAAAAGTTATACCATAGCACATAATGGAATAGAAATATGCAAAATATACCATTTTTGCCCACGTGGCTTTTATCTGTATTACTGGTGAAGTTCGGTGTCAAATGTAAAGTTACTTTCATTGAAAAGTGTGTAGAGTAATGATGAATAAATAACGTCACTGGAACTGTGCATGTTTAATTCCGTCTACGCCTTCATGTGCATAACTCCGTAGGACCCTTATTTGACGCCATTTCTGAAGTGTTTATTTTACATGTCAATCCCAAGAGTGTTCTAAATACAATGTTTCCAAATCAACACATTTAATCCCGGTGGTGTGTGGTCCACCCTAAGAGGCCACGAAGATTTCCTTAAGTGCTTTCATTAATCATTCTACAAGTAGCAGGAAAGGCAGGAATTGGTTGTTGGCGGCACAACCCAGAGCTTCGACAAGAGTCAGCACTCCAACTTCGGCAGAGCCTCTGGCGATACCTGGCGCCCAGCAATACCTAACCTGTGTACCACATTTTCCACTAAAAAGTTACTTTTCATTTCTCCCCCCCCCCCCCCCGGTGACACTACCACCCAGGGAAAAAACAACCGAACGTCGTAACCAGGACGTAAAATTTCAGTTAACGCGTCAGGTTAGGGGCAGATCACACCAGATGGGCGGAATTATTTCTGGAGGTCATGTTTTGTTTAAGGAACAGAGTGAACACGGAAATCTGGAAAACCCCCCCCGGAAATGGTACAGGGTCATGAACTGCGGCACCCAGAGAACCCTACGAAAACCAGAAAGCAGAAGGCCGCTGCCAGAGTTAGTGCCCGGCATATATGTAAGGGAAAACCCATTTTCGGCAGGAGTAAAGAACCATTGTGCAGGACTGGCACCCAAGTGGAGTGGGCCGGTGAGAGTAACGGCAAAGATGAGGAATTCCACATTTCTTGTGAACGCGACGAGTCACAAAACGTCACTGCGACGACCTGCGTATAGCCCGTACACCTGCAGGGAAGAGGGGCAAGGGGAAGCCGGAAAACCCAGTACCTCAGTGAGCGCGGCGTTGCGTACCAGGTGGTACAAGGTATAACAGGAGTAACACGAGTCAAAGTAACAACACCAGTCTCATAACAACGCTCTCGGGAAATGTAAACAATAACACTGGGAACACTATGTCATTCAGGGTCTTCATGCCATCAAAGCACTCCACACTAAACAGGGAGGGAGAAGGTGACGGAAGTGTACACACACAAGTGAGTGAAGATAGTAGTAGGGAAACACTGTTTCAGGGCTTTCCTGTGAAAGCCAATAGTAGTATAACAAATCAAAGTAGCTTTGGGAGTTTCATGTGTATAAATGAGGGAAGTGGTAACAACAGTGTACATATTGTAAGGAAGTGCATTACCAGAGGTTACACAACATTGATCTAAATTTACATTGCTAAATTTTCGTACTAAAATATCTTTGGATGATATATCTATTTTATTGATTAACATCGTTCAATCATAATATTTGCAAATGTGTTTAAAGATAAATTCAAATTAACTTATTTTAATTGCAAATGAAACAAACAGTTGTACATAAACATTGCTCAGGTTAGTGCAGAAGTGTGATAAGAACATCTGTGATATTCAGGCAAAGAAGACAAGTTTCATCTGAGGAATTTTGTTTATTTGGAACGTACGAACAATGCATTAACGAGTTGTGTTGAAAAAGAATATTTTAGAAAGAGGGCAAGCGAATGTTCTGAAGAGAGGCAGTCGTTCGAATGGAGTCTTTGAAGGACGTCTTCGACGGAGAGATGACACAAAAGACTACCAGCATCGCCCAGGATCGACTGGAGGCCTGGTCCGGTGTTATGGAGTTAGGAAAACTAATTCCTGATCTAGTGAGGACTTCACTGCTTCCCAGTCGTCGAAACCCAGCTGCCATCTGCATCGACAGTTTATCTCCAAGTAAGGCCAGAGTTATACTAATTAGTTCTGCTGTCAGCCATTTGTCGTGAACTTTTCTTTTCTCAAGACCTATTCAAATGAATTCACTTGATTAAACATCAAAACTATAATTTGGAATTTTTCAAGATTGGTAGAGCAATATTGAACTATATTGAAAAACTTTTACCACTTTCAAAACGTCATTTAACTATGTATATTGAGAATGTTTTTCCCAATTAATTATCAGCACATCCCAGTGGTACGTTCTTGCACTACTGAACTGAGAGCTAACCCGGAGCAATTTAGTGATTTGAATCCCCAAGAGACTAATTGATAACAATAATTTTTAACATTATGAAAACCAACTGCTGTGCAACATACATGGTATTTGCTATATAATATTTTGATGGTTAATTCTTAAAGTCCTACTTAATAATATAGGAATATCTGACAGCAGTTGTATCAATGTGCTATTATAATTATGTATTTTTCAAAGGGTTGTTTATTGCATTGTTTGTGAATCGTGTGTGCTTTATTGAACTAACAGTAAAATCTGCTTAATTAATCTTATTTGCTGAATATTTTTATCTTGTTGTTAACAGCAATTTTAAATCAAAGTCTTATTTTATTTGTGATGACACTGAATATTCATAATTGGATTGTCTTGCGTTAGTTGTTCTTCTGTTATGCACACACTTAAGCTTATTGACACAATCTTTGCTGACATCAATCGTACGTGGAAATGTTATATATGTTGTGTCCTCGTGATTCTATCATATCACACCTTATCTTTTTTTTTTATATAAATACACCCCTTTACAGAATGGCGATCAACATTTGGGCATTATTTGTTACATGATGTTGCATATATTAAATATTTGATTCCCGAACGTGTAGGTGTATTTTATTTGTTACACACGTTGCCGCTTACCAATACCAAAACGTAAATCACAACACAACCAATGCCAGTGACATAGTTTTGAAGGGGTTTCCCCAAGGCACCAATACCAATGGTTTTAACAGAAGTGAAAATGTAAATCAGGATACCACGAGTGTCAGTGTAATGGCTTTCAGAGGATTTTCAGCCCCCGCAGGGGATAGCCTAGTAGGACAAGAAAGTTTCAAAGGGTTTAGGGAAGTTAGTAGGGAAGTGAGTGTGACGCCACATGTCAACAAGCCACATCACAGCACTTGCAAGAGGCGAGATGAATCACCACTACACCCCCACCCCCTGCAAACAACGCAGAATCAGAAGACTCCCTATGCCATGCTTCTTATGTCCTCAACCAGTGGTCCCGGTTCACAGCCAGGCAGAGTTTAGTTGCTCGCATAGTCTTGGCCTTCGAGGGAGGGGTTGTTTAACGCCGGCTAGCAGCCAGCGATGCTAGAGCCCATGACTGCGCTCGCCATTCATGATACATGTGGGCACGCACGTGCGCAGAGAGGCCATAACCTGAACTTTCCCGTAAAGGAATATTTATTTGAAGTGTGAATTATGTCTCTTGATTTATTTTCAGATTTCCAAGTGTTTTAAGTGTTTAAAAATGTATGTTTGAAATGTTGCACAATGTTTGGTTATGAATTCAAAATGCACACTGCGCGAAGGATAAGAACAGTATTATTCCAGCTGAACGCCGTCATAAAAGACATTTCATGAATACAGAACATTTTTCATTTAAATGTAGTATGTAAATCTATATTTAAATTATTTATGGCATTTATTTTAAAATATAAAAATTTTACTCGGCGTGCATAGCACTTCCGCTTGCGTGAACCCCGTAGGTAGCCATGGTAGGTCCACGCGACCCCTGCCTCTGGGCTGTCCATCGAGGAGAGCTGGCGAGATAAGATGCTGTCATGTACGCACTTCAAACTTGAACTGATGTAGATTACAATAGCTCACTTTTAGTATACCTGTTAACCTTTGCCCTACGTACGTTTTGCCAGACATTCCCCAGCATTATGCTTCCGCTTAACTTAATAATTTGCACCCTTGTGGCTTTTTCAATGTAATCGAGGAGAACGGAGGAAAGATGTCTGAGAGGCCACGCGGCCCATGCAACTTTGAATCAAGCGCCATCCGCCTATGTTAAAGGCGTTTCAGTGTAATTTCTGTTAAATTGCTGCGTGAAATATTGAGGGCTTTATTCCTATGTTTGTATTTAAGGGTATTTTTTATGTTTAATTGTTTTACGGCCGCATCAATTGCGACCACATGATTAACAGCTGTCAAGTCAATATATGCGCCATCCATGCACTTTGAGGGTTGATTAGTGCAATAAATGTGCGCCATAATTAATTTCAGGGTTCTATTTAATATTTCATTCAGGGTTCCGTATATTTTTATGTAATTGATGCTTTGTATGTATGACCACGCAGTCTTGCTCATGTTTGATTTACCTGCCATCAGGCGTGCTACAAGCCCAGTAGTGTCTCAATCTGCAGAGGAATATTTTTCCCAACATTAATAACAATTTGTCTGACCACGATTTGCTGTTTTACGGAGAAATACGGCAATTTCACCTGCACCACGTGATCCACTATGAAACTTATCCAGCAGCATCCGCGCCATCTAAGCTTTCTTTCACGCACCTGCGTGTTTATTGTGACTATTCATGTCGTATCCCATGCTGTTTCATCTGTATTTGTGTCATTTGTGTAATTTGTACAGTGATATTATTTCCGTCCTAGCCGGCTATGTGTATAGGCCGTTACCACTCTCACCACATGGTGGAAGACGCGCTCCGACGAGTCTGCGTTAGCGATGCCAAATAATCACTTGTGTTCGCTGTTAATTTCATAACTCTCCATGCCCTGTCTTCAGAAAAAATCGGCAGCCCACCCTAGTGGCTGTCGACCCCTTTCCTTGTGAAGATTGTGTTTTCTAACATCACAGAGAAGTCATCCATCTAGGAGTGTGCTAGATTAATTGCGGGCTGAGGAGCACACGAGTTCAATCATAAAGTTAAATGCTGGCACGATTTTGTATGAGTGGCAAAATAAAAGCAAGTCTAACAGCGCATAAAGTGTTTCCTTGTAATGACAGCAACCTCTTGCCTTTTTCAGTGATAAAATGTTTAGTAATGAAAAGTGTTTTGTAAGTATGCTCGGGTGAGACGAACACACAGAACCCACAGCATCCCTGAGAACCCTGAGTCACAACAGTGCGATGACTGGGAAACACCGCTGGCACCCATATACCATAAGGTTATTGTGTCACAGTTCGTCTTGTCTCTCACCCGACAGCGTCACTTGTAACATTATGTGTTTACCATCCATTGCTCCTATCGCATGTAGGAAATCCCACCTTTCTTCAAATCCTTTTGCAACAGCTAGCCATTCGTCTTCTGTACTTGGGATCTGATGCATAAACTTATTTAAGTAGTGCACCGACAGATACAATATATTCTGTTGGCATTACCATCTACATTTAACAAATTTTAGATGGTAGCTACAACCCTACAGATTGTTCTCCCTATTTTAACAGTCGTGGAGAGTTACAGGTATTCAAATATGGCTCCTACAACAATGTTTTTCCAGTGTATGTTTGTTTTGTTTTTCAGGAGACAGAAGCCTTACAGTTGGAGTCCCAAACTGAAGATGTGGCTGATACAAATCCTGTTCATAAACCACAAGAGATACCACGACCCAAAAAGATCCGCAAAACTTATGAACCTGTAAGTGTGGGTGACAGTAATGCAATGTTGCTTGAAGCATTTGAAATCCTCAAGTCCAGCGCGGCAGGACCAGTAACAGACCCATGTGTTTCATTTGGTCAGCACATTGCCAATGAGCTGAGAACGTATGACTCAAACACCCTAGCATACGTGAAGCAGGCAATCAATAATGTAATATTCAAGGCCAATTTGGGAAGACATAGTTCTAGTTATGGATGTTATACCTCAAATTACAATCAATCTACAAGACTGGAGAGCGCAATAACGACCCAAACTCAATTTCTGTCCCGTCTACAACAACAACTCCAATTCCGGATCCAGCAAATACATGTGATACAGTCATAAAGCCTGCACAGTCAACATCTTCACAGATTCAGGACCCTCCAATTTCAGTTTCGGTTCCAATATGGAAATCAGGATAATGAAGATGTAAATGCCACT